>CM053034.1:160686058-161051058 GCA_028564925.1 Lithobates sylvaticus | reverse complement strand
AGCTCTGTGATGTAGCAGAGGTAGGGGACTCCTTATGCTTTTAATGGTAGGGGAGCTCCTGACCTCTGATGTAAGGGGGGGGGGGGGGGTGCCCTGGACATTTAGTCTTATGCCGCGTACACACGGTCGGAATTCTCTTCGGAAAACGCTCTGCTAGTTTTCCCGTCGTAATTCGACGGAATTTCGCTCAAACTGTCTTGCCTACACACGGTCACACCAAATTCAGACGGTCTGTAACACAGCGGCATAAAACACGTTCGACAGCACTATAGAAGGGAAGTTTAATGCTTCCGAGCATGCGTCGGAATTGCATACACACGATCGGAAAATCCAATAGAAAGGTTTTCTGTCGGAAAAATTGAGAACAGGTTCTCAATCCAAAGTCCGTCGGAAATTCCGACAGAAAAAGACCGATGGGCATACACACGGTCGGAAAACCCGATGAAAAGCTCCCATCGGACTGTTTCCATCGGAAATTCCGACCGTGTGTACGCCGCATTACAGATACAATTGGCCCTTTGAGGGCAACCATAATGCCAATGCGGCCCACAAGGGAATGGAGTTGTAACCCCTTAGGGCACCGATCTAAAATGGTTCCTGATTGCTGCAGTCCCTGACCCCAAAATAAACAACCAAAGCAAAAAAAGTTAACATTAAGCAAAATACCTGCCTTACATCCCAACATCTTCCTGCGGGCTGTCAATGACATCACTAGGCCAGGATTTGGGACCTCCAGCTTCCCCAATGACATCACCCTCACCTCGGTGAGTACAGAGGAAGCCGGATATAATGCCAATTTCATTTTTGTATGTTGTGCGCAGTTTTTTTTATTGGGGGGAGGGACACAAGTTCAACCAACAGCAAACAGACTTCTTGCAATTGAAACAGAACTTGCTGCTGCAGGCTAGAGCTGCACAAATAATCGCCAAGAATCGTTATCGCGAATTTTTTTCCCTGTTGCGATCTTGACAAAAGTATTTAACGATTCTTTAGTAGAGACCCTAGAGAATAAAATGGTGGTTGTTGCAATATTTTATGTCACACTGTATTTGCGCGGCGGTTTTTTTAAATGCATTTTTTTTGTGAAAAACTTTAATGAATTAAATAGGAAAAAAAAAAAAACGAACCAGTCAAAGTTAGCCCAATTTTTTTTTTGTATAATGTGAAAGATTTTACATTGAGAGAATTGTGATCTTTTTATTCTAAGCGAAAAACAAAAAAAAAAAAATTGCGATTCTCATTTTGGCCAGAATCGTGCAGCTCTACTGCAGGCAATAGTCCCACTTGATCAGAAAGGCCTTTTTCCCATGGCGGTACTACATCGGTACTACATCGGTACTACATCGTACACCCGTGCAGAGTCAGGATTACCCACACAGGGGATGCACGGGTGTTTTGTGTATCTGCATGGAGGCAGTCACTGGGGCTTCACTGCAAGGGTCGTTTATCTGAAGATTGGCTCTTGGATCACCCTTTATCTAGAGAGCCGATCGAAAAAAAAATTTTTTATTGTCCTATGCAGGATATACGTTAAAGGTTTGCAGCATGGGAGCTCTAAACATACCGGAGCTCCTAGAAATGAGAACGCCATTCTACAGCTTGGGGTTGTATAAGCGCGCTCTACAACAGCCTTCATCCACCAATAGCTCGTGAGCCACATGGCGCTCTCAATGACCTTTGTTGAGGCTACCGGTGAGTTCTCTCATTTTATCTCAACTCTCCACTGAAAAACATTCTACAAACAGAAAGTTTGGGGTTTAAATGATCCACTTTTATTGGCTAACTTCAGTTGCTAGCAACGCAAGCTTTCCCGATTATAGAACCCGATAAAGGAATTGAAGCAAAGCCCAATGATGGTGTCTCAGGAACCCTGGAAGATGAATCTCCAATAATCCAAGTCAGCCAGTAATGGGGATCACTTACAGTCCACACTTTCTGCATCGATGGCCAACACCGTACAATACGCCACATCAGCTACACACAGACACTAGCAGTAGCCTTATGGATATTTGCTATATAAATCCTGTATAATATTACATTTTAAAAAAATATTCTACACCCCCCCAACGAATCTTTACACTTAGGCCCCTCTCACACTTGTGCGACCTGAAAGTGACGCAACGTTGACGCGACTTGAAGACATGCCTGTGTGACAAGGTCTATGGACTCCAAGTCACATCAGTCGGACCAAAGTAGTACAGGGACTACTTTAAAGTCACACATATCGAATCGGTACTCATTGGAAATCATGGGGTATGACATGTCATGCGTTGCAGTCCCAAGTCACAGGACAAGTCGCACAAGTGTGAAAGGGGCGTTAATGTGATAAACATCACCAATATCTGGATGTGGCTCATGGGCTGTCAAAGCTCTACATGACGGATGCCAAGCAGTGGATGGATCATGCATGCTCAACACAATCAACAGATTAAAATGTGGCTTAAAGTAAGCAAGTGTATAAACAAGCATACCATTCTAGGTCAAGTGTGCATGTTTATGTGCTCGCTTCATATAAACATGTATGCCCTTACTGACCAAGTGTAACTTCATGCTCTCCTCAGATAACCCATATAAACATGCATACCTTTACTGGCCAACTGCACATGTTTATGCTCTCATCAGTAATATCCATATAAACACGCATAGCATTATTGGCCAAGTGTGCATGTTTATAGCCTCACTAGTAACCACCAAACATGCATACTCTTATTGGCCAAGTGTGCATGTTTATAGCCTCACTAGTAACCACCATACAAACATGCATACTCTTATTGGCCAAGTGTGCATGTTTATAGCCTCACTAGTAACCACCATACAAACATGCATACTCTTATTGGCCAAGTGTGCATGTTTATAGCCTCACTAGTAACCACCATACAAACATGCATACTCTTATTGGCCAAGTGTGCATGTTTATAGCCTCACTAGTAACCACCATACAAACATGCATACTCTTATTGGCCAAGTGTGCATGTTTATAGCCTCACTAGTAACCACCATACAAACATGCATACTCTTATTGGCCAAGTGTGCATGTTTATAGCCTCATTAGTAACCACCATACAAACATGCATACCCTTGTTGCCCAAGTGTGCATGTTTATAGCCTCTTAGTAACCACCATATAAAAATGCATATCCTTGTTGGCCAAGTGTGCATGTTTTTGTGCTCATCAGAATCCCCTATGTAAACATGCATACTCTTATAGACCAACAGTACATGTTTACACTTTAATCAGATACCTTTATATAAACAAGCAAATTCCTGTAATCAATAACGGGCCCAAGTGTGCATGCTTATGCCCTCATCAGCTACCTCCCTATAAACCAGGGATATGCAATTAGCAGACCTACAACTGTTGCAAAACTACAAGTCCCTGCTATACACAAACACACCCTTCTAGACTAAGCATGAATTATGTGCTTGTTAGATATCCCCATCTATACATACATAGGCCAAGTATGCATGTTCCCACACCCATCAGATACCACCATATAAACATGTATACTCTTATAGGCCAAGTGGACATGTTTATGCTCTCATTAGATCCATAAATGTTTACATGCTCATCAGAGAACCCAATCTATACATGGATAGATCAAGTATGAATTTTCCCACACCCATCAGATAACAGCATATAAACACGCACTCTCTTATAGGCCCGGTGTACATGTTTATATGCTCATGTACCCCCCCCCATTGGCAAAGTATGCATGTTCCTGCACCCATCAGATACCCGCCACCATAACATGCGAAGCGTACATGTTTATGTGCTTGGTATCACTGGGGCTGATCTCCTCTGAACGAGCAAACAGGAACGATGTACACAAATCAAACCCGGTGATTGTATGTTTCCTGTCAGGTGATTGGTTGAGCATACAGCCAGCATGGGCTCCATGTGAGGTCTGACCTCCCAGATACAGAGGGGGGAGGGAGAGCCAGGCACTGACTCTGAACAAAGCCTGGAGCCCTAGCAACCGCTCTGAGTGGAGGGAGACACCTGACTGGTTGCTAGGAGCTATTGTTTTCAGGAACTATTGTTGCCAAGGACTACATCTCCAGGATCCCCCATGCTGGGACTTCTAGTACTACAGCAGCTGTACGCTAGGGGGCGGTAGCGGGATGTGTGAGGCGGCTCACCAGAAGAAAGTGTTGGTCCCATCATCATAGACCTCAGACTCGGTGCTTCTCCGGGAGCTGTCCCCTCTGGACAGGGGCTTACTGGTAAACAGCCTGGCCCTGGTCTCCGCTTCCTCCCAGCACTGTCCGTCCAGGGAGGACTTCCGGGCCCCCTTCCTGCTCTCATGGCGTAGCATGGTTCAATAACTGTCCGCCGGGTTCATGTACGACCGCCACCGCTCCCAACTCTCCCACTACTGACCGGGAGAAGGGGGCGGAGCGAGGGGCGCACGCTTTCCCTCACCACGTGGGTCTGGGGGAGCACGTGATCCCCTGACGTCGGGCGCTCTGACAGTCGGCTGGACGAGGCGGCTCAGCCGTTGCCATGGGGAGGAGACTGGGGATCACGCCAGGCGCGGCTGAGGTTGTCACGCATGCGCTGTCCGCGGTGCTGAATCAAGTCTGCTAAGAGTGCAGTTCTGTGGGAGCGGAGGGCGGCAACTACTAAGTGACATAAAACAGTCCGTCCGTGCTGTGTGACCACAGTCATCCCTACATGCAGGGCTGGCTTTAATATTGACTGGAGCCCGGGCAAACATTTTGTTGGGCCCCCTCTTCCATGCAATTTCTCTCTCCACATGCTTTGGGACATACAATAAAGAGCAGCTAGACTCAAAATCAGTTTACTGGATCAGATCAGGCAGCGATTGTGATTGGCTGCAAAAGTTTACAGTGTATCATTACTGCTCACTGACTGGCTGCTAGAGAATACAGCAAACATTATTGCTAACTGATTATTTTCTAGAGGTTACAGCACATGACTTCTGCTTCTTTATTGGTTGCTAGAGATTACTGTAGATCAATACTGCTCACTGATTGGTTGCTAGAGGTTACTGGACATCCTTACCACTCACTAATTGGTTGCTAGAGGTTATTGCACATTATTACTGCTCACTTATTGGTTCCTAGAGGTTACTGCATATCCGTACCGCTCAATGATTGGTTGCAAGAGGTTAGTGCACAGCATTACTGTTCACTGATTGGTTGCTAAAGGTTACAGCACATGATCTCGCTGTCTGCACACCATGGACTGGGGAGGTGAGTCAATAGACAGAAAACTCCTAAGACTCCTGCGATCAGTGGCAATGCTGGGGGGAGGGGGGTGACCAGTGGCAGTGCTGGGGGGTTGATGGGAGCAGTGGGGGGTGGGGGCTAGTTAGGAGGCAGTAAACTGACAAATTCTGAATCATGTAAGGCAAAGCTGGAAATCTTTGGCAAGTATATAGTGGGGGATTCTACCAATGTAATCGGGAATTTACAATGATCACCAATGTGAGGGGGAATTTCCACTGACCATCAGTGTGAGGGAGAATTTGCACTGACCACCATGTAACGGGGGATTTTACACCACCCACTAATAGAAAAGAGGATTTCTACACTGACACCAGTGTAATAAGAGCATTTACACCAACCACCAGTGTAAGGGGGAATATACAATGACCTTCATGTAAGGAGGAATTTACACTGATAACCATTGTCAAGGAGATTTGTACTGACCACCAATGTAAGGTGACACTTCTAAACCGACCACCAATGTTGGGGGGATTTTCACTTACCACCAATGTAAAGGGAAATGTACGCTGATCAACAATGTAATGAAGACTTTACACCGACAACCAATGTAATGGGGTATTTTACATCAACAGCCAATAAAGGGGGATTTCTACACTGGCCACCAATGTAAGGGGGATTTACACTCACCACCAGTTTAAAGGGGGCTTCTACATTGGACCACCAATGTAAGGGAGGATTCAAAACTGACCACAAATGCAAGTTTGGATTATTTTAATGATTACCAATATAAAGAGGGGTTTCTACACTGGCCACCAATGTAATGGGGATTTACACTGACCACTAATGTAATCTGAGCATTCACCGTAACCACCAATGTAAAGAGGGATTTACACTGACCACCAATGTAATGGGGACCTTCACACTGGTCACTAGTGTGAATGAAAGGATTGTACACCAAGCCCCAATGCAATGAGAAGATTTACACTGACCACACTTCTTGGATGTAAAAGAGGTTTTATTTCTTTGACAGTGCTTTTTAAACTTTGTAGGAGAAAGAGGGTTAGGGCCAGACACCCTTAAGTAGTTGCAATTTCAAATGGCAGACTCCAAAATTTCAATAGGATGACAGCCGTACAGGGAAAGGCCTCAGCAAGGTGCCACTTCTGCACGTGCAGGATTGCTGTCTCCTATGGTAACAGTACTTAAACAGTTCCTAACTCAAAGTAACAGTTCTCTCAGCTGTACTACAACTTCTCCTTGTAGTTCTTCAGCCCCTTGAGCTCCTGGTCTCTCACTGGACCCTCTGATTCACTAACTCTGAATTCAGTGAGCTCCTCAAGGCTTTTGCGGTTGTATCTCCCTCAAGCGTCACCCTCGCTTCCCTGCTGGATCCCTAGCTTGGCACTTTGGATACATTCAAGCTTCACCCCTGCTGACCGGCTTGGTCCTTAGCTTGACACACAAGGCTGATCTGCAAGCGTCACCTCCACTGATTGGGTCCCTGACTTGATCACCGTCTGAAGTCTCCCGATTCTCCACCGTGCCCGTTCGGTGAGAATACGGCTCCAGTACTTGCTTCAGTTACTCACTGTGGTCCCTGGTAAAGGCAATTGGTCCCTTTGAGGCAACAGCTTCCCTTCTACCTCCGACCACTGACAGATTCTCCGGCCGGCAGAACCATCACTTTTGGTTGGTCTGCAAGCCGCAGCCTCAACCCTGCGCTTCCCTCTTACTTCTGGATAGGCCCTCTCACAGCCTGGCAGCCTGATGCCCCCGGGAATTGGGATAGGCCCAATCTTTGGCCTAGCAACCCGGGCGTATGACACATGTCCACCCAGACGGCAGTCTGGGTGGTACACAAGACCTGGATCACCTGACCGCACCCAAATATATAGGCTTTCCCAGCAGGCCAAGGGATTCAACAAAATCCCTGCCCATTGGCTGAGATACCCCATATACCCATAACCTGACCTTGAGTTGTCCTTCTCAATCGAATACCTCCAAGTGTCCGGCCACCTGGTGGTAGAAGAGGAAAATACAACCAAGTCAAACTTAGGGAGAAGTCAATGGATCCCTAGTAGTTACCTACAGTAGCTACTCCTGACAAGAAATTTGGTGAGAAGCTCCCTGACTAAACCCCAGGGCGCTACACCAATATGAGAACACAGCACCACTAACACGGCAACATCCCCAATATGAGGGAGCAGCACCCCTAACACTACAACATCCCGATATGAGGGCACACCCCCCCCCCCCCTTTACAATAGAGTCTCCCTTTTACAGTACACCCCCTTCACATCAGAGACCCTTTTTTATATCAAAACTCTCCTTTACACCAGAGCCCCCCTTACATCAAAGCTCCCCTTTACATCAGAGTCCCCCCTTCACATCAGAGTCCACCCTGTACATCAGAGCTCACTATTTACATCTGAGTAGCCCTCACATCAGAGTCCACCCTTCACATCAGAGTCCACCCTTCACATCAGAGTCCACCCTGTACATCAGAGCTCACCATTTACATCTGAGTAGCCCTCACATCAGAGTCCACCCTTCACATCAGAGTCCACTTTTACATATGGGCCTTCCATCATATTAAAGTTCCCTCTTCATGACAGAGTCACCTCATCACATCTGAGCCCCCTCCCCCCCTCCATACATGAAAGTCCCTCATCACATTAGAAACAAAGCAAAGTTTTAAAGGATGAAGGTGCTGCATAATCAGTATGGCTAGGTCCACACTAGTGCGGGGTGGGAATGTGTGCATAATCACACATTTTTAACCCACACAGTAACGCGCTGCTCCTTCGCAGGTGCGTGGGGGTTCTGTATTCTTAATTCTTAATGGCCCTGCACGCATCCCCAACAAGGGGAGTTTTAGTGTGCAGCAACATGCAGTTCGGTGCGGCTCAAGTTTAAAAAATGTTTGAGGACTTCTTTCCCTGCGTTCCATGCAAGTAGGCAGCCCAGTATAATGACTGACTGCTCTACCCAGAACATGCACACACATACTGTATGTCAATCGGGCCTAAGTGATTTGGGTGAAGAGTTTTTAACCTTACTGCCTTCTATGCATGAAGGTAAAAACCATTGGTCCCGGGTGGCAGGTTCTGAGGGGCGGCACATTGATGTCCAAGTATACACCGGTCCCACCCGATCGCACCGCTCCTCCCGCCCCGCTCCTCTCCTTATCCCACTGTGTGGATGGCCCTGCGCCAGTGCCGGTGCATCCATAAGGGCGCATGGGCGTCGCCCCTTCTCTCCAGCCACCCCCTCTATCACCAATAGATAGATTCATGCATTGCAATGAATCTATCCATGACCCCCAGCTGCCACCCCCTATTCAAGTGCCCGGCCCCTTTTCGGCCACGGGCGACTGAATTACAGCAGCGGGGGTGTCTTTGAAGCACCTTATTAGAGCCATAGGCTCTAATAGGCGTCAAAAAAGGTAAACAGCGAGCACCATACTTGGTGCTCGCAGTTCACCCAGCTGTGTTAGAAAAGCAAATGAATGTTCGCTTTCCTAACACTGAATCGCCTTTCCACCAATCAGGTGTTCGGGACTGTTACCTGTCACCTGATTGGCTGAAATGACAGGTGCTGTGATTGGACGACTATCAGGCATCAAATCATAGGAGTGGACAGGAGGAGAGGATGGGACTGGAGAAGAAGACATCGAGGACATCACTCGTTACCCTCCACCGTAACCCGCTGCCCCACCAAGACAGGGTAAGCAGGGGGTACAGTGGCAGCATTCGATGGGCACAGTGGGAGCATTTTATGGCGCAGTGGGAGCATTTGATGGGGCACAGTGGGAGCATTTGATGGCACAGTGGGAGCATTTGATGGGCACAGTGGCGGAATTTGATGGCACAGTGGCCGCGTTTGATGGCACAGTGGTGGAATTTGATGGACACAGTGGCAGCGTTTGATGGGCACAGTGGCTGCGCTTGATGGCACAGTGGCTGCGTTTGATGGTACAGTGGCTGCGTTTGATGGCACAGTGACTGCGTTTGATGGCACAGTGGCCGCGTTTGATGGCTCAGTGGCTGCGTTTGATGGCTCAGTGGCTGCGTTTGATGGTACAGCGGCTGCGTTTGATGGCACAGTGGCTGCGTTTGATGGGCACAGTGAGGCTGCAATTGATGGGTTTTCTTTTTCAGATTTCTTCAATTTGTTTGCGCCCCCCAAAATTTTTGAGCACCAGCCGCCACTGCCCTGCGCCGCTGCTATTAGAGATAATGTCAGAGCACTCGCTGCCATACAGCTGGCCGCACGTCCATCCTCTCCGCGGCTCACCCCCCCCCCCCCATTGCTGCTGACGAGAGAAAGTCAGCTGACAGGCTGGAAGCCAACAGCGCGAAGGGGGAGGGGCGTTGTGCTGAGCAAAAGTAAGTGTCAGCGCCACTAATCCAATCTTCACCACCCCTGCCTGTGTCTAACCCCCCCTACCTCCGCCTGTGTCTAACCCTCTCTCTACCACCCCTGCCTGTGTCTAAACCCCCCTACCACCCATGCCTGTGCCTAAACTCCCCCACCACCTCTGCGTCTAACCCCCCCCTACCACCCCTGTCTGTGTCTAAACCCCCCTACCACCCCTGCCTGTGTCTATGCCTCTTGTTTTAGTGCCCCCACATTGGTCGGGATAGACGTTGTCCCCCTGACCAGTGGGGGGGGGGGCAAACAAACCTCCCACTACCCCCCCCATTGGTCGCTCATCTGTCTGCCCACCAGCCCCGCACTTACCCCTGAAGGAAAGGGCATGGGCGTATCCGGGGAGATGTGATGCCGTGGAATGCGGGAAGACGTGTAACCACTCTGGACCGAGTCGCAGGGTCCGGTGTGCCTGCCAGAACGAGCCAAGCCGATCATGAAGGGAAGCCAACTGGGAAGCGGCAATGAAGACCAGGGTAGCTGAGCCGAAGTGTCGGGCACCCCTGGATGACGTGCTCCTCCTCTCAGCCAATCGGGTCTCGGGATACGCTTCCTGATTGGCCAGGAGGAGAATCAGGAAGACAATAGCGAATATTTTTTTTTTTTTTTAACATAAAGTTTATTTATTTATAACAAAACATAACATTTCCAAGTTACAGTACACTTAGACAGATCTTACACATCAAAGTAGAATACAGTAGTTACATAGGATACATATCAGAAGGTGAACCTGAGGCCTCGGCGCCCTATAGGCGACCGCAGATGCATAGGAGTAGTAGTATCCAAGGGGGGGGGGATGGTCGGTGCTCACATTTATAACAATTGAATCATTTCATTTCTCCCTTTCCCTTTTCAATAGCGAATATTAATTTCGCTATTGTCACACAAGTGGGTGGGTCGGGGCACAGTGCTCTACGACCCGAGCCCACCCTCTTTGAAGCCAATTAGAGCCTCCGGCTCTAATCAAAAAAAAAAAAAAAACTCCATTGGAATCCATACGTCCGGCACCCTGCATGAAACAGGTGGGGGGGTGGCGCCCCTGCGCCCCGTATGGACGAGCCACCACTGCCCTTGACATTCCCCAGGTGGCCATTATTCTGGGTGTTGGGTAAGAACTGACACTGTCTTGTGTTTGAATCTTCAGGTTGGAAAAAAAAAACAAATCATTTTTCAATACATCTGTTACAATTGATACTGTTTTCCTTTATATACTGTAGATTAGGATGCTCTCTGAAATACTCCTGAGGAAGCGGATATAACTGTGAAACATGTTGAGAAGATCTGGACACATTCTTTGTGATAGATCATGAGTATCAGCCTTTTGGCATCACTGGATAACAATCCATATAAATGAGAGTGGTTTTAGAGTTTTTCTCTGTTACATAATCTTTCTGTGTATGTTTTTAAACTGATGTAATAAAATATTATTTTTAGACTATCTACTGTATGTTGTATTGTTTTATATCAGTACCATTAAAGTCCATGAAATAGCCTCACAACATATACAGTATCTTCCACATTCCCAGTTGTTGTTGAACATTCTCTCCTCTCCCCTGCAGCTGCCATTGCCTGACACAGGAGATCATAATAGACAGTTGAAACACTGCAAAGGCAAACAGAAGGGGTTGTACACATGTGCAGCTGCAATGCCTTGCTTTTTGCTGGGCAGTACTGCTGCCAAATGCAACCCATTCAAGTGAATGGGGCTATGCAGTGACAGTGAGCCAAACCTGGTATTCCTATTCTGATATTCCCATTCAAAAACCCTGCTTGGCTGTTCGCCCCCGCCCCCCCAAAAAAAGAAAAGGCTTTTGGAAGGTGGCAATATCGCTTCCTGAATGCCTTAAAGTGGTTGTAAATGCAGAAGGTTTTTTTTTATCATAATGCATTCTATGCATTAACATAAAAAACCTTCTGTGTGCAGAAGCTCCCTTAGTACTTACCTGAACCCATCTTTGTCCAGTGATATTGCAGGAGAGTCTCATCTGTTTTGGACTCTCCCTCCTCATTGGCTGAGACAGCAGTGCAGCGCAGTTGGCTTCCGCTGCTGTCAATCAAAGTCAGTGAGTCATTGGGGGTTATTTACTAAAGGAAAATCCACTTTGCACTGCAAGTGCACTTTGAAGTAAAGTCGCTGTAGATCCGTGGGGAACATGCAAGGATAATAAAAAACAGCATTTTAGCACATGATTGGATGATAAAATCAGCAGAGCTTCCACTAATTTCAGATCTACCCCTTAGATTTAGAGCGACTGCAGTTCCAAGTGCACTTGCGGTGCAATCTGGATTTGCCTTTCGTAAATAACCCCCATTGACATAAATTTTTCCCGCACCCCCCAACCTACGTAAACAAGTACAATCTGACCTCAGATTCACTATAGAACCGGAGGACTGAGCCAATATATTGCAAGCCACCCAATCATGCCCCACTAATGTTGTTGCACTTGAGACATCCTATAAAGTACTCTCCCGCTGGTATGTGGTTCCAGCTCGAAGTATGTACCGAACTACACTATTGACTTCTTTAGAGGCTGCAAAATGAGGGGGGACACATTTATATATATGGGGGGAGTGCCTATTTGCCCTGTCCCTTCAGTTGCTATCCTAAACTGGAGGCCCCCAGATCTCACAGCAGCTCAATTTAAACCTTTACAAATTTTAACCACAGACAAATGATAGCATCGGCCTGGAAATCCCCAACCCTCAAATACTTAAGGCCAAAAATTGCGTTATGCGCACTATGATCCACGGAAAAATTGAAGGCACCCTTCATGACCGAGATACATGAAAATCTGGCAACCCTGGATAGATTGTTTCTTGCTGGCAGACTTTGACTCCACTCTGCTTGAACCTTAGAGCCATGATATTAACCCCATACTTTGACTGCCAGTACCCTCTGACATTCCCCTCTCCCCCCCTCCCAGTCTTTCTCGCTTCTTCTTTTACTCTTCTTCTTTCTCTGATTTCTAACCACCAACACTGCTAGACCTATATTAGTCAACAATAGGTCTATTACTACTATGTTGTTTGTCTCAAATCTGTTTATAACATGTGTACGCACTTCTGTCTGGGCTCATGCAAGTCCATCTTTATAAGCCTACTTATTATTTTTCCACCTTATTGTGCACTGCATAGGCTGCTGTGCCAGTCGATAACCTAACCTTCGATAAAGCTTTTTGAACAGAATAAAATGCCATACCTGGAATTCTTCTTTAAACCTCCTATAATAAAGCATAACTTCACCCAAAAGTGGGAGCAGGTACCCGCTTCCACCCCTGCTCTGACCGTCTAGGTCAGTGATAGCGAACCTTGGCACCCCAGATGTTTTGGAACTACACTTCTCATGATGCTCAACTACACTACAGAGTGCATGAGCATCATGGGAAATGTAGTTCCAAAATATCTGGGGTACCAAGGTTCGTCATCACTGGCCTAGGTGATCAGAGTGGAAGTTGCCCCCCCCCCCACCTCTCCCCGCAGCCTCTTGGGAACACGTCACAGGTCCCAAGAGACTGCGAGACCATTCACAGGGTGCAGCGTGGCTTGCGCATAGGCAGTGGGCAGCCAGCTGTGAAGCCGCAGGGAGTCACCGCCAGCTGCCCACATTTACGATGTTGGCACCAGGGACCTGAAGTTCGTCAATTTGCCGGGGTTGGTCGAGGTCATCGCTGGACCCTGCGACAGATGAGTGTGTATTTTTAAAAGTCAGCAGCTACAGTATTACATTTTGTTTACAGGGTGAAGATCCTTTTTGAAAGAGAAGTTTTTTTTTCAAAATCATTCTTACCTAGGTGGACGCAACATCGGTCCCCTGCCAGCTCTAAGACCGAGCAATCAAAGACAGCTGATCACTCAGTTCTCAGAGCTCCGTCAACAGAGAGCTGGTGACTGTCAGTCACCGGTTCTTTTCTCTGCCCCCCCCCCCCACGCTCACTGGAGTATTGGGCTGTGGAGGGGGGCAGGAGTGGCTGGCTCAGCCTCTCAGCGCTTGCTGAGAGGCTGAGCCAGGTACCGGTCCAGGGTTGTGGGCAGATCCCGACTTTATTGTTGCGATCTTGCCCCAGTCTGGACTGGCTTTGTGACGTCAGCCGACTGTCTTCTGAAAACGGGTCACAGGGGTGCAAAACGAACTGTAGTCCTGTGATCCACAGGAGAAGCACAGCCAAACGAACATTGGCTGTACTTTTCCTTTAAAGTGTCTGGAAAAGCGTGCCGTGTTTGCTTTTGTTGCCCAGAGCAAGTAAACAGTTTCTTCCTTTTGTTCTTCTATACAGAACTTGTGGGAATGATATCATTTTGCATTGTTTGCAATGCTCAGTACAGACTGGCACAATTCTTTATTTAGAAATCTTAATATAGAAGCCTGTTATTATAAATAGTAGATCACAACAACCACTGAGATTGCCCAATTCATACTTCAGTCATGTCAAATGTAAGGCAGTTTGTTTTTTCAGATTCACAATATGACTTTAACACAAACTATATTTTCCTGCTGGAAATCACCTTCGCCATCTGGTTAGAGGGATGCTAGTCCCTGTCATGGTGAAGCATCTTTTCTCAGACAGCACATAATATTATGTCTCGGGGAGTTATTAGTTCCCTTTGCCTTCTTGCACTTTTGCTTTTTTTGATTATGACAGCAGTGACAGCACACAAACAGAATAACAGTCACGAGGGACTCAAACGTTTAGCAGATGTGTTTTATCACTGCTTTCCGGCCAAAAGACAGTTGCATAAACAAGGATATGCTTTCAGGGGTGATAGTGAAGCGGAATGATACAGAATGTGTGTGTTATTCTGTATTCAAGGGGAAACCCGTTCATAACATGCTCTCTTTTCAACCCAAAAGTATCAAGATAACTACATGCCAGGTACCCATTTGGCTATGGCTAAGGCTGTAATGTTTTGATCGCCCCTCTGAGACAACAAAAGAGTTTGTAATGTCTATTGAGGCTGGATTCACATATGAGCCACATGCGACTCACAGCAGAGGTCCGGTGCGTCCTGGTTCACCGTTTCAGGCCTGATTTCAGCCTGAATTCTTGGCTGTATTCAGACCTGAAACGGACCAAAAGACGTACAGCGTTTTTGTGCAAGTCGCACCGGACCCACTGCGGCGATATGTGAACTGGCTCCATAGAGAGTCAGTCAAAATCTCCTGCTATTGCGAATTGGATGCGGATTTGGATGCAGGGAACAACAAAGCCTGGGGAATGCCCAGGGAAAAATCAAGCCTACTTACCACCAGCTCACAGACAACCAAAAGAACCTGTCTAACAGTATGCGTTAAAAACAGGGGTTTAGTCCGCACGCATTTGCAAACGCATGCGTAAGCCACATAGCCTCGTCAAGGCACCCTGATATCTGTGGTCCTAACACTAAACTATGAGTGGCCCCAGGGAACCCACATCCAATTCGCAATGGTGTGAACCCAGCCTGAAGCAGAACTAAACTGTATCTGATCACCACAAAGAAAAACGCTATTTAATTCATTTTTAATATTCAAAGCAAACTCACTCATCCATGTCTCCATGCTTTATTTTGTTGGGAAATCATTTTGAAAAACAACCTCTAGGGTAGATGATTCATCTAGTAGTTACATTTTGAAATCCATCTGCCCTTAGCACAGCCATGCAGGTGTTCTGCCAGATTAGGAAACCTGTCAGAATAGGTAACAGAAATTACGTTCCATCAGCTGACGGGGCAAAAATACTTATGCCCAGTACACACAGTCGGATATTCCGATGGAAAAAGTCAGATCGGATTATGTTGACGGAAAATCTGATCGCGTGTGGGCTCTAGCGGGCTTTTCCGTCGGAATTTCTGACGGAAAAAATTTGAGAGCAGGATCTAAAATTTTCCGACAACAAAATCCGATCTGACTTTTTCCGAACGTGTGTAGAGAATTCCAACGTACAAAGTGCCACGCATGCTCAGAAGAAATTTGGAGAAGAAAGCTATTGGCTACTGGCCTCTACGTAGTCCCGTCATACATTTTATATGTCACCTCGTTCGGAACGATCAGATTTTCCGATAACTTCCTCCGACCGTGTCTGTGCAACACAAGTTTCGGACAAAACCCGTCGTAAAAAATCTGACGGATTTTGTGGTCGGAATGTCCGACCGTGTGTACAAGGCATTACTGCGCATGTGTTCCACCACTAATAGGTTTCCTAATCTGACAGAAAACGAAGGCGGCAGGACATCTTGTTACACCCACCGAAGTCTTGAATTTCACACTTATTTTGTATTTTAAAATCTGTGAAACTGTTTTGATGTTGAATTTTAAAAGCAGCAGCAAGCCTGCAGTTAGAAGCTTGTGACGGCCATCGTGGAACACTCCGTAATGCTCATCACCAAACTTATAGTCATAAGGCGCAGATGGACATTTTTGGACACCCTCACTCGGTTGTGGCGAAATACTGTATTTCAGTATATAAGCTCAGGTTACTGGCAAAAAGTGTGAAATTCAAGACTTTGTTGGGTGTAACAAAATGTCCGCTGCCGCCTTCATGTTCTGTCAGATTAGGAAACCTAATAGCGGTGGAACGCATGCGCAGAAAGTATTTTTGGTCAGTCAGCTGACGGAATGTCACTTCCGTTACCTGATCTGACGGGTTTCCTAATCTGACAGAACATGGGCAAAACAGTGTGCTTAGCTGAGAGAGCCCCTCCTCCCCTTCTATAGATGAAAGAAAAAAAAGCCCATGAGGACTCCTTGGATGTATGGCATTGTTCTGGCCAAGGCCAGAAACCAGGAAGCAACTGAAAAAAAAAAGGCTAAAAAAAGACATTATAAGGCCAGTTATAGATTGGGGTGGTTGCCACTTTTATGTACAGTAAGTTCCTTCCCATCTTCTTACTAAGGGTAGCAGCCAAAGGATGCAAAATTGTTATTGTTGATTGGGAGAGTTTAGTTTCACTTTAACATAAACATTACAAGAAATACTAAAAATATACATTTACCTTACACACTGTTTTCTCGCTGTGGCTTGGCAAGGATGATATCATAAGTCTTCTAGCAAGATGTGGAGCAGGTCCCCCTCTCCTGTGCAAACTCGGGGTGTGCCACTTATGTAGGAAGGTTGCAGCGCCTATACACCTGTTTTCCTTGTCTACCACTTCTCTCCTCTCGTGTATATACTCATCAATGCCCGGGACCAGGCAGGTCATGTTCGTGTGAAAGTCAACAATAAGGTGGAACCCCAGCTTAGAGATGACCCGTAAACCGGGTGCACTACTGTGATGTACAGAGTCTCTCTGTAAACACGCTACTCAATGAATTTTGCATTTAAGAGGGACACAGCTGAGCCCATGCCCTCTTCAGCAGTCCAGCGTATCTGTTGCATCTCACTCCCAGTGACAGAATGGGGTCCCGTCATGCACCTAGCATAGACCTCATACATGCACTCAGTTAACTTCTTCCACTCTCCCATACCATGTGGCTAGGTACATAGGGTCCTGATTGCTTTTTGAGAACCAATCGCTAGGGAAGGAGGCAGAACACCTAACCCCTCACTCCCGTATAACCCATCACATATGCCAGGTACCACGCTTTTTGAATGGCTGCTATACATTTCTACCAATTCATGGTTACCCGTGGCAACTAATCTCCTGCTATGACTCTTCTGCAGAGTAAACATCTTGTAGTGGCCTTCCTCTCATAACCCGTGTGTGTACTTTACAGGCCCTGTTTTCTGATATGCCATGTACTACCATGCACCCCTTTAAAGTAACTTCAGACCAGGCATTTGAACAGTTCTTAAACTTTAATTGAACACTTTATCAACATATACAAATCACAATGCACGTTTTGTTTTCCTAACTACCTATGCTGTGGCTGCCAAGAAATACCTGTATAGGTGCAAGTCCAACACTGGCAGGTTACATTAGTGCAAGATCTCTTTGGGGTAAAAAACGGATGATGCTCCAGTCATCTTATTGGTGATCCAGACCTTACTGCTTCCCACGTGGTCCCATTGGCAGCTCCCTGAGCCTGGTCTTCCGCCTTTTTCTTTCACAGAGAATTTATTTGAAAGTTTCAAAAAAGGTCAAATACAATAAACAGTACAAAGGACCATTTGAAAACAGAAGTAAGAGTCAATACGATATAAGTACATTCAATGGGTTGACCGTCCCCACGTATATATATGTGAAACAGTACAGAGTCATGTACAAAGAATGTAATGAACAAGGAATATAACATGGCAATAACAAACCAAAAAGTGTGGCATCCCTGGTGGGGTTCAATCATCACTGCAAATTGCATAAATAGTGCCAAATTCCATACTCCAGAACCATGTTCTTAATGTGAGGTCCCAAAGTATGGATTGGTGAGCGCAAGGTGTGCTCCAACGTTCAAAGATGTAGGGATTTTGGGCTTATGTATAGGAGAAAGGTTAGAGAAGAGAAGAGAAAAAAAAGGGGAAGGTAAAGGGAGGGGGTAAAGGGGGAGAATGGAAGATTATCAGGTAGGCATGGGTTCATTCGAAATGTCCCTACCTCTCTTGGATGAAGAAAATGGTCATGAAAAGTAGAGCAGTCTAGGGGCGTTGTTGCAGTGGATTCATCAGAAGTTGGGCTGAGTCAACAAATGCATAGCAATTAATCCAACCCAGGTGTGGGTGATTTTGGAAGGAGTATTGTGGGCTATATGGATAAGCTCTTCAATTTCTGCGATTTTCTGAATACGCTTATATCTTTCAGTAAGCATTGGGGGAGTCATGGAACCCCATCTCACCGCTATGAACATTCTAGCTGCAATAACAAGATCTATTTGTGGTATGCCTTTTTGGAGGGTGAGGAATGATGAAGAAGAAATTGTACTGGAGTGAAGCCTACGGTGTAGGTGGTGATCTGTGTGGTGATCTGGGTGGTGATGGTATTGACTTCCTTTCAGAAGGGCTGTAAAGCGGGACAAGCCACAGCGCCAGCACTGGAGTGAGGTGTCGTGGAAAAATTTGTGTAATTGTACCGGGGTTCTGTACTATCTAGACAAGATCTTAAAACCATTTTCCCGTGAGTTGACCTTTATATATCACTTGTTCAGGTACGTATAGACGCGTTCCCATTCCTCAGAAAACAGTTCCATCGCCAAATCTCGTTCCCAGGGCTGGCCTACTTTGCTGTCCTTCGGTGTTAGAGCTGAAAAGAGAATGGAGTATATTGTAGAGACCAACAGATCTAAAGCTACCAAAGCCCTGAGAACTTCAAAGCCCCAATTCCCCAAAATGAGTTGATCATGGTTTATGTCATACACGAATAATGTCACCATTGTTCTTTAACAGGCTGGAATTTTCACACCAACACTCCACACCTACCTTCACAATTATCAAATGCTTGAAGGGACCCACTCTTCATGAGTCAAGTGTATTTACCACCAATAAGGCCCAAGGCTACCTTACATGTACACTACAAAATTCTGCTTCCTAAATCACCTTTCCTCAAGACAATTGGACAATAAATGAGCAGCACTGCATTGACCAAAGAATCCCTGTGTTCCCCATTGCAATTCCAGTGTTGGACTATTAGCATTGTTAAAAGCAATCAAGCCTCAACTGACTTCCTGTACTACTACTATTATTTATTTATTTATGTATTTAGTGTTTTGTTATGTTCAAAAAATTTTCTTCTTCCTGTCTTGTATTATTTGGTTAAGCCCCTAGCTAAAAATTCCTAGCTTCCTATGCTTTCAAGTTTGTTTCACGTTTGCTGAGTAAAGAGGCTTTGAGATAGGAATGTCTTTTCACCTCCAAGAACACAAGAAAATATCCCCTGTATGTGCCAGGCTGGGATAAACTTCATTGGATTCTACTCCTTATGCCGCGTACACACGATTGGAAATTCAGCTAGCAAAATACAGATGAGAGCTTTTGGTCAGAAAATGCGACCGTGTGTATGCTCCATCGGGCTTTTGCTGGCTGAATTCCCGCCAGCAAAAGATTGAGAGCAGGTTCTCAATTTTTCGGATCTTTTACGATCGTCTGTAGCAATTCCGACAAGCAAAATTCCTACGCATGCTCGGAAACAATTTGACGCATGCTCGGAAGCATTGAGCACTTAATTTTACCGGCTCCTCGTAGTGTTGTACGTCACAGCGTTCTTGACGGTGGAAAGTTCAGCGAACATTTGTGTGACCGTGTGTATGCAAGCCAAGCTTGAGCGGAATTCCGTCGGAAAAACCATCCAAGTAGAGTAGAATCCATAGAGTGATATTTAAGATAGAAAACTGCCTTTTTTTCTCAGAGGCCAGCTATGCAAGGGATTACAAAATAATTAAATATAAATATATATATATATATATATATATATATATATATATATATATATATATATATATATATATATACACTGTATATATAGATATTTATAAATACACAGTGGGTAAAATAAGTATTGAACCTGTCACCATTTTTCTAGATAAATATATTTCTAAACTTACTATTTTCACCACATGTTGGTAACAACCCATGCAATCCATAGATACAAAAAACAAGAAACCAAAACAAATTCAGTTCAGAAATTAAGTTCTGTGTAATAAAATGGAATGACACAGGAAAAAAGTATTGAACACGCTAACTGAAATGTATTTAATACTTCATACAAAATCCTTTGTTGGTAATGCCAGCTTCAAGATGCCCCCTGTATGGAGAAACTAGTCACATGCATTGCTCAGGTATGATTTTGGCGAATTCTTCCACACAAACAGTCTTGAAGGTTGCATGGGCCTCTTCTATGAACTCTGATCTTTACTTCTTTCCATAGATTTTCTATTGGATTCAAGTCAGGTGATTGGCTGGGCCATTCTAGCAGCTTTATTTTCTTGTTTTGAAACCAATTGAGAGTTTCCTTGGCTTTGTGTTTGGGATCATTGTCTTGCTGAAATGTCCACCCTTGTTTCATCATCATCATTCTGGTAGATGGCAGCATATTTTTATCAAGAATGTCTTGGTACAATTTCCATCCATCCTTCCTTCACTGATATGAAGTTTGCCAGTACCGTATCACTGTTGGTCTACGGATGTTTTTGGGGTGATGTGCTGTACCATTTGACCTCCAAACATGGTGTGTATTATGGAATCCAAAGAGTTCAATTTTGGTCTCATCTGCCCAGACTATATTCTCCCAGTATTTCACAGGCTTGTCTAAATGTTGTGCGGCAAATTTTAAACTAGCTTCAATATGCTTTTTCTTCAGCGGTGGAGTCTTGTGTGGTGAGCATGCATCCTGGCAGTTAAATGCATTACTTATTGTTTTCTTTGAAACAATTGTACCTGCTAATCCCCAGTCTTTCTGAAGCTCTCCACAAGTGGTCCCTGGCTCTTGGATAACTCTTCTGATAATTTTTTTCACTCCTCTGTCAGAAATCTTGCGAGGAGCACCTGGTCATGGCCAGTTAATGGTAAAATTATTTTCTTTCCACTTCTGGATTATGGCCCCAACAGTGCTCACTGGAACATTGGAAAGTTTAAAAATCCTTTTTTAACCAATGCCATCAGTATGTTTTGCAACAAAAAGGTTGTGAAAGTCTTGAGAGAGTTCTTTGCTTTTACTCATCATGAGATGTTTCTTGTGTGACACCTTGGTAATGAGACACCTTTTTATAGTCTATCAGTTGAGACTGAACCAGCTGATATTAATTTGCACTGACAAGGGGCAGGATTGCTTTATAATTACTGATAGATTTCAGCTGGTGTCTTGTTTTTTTCAATGGCTTTTTGCACCTCCCTTTCTTCAGGTGTTCAATACATTTCCCCCGTGTCATTCCATTTTATTAGGCATAAGGCCCCTTTCACACGATCGGACCGTTCAGATCCGCCTGTGAGTTTTGACGGCGGACCTGAGCGGGTGCTCCATGTTAGTCTATGGAGCATCGGATGTCAGCGGAGACATGTCCGCTGACATCCGACCCGGTCGGATCGGGTGAGATCTGATGAAGACGGACACGCTGTCCGTTTTAATCCGATCTCTCCATAGAGACCAGCGGCGCTGGACAAGCCCCTCCCCGCTCAGTGAGCAGAGAGGGACCTGTCATCCGCCGGCTCAGCGGAGATCAACGGAGAGATCTCCCGCTGAGCCGGCGGACAGAGGCGGACTCCGTGCAAGCAGAGTCAGCCTTGTGTGAAAGGGGCCTAACTTAGTTTCTGAACTTATTTGTTTCTTTGTATGGATTGCATGTTTAGTCACCAACATGTGGTGAAAATGTAATGTTAATAGCACCTTTAGAAATATATTTACCTAGAAAATTGGTGACATGTTCAATACCTATTTTAACCGCTGCATATATATAAATATATATACATATATATATATATATATATATATATATATATATATATATATATATATATATATATATATATATATATATATATATATATATATTTCTTTATTTATTTATTGTTTGTGAAAATACAATAATTTTTTTATATACATTTTTTAATATAAATTTGTTTTTGCATGAAAATTTGTTATACAGATTTATTTTAAACACATAAAGCAATTTCCTGACGCACCATGGCAGCACACACATTGGGTTGTGACTCCGCCTCCACAACCTGATAGGACTGGTTAGCTATAAGATTCGAAGAGGAGTCCACCGTTGCATTCTCCTTTTTTTCCTCACCTGATAGTCGATCGTTTTGATCAAGAAGGATCGGTTAGAATATGGGACCCCCCTTACCGCTTCGCCCCACTAGGTTCAGCCTCTCCTAGCTGGAAGCCCTATCTGTACAGTCTCTAAATGAGCTAAAACGAAGGGAAGCCCCACTCTGGTGGTCTCAGGGGCTAAAAAGAACATAGAGGATGCCTGACAAACCTTAAATAGGTTTTATACGGTATGCAGCGGTCATCCCGTTTTATTTTCCCTTTTATTTTCCCTTTTACTCCTATCGATTGTTTACACTAATTACTGCGAGTTCACCTCTGCATCCTGTGTCTTAAATCCCCCTCGCGGCCGCGCTGGGCCTTGTAGTGCCTCGGCCGGCTTGCCTCCTCCATCATGGCGGCCGCACAGTACTCCCTCGGCGCTCAGGAAGTGACACAAGCGCTATCCCCATATCTGCCAGCTTCCAAAATGGCGCCGAGCGTCGCGGACCGCTACGGCGCATGCGCGGCAGTGACGTCATCACTCCCGCGACGGCGGCAAATTTAAAAGGCGATCTGAGCCTTTCTGCAATGACATGCTGCAAACAAACACTCTCCACCTCGGTTTTTCGCTCCAAAAACGCTGTCCTGTTGGCCACATTACCCTCAGTCTCTGGTAAGCAATACCTTATCTCTCTGTTACTTAAACCAGCACCTGCTGCTTACTCTGCAATGCATTTTAAAAAAAAAAACACATACACCTTTCACTCTCTCAGGTATACCTTACCTTTTCCTATGGAGGCCGCTGCTCCAGCAGACCAGCCGCGAACTACAAGGTAAGGGGGCAACATGACTAGGTAAGTAAGAAGAGGAGAAAAAGAGAGCATTGCCACTAACGCCATTCTTTCTCTGGCAGTTCCGGCAGATCATCGGGGTCATCGCATTCTAAAAGAAAAGAGCGCTCCCCCTCAAGGCATTCACACTCCCATAGGAGTCGGTCGAGATCCTCTCACCACAGAAGCTCATCTTCTGCTCACCCACAGCGCAACGGAGGACATACACGTCCTGCGCCTAACACCTGTTGGGTTTGCGGAGCGCAAGCCCTACCAGGCAAATTAGCATGCCAAGCATGTTTAGAGGAAGCAACCCGGGACAAGGAATCCGATGCAAGAGAGGCATCTAATATAATAAGGGAATCAGTGAAGGAATCAATTATGCAAGTAGCAGCCTACGAGCCGGTCGGACCCGCTAATTCAGCCTCTACCTCCTATTCCCAGCAAGAACAGGAGGATTCCCCAGAGGAAGATGAAGTGTTACCACCCACGGCCTTTGATTTTGCGTTCATAGAACCATTCGCAAAATCGGTAAAGGAGGCGATTGGATGGGAGGAGCAGGGGGAATCTCCCCCGAAGCTAAGAAAATATTTTCCAAACCTCAAGAAGGACCCGGAAACATTCCCGTTCATCGAGGAACTCGACGAACTCATAAAAGACGAGTGGCAGAAACCAGATAAAAAATCAGGGTTAAACAACAGGCTAAATAAGCTCTACCCGCTGAAGGAAACATCGGTGAGCCCCCTCATTACAGCCCCGGTAGTGGATTCCTCACTTATGCGATTAGCACGCCACGTAACCCTGCCAATAGAAGACGCAGTAACATTTAAGGACGTGATGGACCGCAAGATAGACCTCGACCTTAAAAAGACCTATTCAGCGGCAGGGGGAGCTTGCAGGCCAGCGATCACTTTGGCAGCAGTAGGTAGAGCCATCTCATGCTGGGCCACCAGCACAGAGAAACTGCTACTGGAGGCGGCAGATCAAGAAAAGATCATATCCGCCCTACAAGAACTTAACCTGGCAGGGAACTTTGTAGCAGAAGCAGCGGTGGATGTAATCAGGTCCTCAGCGAGAGCAATGTTGTCCTCCGTGACCGCTCGAAGAGCACTATGGTTAAAGCCCTGGGTGGCGGACACAACTTCTAAGTCCAGCTGGTGTAGGATCCCCTACGACGGTATCAACCTTTTCGGCCCCAAACTGGACTCGGCAATTTCTAAGGTCACGGGAGGAAAATCAGGCCTTATCCCGTCGGATAGGAGGCCCAAGCAAAAAAACCCCCCCTTCAGACGCCATCTGCCCGAGAGGTACCGGGATGCAAGAGCATACAGACCAGGCAAGGAGTTCAAGCGGAACTGGCGGGGTACACAGCCATCCTTTGTCAGATTACAGAAGGCTAAAGGCACAACTCCCGGGGACCAACCAAAGTCCTTTTGATGCCACGACCACCCAGCCCGCAATAGTAGGAGCGAGGCTGAGGCTATTCGCTCAAATTTGGATAGATCATATTCAAGACCATTGGACGATCACCACCATTCAAGAAGGCCACAGGTGGAGGTTCAAACACACTCCTCCTCAAAATTACTACAGGGTCACCAGACTTCCATCTTCAATCCTGAAGCGCAAGCTTCTAGTCAAATACATCATAGAGCTTCTACAGAAGCAAGCAATCACAGAAGTTCCAAAGGAACAGAGAGGTGCAGGTTTCTACTCCCCCCTTTTTCTAGTCACAAAAAAAAAACGGGCGATCTAAGACCAGTGCTAGACCTGAAACGACTCAATCGATCAATACAAGTCGAATCATTCAAGATGGAGAGTCTTCAGTCCATACTACTAGCAACAGGGGTAGGAGACTGGATGCTCTTAGTCGATTTGTCCGACGCTTATTTACACATACCAGTCCACAAAACCTTTCAAAAATACCTGCGCTTCGCTATCGGCCAACAACATTTCCAGTTTCAAAGTCTCCCATTCGGGATTTCAACGGCACCCAGGACCTTCACGAAGGTACTGCTTCCAGTTATAGCACATCTGAGGGAGAAGGGACTAAGAGCCCTACACTATTTAGACGACATTATCCTCCTGGCGGACAGTCAGGAAACGCTCTTACAACATCGAGCCGTATTAATTTCTACACTCCAACAGTTTGGTTGTCTGATAAACTGGAAAAAGAGCAGCCTGATACCAACACAGAAGATGGTCTTCTTAGGAGCAGAATTAGACACCAGTTCCAACACGGTGGGTCTTCCCCAAGAGAAACTGCACCCACTTATCGGCAAAGTAGAAAGACTCCTGACAGCGGACCACTTATCCGCAAGATCATGTCTAAGCATTCTGGGGTCAATGTCCTCCACCTTCCTAATGATCCAGTGGTCCCAGTGGAACTCGAGGACTTTCCAGAACTCGTTCCTGAAGCAATGGAATGGTCATTCGATGAATCAACGAATAGTGATCACGCAGGCAGTGAAGAATTCTGCAAGGTGGTGGACCAAAACCACCAACCTGACACGTCATCGTCCTATTGTACCCCCACTACCAGAAGTAGTAACGACGGATGCCAGCTTCCATGGGTGGGGTGCACATTACCAACACCAGGGAGTGCAAGGCCATTGGCCCGTTCGACCACAGGGCACAGTTTCCAATGTCCTAGAGCTCAGGGCCGCCTGGCAAGCCCTTCGAACCTTTTCACACCTCCTCACAGGGAAAAGCGTCCTTCTCCGAATGGACAATACGGTAGCAGTAAACTACGTGCAGAGACAGGGAGGTACCCGAAGCAACACTCTCATGCAGGAACTGCGACCCATACTCGAATGGGCACAAGTCCATCTAATGGATCTGAGGGCAATATACGTCCCAGCGGCACAAAACCAGCTCGCGGACGACCTAAGTCGTGTGTTTGTGTCAAACAACGAGTGGTCCCTCAGCAATCAGGCTTTTGCTCTGCTAACACGCAGATGGGGAACGCCGGATATAGACTTAGCAGCAACACCAGAGAACAGCAAATGTCCTCGCTTTCTAGCCAGAATAGCATACCCGACAGCAACTGGGATCGATTGTCTACACCATCCTTGGGAATTCCAGCTAGGGTACATATTCCCTCCAGTCCCTCTAATAGCCAGATTCTTGGCCAGATTGAGGAACTCGACGTCCACGGTAGTGGCGGTACTGCCATTCTGGCCGAGGAGGCCTTGGTTTGCGACCATCCTGCAACTCAACACCGAAGAGCCTCTTCCGCTTCCACTATACCCGGACCTACTCTCGCAGGGACAATTCCTGCATCCATCCCCAGAACGCCTTCATCTAGTGGCTTGGAGGTTGAGAGGGAGAGGTTGTTGGATCAAGGGTGCTCGCTTAGAGTAATATCCACATTACAGCAAGCCAGGAAAAAATCAACCAACAACGTATACAGTAAGATCAGGGAAAGATTTTCCACCTTTTCTCTCCAGCAATCCTTGGATCCAATATCCCCTTCTATCTCTCAAGTCCTAGAATTCCTGCAACTAGGACTAGAAAAGGGCCTAAGTTCTAGCACCTTGAAAGTCCAGGTCTCTGCCCTGTCCGCCATGACAGGTGTCAAATGGGCCGCAAATCCTCTAGTGATTCAATTCCAAAAGGCATGTCTGAAGATCAAGCCTCCCAGAAAACCAATCTTCCCGACTTGGGACCTACCAATTGTACTAGAAGCACTCTCAAAAGAACCTTTTTTTCCTCTGGATTTAACATCCCTGTGGGACTTAACTCTAAAAGTAGCTTTCCTACTGGCAATAACGTCGGCCAGGAGGGTCTCGGAACTCCAGGCCCTGCTAATCAAAGAGCCACACCTGGTATTTTACCCAGACAGAGTCATCCTCAGACCATCGGAGCAATTTGTGCCCAAAGTGGCAACTACATTCCATTTAAGATCAGAAATCAACCTTCCAGTACTCCTTAACGGTGAAGGGAATCCCCATCCCTTAGACATCAAGTCAGCCATCTCCTCCTACCTGGAGATTACGCGCACATTTAGAAAAACGGAACGCCTCCTGGTCATACCACACGGCACAAAGAAAGGCCAGGCAGCATCCTCAAGAACCATAGCATCTTGGCTGGTGAAGGTTATAAAAAAAGCCTACTCCGTTCAGCATCTCCCAATACCAGAACAGTTGAGGGCCCACTCGACAAGAGCAGTAGCAACCTCCTGGGCAGCATATTGTAAGGTTTCACCAGAGACCATTTGCAGGGCAGCAACCTGGTCCTCAAAGACCACCTTCATGGCTCACTACCGTATAGACCCGGCTCAGTTAACTACAGCCGAGTTCGGAAAATCAATTATCCAAACAAATTCATCCATACCTTGTACCTAAGCTAATAAATTTTTTCTTGCAAGCAACCACCCATGTAGCGAGTTATTTCCCAATGTGTGTGCTGCCATGGTGCGTCAGGAAAACGGAAAATTGTATACTCACCTTTCCGTAATTTTCCTTTCCTGACGCACCCCATGGCAGCACACAGGACCCACCCCTCTAAGGTGATAGTTACCGAGAATGCAACGGTGGACTCCTCTTCTAATCTTATAGCTAACCAGTCCTATCAGGTTGTGGAGGCGGAGTCACAACCCAATGTGTGTGCTGCCACGGGGTGCGTCAGGAAAGGAAAATTACGGAAAGGTGAGTATACAATTTTCCGTTATCGAACAGCTCCAAAGCTGAAATACTGAACACAGCTGATTTTTATTTAGTTTATCTCCGTTTTGTTCAGCAAGTGTGAAGCTTGCTACCTATACACAGAGTGTAATATTGAGTCCTTAGGACAACGTTCCAAGTTATGTGTCACATTTATTTGCATTTATACTGATAAGAGGGTAATCAAGTAGTTATGTACTGTCATTTAACCAGTGAAAGCTGTATATTTGTCATGCCACTATCTTCTCATTATTGACCTTATGATAAATTGTATCATCATTGTGTACTTTAGACGCCAGCAATCAGATTACAGCTATGGGGTGATGTGCTCACCACATTATGTAAAATGATTTCAGAACTATTTCCCTTTGTGCTACTGTTCTGAGATTTGTTCTTCCCTCTGTTGTATGCACAGGCAGATTATTGCATTATGTTTGGGACATGAACCTCAGAGATGAACTCATTGACATGATAAGAGCACTATCTACAGTGCCAACACAGAACTATGACACAAAAGTGACATGTTTTTTACATGCATAAATTAGCTTGAAAATCATCCGCCATGTTATAACATTGGTCTTCAGTAATATCATTAATCACTTGCCATTTTCACCCCCTTCCTGCCCAGGCAATTTTCAGCTTTCAGAGCTGTCACACTTTGAATGACAATTGCGTGGTCATGCAACACTGTACCCAAACAACATTTTTTTCATACAAATAGTACTTTCTTTTGGTCATATTTAATCCCCCCTGTTTTTTTTTTCATTTTTACTAAATAAGTGACCCACGATTTTTTAATAGTTTGTTATAAAATTTTGCAAGCAGGTCATTTTTCTCTTCCAATGATGTGCGCTGATGAGGCTGCACTAATGGGCACTAATGGGCACTGATAGGCTGCACTGATGGGCACTGATAGGCTGCACTGATGGACATTGATGAGGTGGCACTGATGGGCATTGATGTGCACTGATAGGCTGCACTGATGGGCACCAATGAGGTGGGCACAGATTTGTAGCACTGGTGGGCACAGATTTGCAGCACTGGTGGGCACTGATGGGACTTCACTGATAATCAGGACACTGATAATCAGTGACCTGATTATCAGTGTAGATGTCCGTTTTAGAGATGCCGGTTATTGGCTCTCTTCTCCGATCCTCATGCTGTCAGCATGAGGAAAGGAGTGCCCATAACTGGCATCTGTTTACATCCGTGATTAACTTTGATTGGACACAGCGGATCAAGTGGTAATGAGCCGCTGATTGGCTCTTTACCTCAATTTGCGATCACAGAGCACGCCACCTGTGCCCAGCAGCAGGCACGGCCACGGGATTATATGACAGCGCCCCAGAACTAGATGACCAAGCTGTAGCCATCATTCGGCTATAGGACGGTCAACAAGTGGTTGAAGCTGAATTCCAGGCAGATATAAAAATCAAAAATGAATGCAGTTCTGTAATCATTAATATGTAATGAAATGTATTTTTTTCCACTTGCCGGCCGACGCACAAACATTTACGTCGGCAGAATGGCACGGACAGGCAAATGGGCATCCAGGTACATCCCTTTAAATTTTCTGCCGCGTGGTCGCGCGCGTGCGACCCTGCCGCAAGCTCCGTGAGTGTGAACGTGGGTCCTGCGAACTCGATGTCTGCAGGTATACCCGCAATCGTCTCACGGAGTGGAAGAACGGGGCAATGCTGATGTAAACAAGCATTTCCCCGTTCTGCCTAGTGACAGGACACTGATCACAGCTCCCTGTAATCGGGAGCGGTGATCAGTGTCGTGTCACACGTAGCCCCTCCCCCCACAGTTAGAATCACTCCCTAGGAAACACAGCGCGCCCTCCTGGTTAACCCCTTCACTGCCAGTCAAATTAACACAGTAATCATTCCTTTTTTTTTTTTCTTCTTTTTTTTTATTTCAGAAAAAAAAAAAAAGGTTACTTAACAGAGCCTCTAGGCCAGGGGTGCCCAACCTGTGGCCTTGCTCTAAGATGGCAGGTTGGCAAGCCCAGATCACGGGTTGCCGACCCTCCATCCCAGAGCAGCAGTTTTGTGAATGAAGCCGCTGGTAGTGGAAGCAGAGCCACATAAGCCAATTTTTCCTGTATAGCACCTGCTCCTGTCACAGGCAGAGTGATACCAAATGCACTCCGCTTGGGACAGCAACAGCCAGTGATACCAGAATGGAAGATGGTTATTAAAGGTAAGTTTACTACTAAATTCACAGTATATATGGATATATCTGTTTTGCAGTGGTTACTGGGCTGCTTTTAAACTGATCAGCTGCGGGTTACCTGCATTGAGCTATAGACTTCTGTTATTACCTGCGGGTTTGGTGCGCCTTCAGAAAGTGCGCCACACCTGCAGGATATATAAGAAGTTTACGGCAAAGTGCAGCTAACCCGCAGAAATCCCACAGGTTCACCCGTGGTTTTGCAAATCGCAGCGCATTAGTGTTAAAGCAGCCTTAGGCCCCTTTCACATGATTGGTCCGACGCAATCGGACTTACTATTCACCTCTATAGAGCAGCAGATGTAAACGGACTTGTGTCTGTTTACACCCGCCTACCTAAAAAAAATAAAGGGATCTGCCCCTTCCGTATGGGCGAAACGGATTGGATCAGAGGGCCCATAGAGTAGAGTGGGCTGTGTCCATGGACACGGACCTGTCATCCTCCGGCTCCGCTCATTGTGGCCCGCGACCAGTTACCAATTCACTAAAGTGGCCCTCGCTCTTCAAAATGTTGGGCACCCCTGCTCTAGGCATTCCCCGGCTCAAAGTGCATAAAACATTAGGCAAGGCATATCATACCTTAACTACTGGCCTAAACCAGTTAAACAAGTTAAACAACAACAAAACAACTCTGTAGCTTGCTGCTATAAATAACATGATAAGTGCAATGCTCAGCAATTAACATATATATGTGATAGACAACTGGTGTCTCCCAAGAAATAGTCTACAATAAGTGGGTGGCTATAGGTGCGTGGTTAGTCAGAATGCACCCCTGGGAAGACAACCAAATGAACCATCATCTTATATGTAAATCAAATCAGACCGATATACTTACAGGGTCCTCTTGCTCTACAGTTGTCGTTTCAGACTCTAGCCATATGTTCCCGACCTTTTGAAACTTTAGTGGACATCCTCTACTAGAGTATGTTTCTTTATATAAGGGTACCAGTGGCGGCTGGTGAAATTTTAGGATGGGGGCGCGCCAGACCCCGCCCTTCCTTTATGAGCCTTCCCATTTGGTGGAAATGGGCGTGGTTTGAGCAAAATAGTGGGCGTGGCTCTAAGTTGGTGTGGTTAGCGTCTGAGATGAACGAGGGATGGTGTCAGGGGTACTCACCCGGGCCGATATGCTGAGAGCTGCTCCCCTTGCGACTAAGCGCACGACGCCTCTGGAGTGGGTACAGAGGACACCGGGCTCAAAGATGCACGGGTTGCCAGCAGGAGTGTAGCAGGTGGTGTGCAGTAGCGTCGTTGACCAGGAGAGGCTGAAGCTGCACTGGGAGTAGACACCTGGCAGAACTGTGATCAGGTAGAGGTTGTAGAGGTAACCAAGCATATACTGAAGGAGGACCCTCGGTAGCATGAGAGATCTTACAAGTCCAGAACACCGAGTGGGAGATAGTCCAGCAAGCAGGCCGAGGGTCAAACACAGGCAACCAGGCAATAGAAGTATCCAAAGGCAAGCCAGGGGTCAAACACAGGTAGGTGACTCAGAGAATGTCCAGGAGGCAAGCCAGGGGTCAAGCACCGGTAATCAAGCAGAAGAGGTGTCCAAAGGCAAGCCAGGGGTCAAACACAGGTAAGTAACTCAGAGAATGTCCAGTAGGCAAGCCGGGGGTCAAGCACAGGTAATCAGGCAGTAGAGGTGTCCAAAAGGCAAGCCAGGGGTCAAACACAGGTAAGTAACTCAGAGAATGTCCAGTAGGCAGGCCGAGGGTCAAGCACAGGTAATCAGGCAGAAGAGGTATCCAGGAAGCAAGCCAGAGGTCAAACACAGGTAAGTAACTCACGGAGGATCCAGTAGACAGGCCGAGGGTCAAGCACAGGTAATCAAGCAGTAGAGGAATCCAGGAAGCAAGCCAGAGGTTCAAACACAGGTGAGAAGCGGCAGCGGTAGTCAGACGGATTCCGGGTCGGCACTGGTAGTCAGGTAGATGCAAGGTACAGGGTACCGGGTACAGGATACAGGATACAGGATACAGGATACAGGACACTGGACTTGGAGACAGGACTCAAAAGAGACAACAAACCAGCAATTTGAAAGCGGACAGGGAAGGCCTTTTATAGGCCAGGTAAATGGTCAGGTGGGATGCCCGGACGAGTGCGCATGCGCACTCGTCTTCTGTCAGCGCCGCGCACAGCGGTGAGGCGTACAGGCTGGGTTGTGACAGATACCCGAGTGCCGCGGACCCGCGCATGCGCACCCGTTACCCGATGTACCTGTAACCTTCGTTGCGCCGCTCTACCGCGCGTGCGCAACCCTGGAACCCGGCGGAGAGGCCTGGTATTTCCCTGACAGTGCCCCCCTCCTAAGGGCAGCCTCCGGATGCCCACTTCAGGATGTCTTTGGTGGTATTCTCGGATTAAACGAGGGGCATGAATGTTTTCGGATGGCTCCCAGGAGCAGTCCTCTGGGGGATACCCTTTCCATTTAACAAGATATTGAACCTGACCTCTTCTTCTTCGGAGATCCAGAATTTTCTCAACCTCGAATTCTTCCTCTCCTTGGATGGTGATGGGAGGAGGAAGTGGCGTCTGCCTATCAGGGAAAGAATTGGCAATTACGGGTTTAAGCAAAGAGGCATGAAAAACTGGATGAATCCTATAGGAACTGGGGAGATCTAGTTCAAAGGCCACTGGATTGATCACTCTCTTGACCTCAAAGGGGCCGATGAACCTGGGACCCAATTTCCGAGAAGGACAAGGGAGTTTTAAATTAGCGGTTGATAACCAAACTTTCTCACCAATCTGGAAAGGCGGGCATTCCTTCCTGCCCCGGTTGTACTGTACCTCATAACCCTTCTGTGCTTCCTTCATGGCCTGTTGGATCCGGAGGAAGTTGTCTTGGATATTTTTGACTAGGTCCTGTGCAGCTGGAGTAGGGACATCTGGAATGGAATCTGGAAGAAAGGAAGGGTGATAACCGTAGTTTGCCCAGAAGGGCGTCTGATTAATGGCAGAATGTAAAGAATTATTATAGGCAAACTCCGCGTAGGGTAGTAAGCCTGACCAGTCATCTTGGGAGTAAGAACAAAAACACCTCAGGTATTGCTCGAGGGTCTGATTAGTGCGTTCAGTTTGACCGTTGGATTGGGGATGGTATGCTGAAGACATGGAAGTCCTGATTTCAAGGGATTTGCAGAGGTCTCTCCAGAACCTGGAGGTGAACTGTACCCCTCGGTCTGAGGTGATGTTAGTTGGAACTCCGTGTAACCTTATAATCTCTCTGATGAAGATGTCAGTGGTAGCAGAAGCCGAGGGGGTACCTTTCATGGGAAGGAAGTGAGCCATCTTTGAGAGACGGTCAATGACAACCAGAATCGTGGTAAAGGAATCTGAGGAGGGTAAGTCCACGATGAAGTCCATGGAAATCTCCTTCCATGGACGTTCCGGAACAGATAATGGACGTAACAGACCCCAGGACTTAGTGTTGGACCCCTTGTTCCTTTGACAAGTGTTGCAAGAGAGGACGTATTCCTGACAGTCCTTCCTCCAGCCCGGCCACCAGTAAGATCGACCTACCAGGTCCACGGTTTTCTGTACTCCAAAGTGGCCGGACATCTTGTGGTCATGAAGGGTCTGCAGGACTTGGAGTCTGACAGGAGGAGGAACAAAGATTCGGGCATGGGCCCAGAGCAGATCCTGCTTCCTTTCAAGAAAAGGTAATGTGGGGGATGAGAACTGGTTGGAAGCCTGTTTGAGGGCTGTAGTCAAGTCAGGCTGAATGGCATGGAGGAAATTGTGGGCAGACAGGATAGTAGCAGGTTCTTTAGAGGATTCAGTGTCCAGAAACATACGGGATAAAGCATCTGCCTTGCCATTCTTGGAGCCAGGACGGTAAGTGATGTGGAAATTAAATCGGGAGAAGAACAAGGCCCAGCGGGCCTGCCTGGGTCTAAGGCGTTTTGCAGCCCTGAGGTACTCCAAATTGCGGTGGTCAGTGAAGATGAGGATGGGTTGGGAAGCTCCTTCTAGCAGGTATCTCCATTCCTCGAGGGCGAACTTAATCGCAAGTAATTCCCGGTCGCCTACATCATAATTCTTTTCAGGAGGATTTAGTTTTCGGGAGGCAAAGGCGACCGGGTGGAGGAGGGCCTTTGGGCCACTTCTCTGCGATAGGATCGCTCCCAAGGCAGAGTCTGAAGCGTCCACTTCTAGGACGTAAGGGAGTTCAGGGTCAGGGTGCTGTAGGATGGGTGCAGAGGAAAAGAGTTCCTTGAGCTTCTCAAAAGCGCTCTGCGCTTGGGGAGTCCACTGGAACTTGACTTGCTGGCGGGTCAGTTGGGTGATTGGGGACACAATAGCAGAAAATCCCTGAATGAACCGTCTATAAAAGTTGGCAAAGCCGATAAAACGTTGGACTGACCTTTTGTCTGTGGGGGCAGGCCAATCCTGGATGGCCTTCACTTTTTGGGGATCCATCAGTACTCCTCCGGTGGTTATGATAAAGCCCAGGAACTGGATGGTATCAGTCTCGAACTCGCATTTCTCTCCTTTGACGTAGAGCCCGTGTTTGCGGAGGATGAGAAGAACTTTCCGGACATGTTGACGGTGGGCTTCTAGGGAATCGGAGAAAATCAAGATATCATCAAGGTATACAATGAGGAAGTTATCCAGATACTCACGAAAAATGTCATTGACAAGGTGCTGGAAGGTAGCTGGGGCATTACAAAGTCCAAACGGCATGACCAGGTACTCGAAATGGCCGAATCTGGACCTAAAAGCCGTCTTCCACTCATCCCCAGAGCGTATTCTAACTAAATTGTAGGCCCCACGAAGATCCAGCTTGGTAAACACCTTGGCAGTCCTGAGCCGCTGAAAAAGTTCGGGAATGAGTGGGAGTGGGTACCTGTTCTTGATAGTAATTTTATTGAGTTCCCTGTAATCCACACAGGGTCTGAGGGAACCGTCTTTTTTTTCAACAAAGAAAATCCCAGCCCCTGCGGGCGAAGAAGATGGTTGGATGAACCCTTTAGCAAGATTCTCGTCAATATACACCCGTAGGGCTTCAAGCTCAGTTTCGGACAAGGGGAAAATCCTTCCGAAGGGAATCTCAGCCCCTGGTAGGAGGTCAATCGGACAATCATATGAACGATGAGGGGGAAGAACTTCGGCCTTCTTTTCATCGAAAATGTCCAAGAAGTCTTGGTAGGGTGTTGGGACGTGTTGCAGGTCCTTGGCACTGGGTTGCATGGCAAGATGAGTAAGAGGTGCTGCGGGTTGATCCGGAAGGCAGTGCTGCAAGCAGTAAGGGGAGGAGAACTCCACTTCCCTGTTGACCCAGTCAACCCGAGGGTTGTGAGCCAGTAGCCAGGGGTACCCCAGGATGATGGGGAACATGGGAGAATGGATAATGTCAAAACGTAAAAGTTCCTGATGACGTGATTTGGTGCAGGTCAGGATGGGAGCGGTTTCCTGGGTAACTGGTCCTGAGCAGGGTGGAGAGCCATCAGCCAGCTGGATTTGAAGAGGTTGTTTCTTGGTAGTTAAAGGGAGGTTCAGGTGTCGTGCCAAGGTCAGGTCCATGAAGCAACTGCAGGCTCCAGAGTCAAGGATGGCTCCCAGCTGGAAAGACTCTCCCGCTACCTGTAGGGAGAGTGGAATAGACAGATGAAAATGCGGGACTCCAACAGAGTGTGAACTTGAGAGGGGCCCAGAAGGACACTTACTGGGTCTTATGGGGCATTTCTGTAGGTAGTGCCCCGTGCCCCCGCAGTAGAGGCAGAGATTGGCTTGACGACGACGGAGCCTTTCTTCGGCAGATAGGGGGGACCGTGCCAGGCCCAACTGCATAGGTTCCCCATGAGGAGGGGAGCGAGAGTTCCCAGAAGGAGCAGGTGCCGGGGGGACCCGGGGCATCGTCCAGGTGGGACGAGGGCTCTGCAGTCTCTCTGCCCGTCGTTCTCGTAACCGACGGTCAAGCTTAATAACAAGTTGGCAGAGATCCGTGAAGGTACTTGGGATCTCTCCTCGAGCCAGTTCATCCTTTAATACCTCGGATAGCCCTAAACGAAATTGGTATTTTAGGGCTGATTCGTTCCAGTCAGTATCTGCTGCCCATTTGCGGAAATCCACTACATAGTCCTCTACAGGTCTTCTCCCCTGAGATAGGGTATGCAGGGTAGATTCAGCCGTACCTGTGCGTTGGGAGTCCTCGTAGAGTGCTGCCATAGCAGAAAAGAAAGTCTCTACAGAATTCAACTGTGGGCTCTTCTGTTCCATCAAATGGTGTGCCCAGGATTGCGGGTCATCAGAAAGGAGAGAGATAATGAACCCCACTTTGGTGGATTCCAACTGGAAGGTCCTGGGTTGTAGGGCCAGGTGTAGTAAACAGGAGTTTTTAAAAGAGCGAAATTTCCTTCGGTCCCCGGAAAAACGTTCAGGTGTGGGGACCCTGGGATCAGGATGGGATACATCATAGGCAGGGAGGGCACCTCCAGGTGTTGATAGAAGAGTGGAGGTGCTGGCTACAGGGGGTGACTGGTCCACTTGGTTTGGAGATAAAGTCAGATGCTGAAGACGCCCCTCGATCTGAAAGTATCCATCTTGGAGGCGTTGTACAGCCTGGGTAAGGGTTGTCACCTGCTGGCATAAGGCCTCAAGGGGTGAACCAGCTCTGTCGGCCTCAGACATTGGCTGGTTTGTACTGTCAGGGGTACTCACCCGGGCCGATATGCTGAGAGCTGCTCCCCTTGCGACTAAGCGCACGACGCCTCTGGAGTGGGTACAGAGGACACCGGGCTCAAAGATGCACGGGTTGCCAGCAGGAGTGTAGCAGGTGGTGTGCAGTAGCGTCGTTGACCAGGAGAGGCTGAAGCTGCACTGGGAGTAGACACCTGGCAGAACTGTGATCAGGTAGAGGTTGTAGAGGTAACCAAGCATATACTGAAGGAGGACCCTCGGTAGCATGAGAGATCTTACAAGTCCAGAACACCGAGTGGGAGATAGTCCAGCAAGCAGGCCGAGGGTCAAACACAGGCAACCAGGCAATAGAAGTATCCAAAGGCAAGCCAGGGGTCAAACACAGGTAGGTGACTCAGAGAATGTCCAGGAGGCAAGCCAGGGGTCAAGCACCGGTAATCAAGCAGAAGAGGTGTCCAAAGGCAAGCCAGGGGTCAAACACAGGTAAGTAACTCAGAGAATGTCCAGTAGGCAAGCCGGGGGTCAAGCACAGGTAATCAGGCAGTAGAGGTGTCCAAAAGGCAAGCCAGGGGTCAAACACAGGTAAGTAACTCAGAGAATGTCCAGTAGGCAGGCCGAGGGTCAAGCACAGGTAATCAGGCAGAAGAGGTATCCAGGAAGCAAGCCAGAGGTCAAACACAGGTAAGTAACTCACGGAGGATCCAGTAGACAGGCCGAGGGTCAAGCACAGGTAATCAAGCAGTAGAGGAATCCAGGAAGCAAGCCAGAGGTTCAAACACAGGTGAGAAGCGGCAGCGGTAGTCAGACGGATTCCGGGTCGGCACTGGTAGTCAGGTAGATGCAAGGTACAGGGTACCGGGTACAGGATACAGGATACAGGATACAGGATACAGGACACTGGACTTGGAGACAGGACTCAAAAGAGACAACAAACCAGCAATTTGAAAGCGGACAGGGAAGGCCTTTTATAGGCCAGGTAAATGGTCAGGTGGGATGCCCGGACGAGTGCGCATGCGCACTCGTCTTCTGTCAGCGCCGCGCACAGCGGTGAGGCGTACAGGCTGGGTTGTGACAGATACCCGAGTGCCGCGGACCCGCGCATGCGCACCCGTTACCCGATGTACCTGTAACCTTCGTTGCGCCGCTCTACCGCGCGTGCGCAACCCTGGAACCCGGCGGAGAGGCCTGGTATTTCCCTGACAGATGGAGGGAGAGGGGAAGAGGGATGGAGGGACAGCAGGCCCAGATCCTACATAACAATAGAAATATGTGTATTCTAGAAAGTTTAACAATCAGCAGATAAAGATACTCCAAATACCTGGTGTTAGCACTTCCATCATCCAGGCACCATGGTTGTTATGGTGTCAGGATGATTGAAGCACAGTATTTCTATTATTATATTGTAATATAAAATAAAATCATTCAACTCACCATAATACAGAATCAGTGGGAGCCCTGAGCGTGTCACTAGCCACGTCGCCTACAACCAGATGCCATCAGTCATCCCTAGCAGAGTCCGTCCTTACATCAGGTGCCCCCAGCGGAGTCCCTCCTTACATGCAGCCTATGTCACATCAAATGCAGCCTCTGTCACATCAAAATGCAGCCTCTGTCCCACCAAATGCAGCCTCTGTCCCACCAAATGCAGCCTCTGTCCCAGCCTCTGTCCCACCAAATGCAGCCTCTGTCCCACCAAATGCAGCCTCCCAAATGCAGCCTCTGTCCCCCCAAATGCAGCCCCTGTCCCCCCAAATGAAGCCTCTGTCCCACCAAATGCAACCTCTGTCCCACCAAATGCAGCCTCTGTCCCACCAAATGCAGCCTGTCCCCCCCCAAATGCAGCCTGTGTCCCCCAAAATGCAGCCTGTGTCCCCCACATGCAGCCTGTGCCCGCCCAAATGCAGCCTCTGTCTCCCCAAATGCAGCCTGTGTCCCCCCAAATGCAGCCTCTGTCCCCCCAAATGCAGCCTGCCTGTGTCCCATTAAATGCAACCTCTGTCACTTCAAACCCCTGCCCCGTTCTCCGCACAGCGGTACTTACCTTGCTGTTGTCCTCTCCTGCGGTGTTTCCTTCAACTGGCAGTGGCGATGGAGCGGCATACTTCATGTTTCCTCTCTCTTGGGCGCAATGGGAGAGAGAAAAAGGAAGTGACATCTAGCTCAGATGTCAATCAGATCTGAACCGCCGAGAAGATTCCGTCCGGCGCCTGTAGTATATATTACTATAGGCGCTGGGCGGAAGCTACTCGGCGCTTCAGAAAGCGCTGCAAGGCGGGCTAAACGCCCGCAAATGAAGCACCACGTCTTCAATCTCGTGATTGCATAGACGTGGTGCGTCCCATACGTGCACTGTGTCCGGCGTCCGAACACAGTGCACTTAAAGCGGTTCTGCACACATTTTATTTAGTAAATCTCTTTGCCTTCCAAATCAGGCAAAGAGTACTAAATGAAATGTGTTTTATTTTTATTTTTTTTTCACTTACCTTGTAATCGATGACTTCCGGTCCTCTGTCTCTGCGGGGGTGGGCGGGGTCTGTGCGGGGATCCTCGTCACGACGCACTGTCTCCTGGGATCTGGTGTCATTGATCCCAGGAGCCTGTGCGGGCATCTTCCGAAATCTCGCGAGATTTCAGGCACATCTTCCGAAATCTCGCGAGATTTCGGACACATCTTCCGAAATCTTGCGAGATGTCGGCAGATGTGCCGACATCTCGTGAGATTTCGGAGAACGTGAGCTGCACTTTGCCGTTACTGCGCACGCGCGAGTAACGGCGGAGCATGCTGGGCCATCTAAAGTGCCTGTGGGGTTTCACATGCCCACAGGCAAGATGGCCCCCAGCACAAAAGAAGAAAAAAAAGAACTTCATCGGACGAAAACCGGCAGCGATCACGAATGAAGATGGAACAGGTGAGTCCCCTAATTTTCCTATTACCCCTTAGCACATTCCCCCCAAAAAAAAAAAAAAAAAAACCCGGTGCAGAACCGCTTTAAGGAACTTTTTTGGGATTTTTTTGAATGAATTTTTTTCTATGAACGGGCCGCCACTACTGGAAGATTGACTAATGATTTCCATGCATTCAGGGTAAGGGCAGAAGTGGGAGCTCTCCACTTGAGTATGATGAGTTTCCTGGCATAGAAGAGAAGCAATCCTAGTAGTGTATGAACTGCCCTCGAAGGGGCAAGAGTATCCACCAAGCCCAGTAGGCAAATCTCTATCTTGTGGGGTATAGGAATTGTGGTCAGTTCGGTGATGAAGGTTGTAATTAATGACCATTAATGCTGTACATCGGGGCATGACAAAATCATGTGCAAAGAAACCTGCAGAGTCAGCTCGACAGCGCCAACACTGCGACGTGCAGTCCGGGTATATTTTGTGAAGCCTGTATGGAGTGTAATAAAACTTGTGTAATATTTTAAATATATTTTAAACTGGATCAACCGATCTCTAGAAGTGACCAGCTGTCCAAAGGGGGAGTAATCAGTGCATTTTTAATCGCACTGATCGCTGTATAAATGTGAATGGTCCCAAAATGGCACCAAAAGTGTCCGATGTGTTCACCATAATGTCGCAGTCACAATAAAAATCACAGATCGCCACAATTACTAAAAATTATTAATAAAAAATGCCATACAACTATCCCCTATTTTGTAGATGCTATAACTTTTGCACAAACCAATCAATAAACACTTATTGCGATTTTTTTTTACCAAAAATATGTAGAAGAATACGTATCGGCCTAAATTGAGGGAAAAAAAAACGTTTTTCTTATATATTTTTGGGGGATATTTATTATAGCAAAAAGTAAAAAATAATGTGTTTTTTTTTCAAAATTGTCGCTCTTTTTCTGTTTATAGCGCAAAAAATAAAAACCGCAGAGGTGATCAAATACCACCAAAAGAAAGCTCTATTTGTGGGGAAAAAAGGACGTCAGTTTTGTTCGGGAGCCACGTCGCATGACCATGCAATTGTCAGTTAAAGCAACGCAGTGCCGAATCGCAAAAAACGCTCTGGTCTTTGAGCAGCCAAATGATACGGAGCTGAAGTGGTTAAATGCAAGCAGTATGAGTACCTGCATTTTTCCTCTTCCAATTCTTGTACAGCAGGCTAGAGTGTGAGAGAAAAAAACAGCACAAGGCGCCAATCCATTTATGTGCTGACAAGAAGCATGCTGATAGGAAGAGAGGGCAGAGAGCCAGAGAGATGAGCTTTTTATCATTGTGCTGCTTCTCCTTTCACTGCCCAGTCACAGGCTGGAGAAGGTAAAAGATGACCTGGGCTAAAAGGGAGTGGCTTGAGGCCTCATCAGGCTGAGGACATCTAGCAGCAGAAACAAGTACTATCTGAATAAAAGTTGAATACTACATTGAAGCTGTTATTTTATGTATTGCTCTATCATTGTACCTTTTTATTTTTTCGCTGGTGTTACACTTTAACCTCTTGACATCCGCACTATGGTCAAATGACGGTCACAGCGCGGACCTAGATTTCCAGGAGGCTGTCATATGATGGCCTCCCCTTTGTGCGCTCCCCGCGCGCCCTGCATGGCGCATCCGTTCCCGGCCCCTTACCACGTGATCAGCTGATCACGTGTGTAAACAAAAGCTCGGTAATCGTCAAAACCGCCTGCCAGTGCCACCTGCCAGTGCCCTCAGTGCCCATCAGTGCCACCTATCAATGCCCATGAGTGCCACCTATCAATGCCCACCAGTGGTGTCAATCAGTGCCTCATCAGTGCCACCTAGCAGTACTGCCTATCAGTGTAACGTACCAGTGCAGATCAGTGCCCATTATTGCCACCCATCAGTGCCCATCACTGCCAGCTATCAGTGCCACCTATTAGTGCCACTTCTCAGTGCCCACCGGTGCCACCCATCAAGGCCTTTCAGTGCCACCCACCAGTGCCACCTTTCAGTGTCACCTCTCAGTGCACACCAGTGGCGCCTATCAGTGCCCACCAGTGACGCCTATCAGTGCCCACCAGTGACGCCTTATTGGTGCCCATCAATGCAGCCCATCAGTGCCCATCAGTGCAGCCAATCAGTGCCCATCAGTGCAGCCTATTGGTGCTCATCAGTGCCGCCTCATCAGCGTACATCAATGAAGGAGAAAAATTACCTGTTTGCAAAATTTTATAACAAAATATACAAAAATATATATATATATTTTTAAAAAATTCAGTATTTTTAAACATTTTTAACAAAAAATAAAAACAGCAGAATTGACCAAATAGCACCAAAAGAAAGCTCTATTTGTGGGGAAAAAATTATAAAAATTGTATTTGGGTACAGTGTTGTATGACCGTGCAATTGTCATTCAAAATGCATCAGCGCTGAAAGCTGAAAATTGATCTGGACAGGAGGGGGGATTAAGTGCCCAGTAAGCAAGTGGTTAAAGGAAATGTCTAGTGTCTTTACATATATTTTCTTTATCTTCAGAACTAAAAAGTAAAATTTTAGATTGAATATTTTCGAGTAGCAGCCATCACAGAGAGTCTAAAAAGCCACATAAGCACCATATTTGTTACCACTATGTTGTGAATAGCCTGTGTTTTGAGCTGTATAGCTGTCAGGGCCTAGATTGGAATCCAGAACCTCTGCTGTGTAAGGCAATGTTCCTTCTTACTGAGCTACCTGGAACGTTGGACAATTCCTGGACGAATGATTCTGTCTTGAACCTTGTTGGTCTTGAACCCTGAACTCTTTGCTCCTCCCATGAACTTCTTGATTTAAGCCATTTCTCTGCACTTTCTGTTTGCCAAATTATTGTGCTCTGTCCAGCCAGTATCTTGCTCTTGTCTTCCCTGGTGCCGTCCATATCCTTGCTACCACTCGTTACCAACCCTTGGCTTGTTTCTTAACTAAGCTTCTGCGTGATCCCAACCTGCAACTACTAGCTATCGACCTTTGGCTTCTTTACTGACTACGCTTCTGTTTGATCCTTACCTGCTATATCTGCTACTGGACCCTGGTTTACTCACCACCTGGTGGGGCAACCCTGAGGACCGTGACCTGGTACTAACACGCAGCAAAATCCATCTCCACCATCAGGAGCTCTGGTGAACACGTCAAATCACTGCTAACATTTTATTAGTTCCAGACACTATTGGCATTAGCACGGTTTCTGAACAAGTTTTGGTAGCCGGCGTCATTCACCGGGTTGACTGCCTGTGTACCTATCCTACTGGTTGGTGGTAGTTCTGCTACTGCTACTGCTAACTGCTAACTGGTCTTTTAGCCTGATCCCTGATTGTGACAACAGCCCTGTATCACATTGCACAAACGAGACGAAGAAAGCCCTCCCTCCACTGCAGCGCAGATATGTAGATTTTCATTTTTCAGTAAATGTCAACAAGGGCAGACCTGGTGCTAGGCTTTCTTAAAGGAATGCCTAGCATTATCTGAACACATTGGGGTTGATTTACTAAAACTGGAGAGTGACAAATCTGGTGCAGCTCTGCATAGAAACCAATCAGCTTCCAATTTTTTTTGTCAAAGCTTAAAGCAGTGGTCCAGTCTAAAGTTCAAAAATTAAAAGTCAGCAGCTACAAAAACTGTAGCTGCTGACTTTTAACCACTTCAACCCAGCCCACTGTCATATGACGTCCACATGGTGGAACTCCCATCCTGGGTGGACGTCATATGACGTCCTCCCATTCCCGGTCGTCTAGGGGGCGCATGCGTGCCCACGGCGTCGCTCGGGACCCGGTGCGCATGCCCGGGGGCCGCGATGTCCGCCGGGCACCCACGATTGCCCGGGAATACAGCAGGACCGTGGATCTGCGTGTGTAAACACACAGATCCACGTCCTGTCAGTGGAGAGGAGACCGATGGTGTGTTCCCAGTACAGAGGAACAAAGCTCGGTCTCCTCCCCTTGTGAGTCCCCTCCCCCCACAGTTAGAATCACTCCCATAGGGAACATATTAACCCCTTCAGCGCCCCCTAGTGTTAACCCCTTCCCTGCCAGTCACATTTACACAGTAATCAGTGCAATTTTATAGCAACTATCGCTGTGTAAATGTGAATGGTCCCAAAAATGTGTCAAAAGTGTCCGAAGTGTCCGCCTCAATGTCACAGTCACGAAAAAAAATCGTAGATCGCTGCCATTACTAGTAAAAAAAAGAAATGCAATAAATCTATCCCCTATTTTGTAGACGCTATAACTTTTGCGCAAACCAATCAATATACGCTTATTGCGATTTTTTTAACCAAAAATATGTAGAAGAATACATATCGGCCTAAACTGAGTAAAAAAATTTTTTTTTTTTTTTAAAAAATTGATATTTATTATAGCAAAAAGTAAAAAATATTGTGTTTTTTTTCAAAATTGTCGCTCTTCTTTTGTTTATAGCGCAAAAAGTTAAAACCGCAGAGGTGATCAAATACCACCAAAAGAAAGCTCTATTTGTGGGAAAAAAAGGATGTTAATTTTGTTTGGGTGCAACGTCGCACGACCGCACAATTGTCAGTTAAAACGACGCAGTGCCGAATCGCAAAAAGTGCTCTGGTAAGGAAGGGGGTAAAATCCTCCGGGGCTGAAGTGGTTAATAATAGGACACTCACCTGCCCCAGGATCCAGCGATGTCCCCACTTGGCTGGTTTCTTCACTGGTCTTCGGTCCCTGGCGCCAGAATACTAACTGTGGGTAGCTGGCTGCTCAATGCGCATGTGCTCACTGCGCTATTTGACTGGACATGTCCCAGAATTCTGCAAGGGAAGGAGGGGGGTTGAACTTCTACTCAGATCACCGCAGCGATCTGACCAGAAGTAGGGGCATGGGGACCTGTCAAGACCAGGTACCCGCTCCCCTCCCCAAAAAAAGATGGCCGAAATGTTGAGGAGAATGTGGGGAGGAGGAGGAAGAGTGGAACTTCCCCTTTTGGGTAAAGTTCCGCTTTAAAGTGAAAGAAAACCCTCCTATCATTTTCAGCCAAAGAAGCTGCCATATTGACCTTTGTTTAATCTTCAAGTGCCATGATGCTGCACATGTCAGTTATGACACCAGCCATTGAACGGTTTGACGGTTTGGTTGAGAGCACAACCAATGTGGCAGTTAGCATTTCCGGAATGCCGGGAATGTACCTGTTTTTTTAAACTGTTAAATGAATGGGTTTACTTCCACTTTAACTGAACAAGCTGAAGTGAGAAGCTGATTGGTTATCATGCACAGATTGCCCCAGATTTTGCACACTCCAGTTTTAGTAAATAAACTCCATTGCACCTAAGGCCCCTTTCACACTTTTACACAGAACACAAATGCCGCATCATCCTCAGGAGGATGTGTTTGGGGTTATGTTGAACATTCATCTGAAGGTATCTCTATATAAATAACTCTATATGCCTGGGTATACAGTATGTGCACAATTCCACCAGGACTACTATAGGGTCCATTGCTGATAAACCCATTTGTATTTTGAATGTATGTACTGTTATTAATCTTTTCTTATAAAAAGCTTGTATTATTTCTATACTGGTGTGCATCTATATGCTTATAGTTAAAAGGGTTGTAAACCCTCATGTTTTTTTCACCTTAATGCATCTTATGAAAAAGTAGAAGTAGAAGTAGATCCCCAAGGCCAGCCATACACGGTTCAAATCTCGGGCAGTTCAGCAGGAATCGACCGGGATTCGAACCATTAATGGGCAGGCTGAATGTACCAAGTTGTTCGATCAATCAACTTGAGTACAACCAGGATTCGGTTCAGATTATTACAAACGGCTACTATAGCCGCTAGCGATAATCACAGTCTCCCGCCTGCCGAAGACAATTGCTCGCAAGAGGGATTCTCCTGTCAACACTGTCTGTGTTGATAGGGAACCTGTAGTTGCAGGAAAGAAATTTGCACCGTCTATGGCAGGGGTCTCAAACTGGCTGCCCTCCAGCTGTTTCAAAACTACAAGTCCCATCATGCCTCTGCCTTTGGAAGTCATGCTTGTAACTTGCAATGCCTCATGGGACTTGTAGTTTCGCAACAGCTGGAGGGCCGCCAGTTTGAGACCCCTGGTCTATGGGCTGCCTAAGTATTTGGTATCTCTTTGGTTAACTGCTATGACTCCACTCTGGGTAGCTAAAGTGGATAGAACTTCATGCTGAGAATGTCACACAGAAACAGATATGCCTGTCTTCACTTGAGCTGTCGCATCACTGAAATCTGCAGTAATTATCTCTCTGACTTAGACGTATGTCTGTAACAGGTCCGTTACACTTTCTATCAGCAGGTAGCCAACTAGAAATCTTCTATGATGGTAGATGTCACAGGATGAGAAATTCTTATGTTTAGTATTGACTGTTGTCACTCTCCAGATAACTGATCATCGCTAATAAGGCTTCTATCTGGCTATGGATGGCCACCTTTACCTGCACAGACTGATGCACACCCACACACTCTCCAGACACAGCAAAGTGAAATACACTGCAAAAATGATCATTTTACCCAGCAGATATTTTGCAACGATTGACTGAAGAAACTGGAATGATGTGTTCACTTTGTGAAAGATATGCAGACGGGTCTCTGCGTGGGAGTAAGTCAGCTGAAGGCCACTTAATTCATTTGACAAGGTTTAGCAAAGTAAAATCTCCCAGCTCTGACATGAAGACATACAATCTAAACTGATGAATAAAGCTTCATTTGGGAGGGAGGTAATTATCTGAGGTTGAAGAGCTTCATTTAGCTAAGTATTTAACTCTTTCTAAGGGCGGCATTAATTTATAATTGAAACAAACCACATCAATGTTTATACAATATTTTATAGTGTCAATTTTAAAGTATCATGATTCAATCCACAATAAATGCAGTATATATATATATATATATATATATATATATATATATATATATATATATATATATATATATATATATATATATATATATATATATATATACAGGGGGTCCCCGACTTACAAACATCCGACTTACAAATGACTCCTACTTACAAACGGAGGGATACAACAGGAAGTGAGAGGAAATCTACCCCTAGGAAGGAAATTCTCTCCTGTAAGAGTTATTATGGGTAAAAGGTGTCTCCTCTGATGCTTTATCACCAGTCCATGCTTCCCTAACAACCCAAAATTTTCAAAATCCAATTGTCATTGGGACAGAAGGTGAGGTGAAATCTACTGAACAGGGGCACAGACAGCAAAACAAATGTTACAGGGGTGATAACCCTTCTCTATGTTATCTAAAAAACTTAAAAATCGATTTTTTTGGCTGGAGCTACACTTAAAAAATGTACCTGTTCCGACTTACAAACAGATTCAACTTAAGAACAACCCTACAGTCCCTATCTTGTTTGTAACCCGGGGACCCCCTGTATATATATATATATACACACAGTATCTCACAAAAGTGAGTACACCCCTCACATTTCTGTAAATATTTTATTATATCTTTTCATGTGACAACACTGAAGAAATTATACTTTGCTACAATGTAAAGTAGTGAGTGTACAGCTTGTATAACAGTGTAAATTTGCTGTCCCTTCAAAATTACTCAACACAAAGCCATTAATGTCTAAACCGCTGGCAACAAAAGCGAGTACACCCCTAAGTGAAAATGTCCAAATTGGGCCCAAAGTGTCAATATTTTGTGTGGCCACCATTATTTTCCAGCACTGCCTTAACCCTCTTGGGCATGGAGTTCACCAGAGCTTCACAGGTTGCCACTGGAGTCCTCTTCCACTCCTCCATGATGACATCATGGAGCTGGTGGATGTTAGAGACCTTGCGCTCCTCCACCTTCCGTTTGAGGATGTTCCACAGATGCTCAATAGGGTTTAGGTCTGGTGACATCTTTGGCCAGTCCATCACCTTTACCCTCAGCTTCTTTAGCAAGGCAGAGGTCATCTTGGAGGTGTGTTTGGGGTTATGTTGGAATACTGCACTGAGGCCCAGTCTCCGAAGGGAGGGGATCACACTTTGCTTCAGTATGTCACAGTACATGTTGGCATTCATGGTTCCCTCAATGAACTGTAGCTCCCCAGTGCCGACAGCACTCATGCAGCCCCAGATCATGACACTCCCACCACCATACTTGACTGTAGGCACGACACACTTGTCTTTGTACTCCTCACCTGGTTGCCGCCACACACGCTTGACACCATCTGAACCAAATAAGTTTATCTTGGTCTCATCAGAGAAGAATAAGAGGCAATGAGGTTGATTTACTAAAGGCAAAAAGACTGTGCACTTTGCAAAGTTCAGTTGCTCCAAAGTAAATGAGCAGAAGCTCTGCTGACTTCCATCATCCAATCATGTGCCACCAAAAATGCTGTTTTTTTTTTCCTTGAACGTGATTGGGTACTCTGTGAAGCTTAACCTCATTTACTAAGCTCTGGAGCAACTGCACTTGCAGGGGGCACAGTCTATTTGCCTTTAGTAAATCAACCCCCAATGTCTCCTTCTCCATATTGCTGTAGCTCAGCACCTGGCTACACAGCCATAAAGATTTTTTTAGGAGGCATTGGTAGGGCAACTGTACAAGTCTTGAGATCATTGATGGAAACATAAGGATCTTATAAGAGCAACCACAGCAAGAGGAAAGGTTGGCCAGAGAAGAAGAGGAAGATTGTGCAGTGTCCTGACCTGAAGCAAGTGCCAGCAATGAATTCAATCCAAGGGTTCCATATCGTTTTAAAATTCCATTATTTGTATTTTAGTATACTGATTAACTTTTAATGAGTAATTATCCAAGATACCTTTTGTTTGACCATAGGAGAAGAGGTCGCTGTGTTTTTCCATGCCCTAGCGATTGTGATTTTAGCTGTCAGTAAAATGAATCAAAAAGATCAAGGATTGAGACTGCTTAGGAGTCCCCTGGAGTAAGTCATTAAACAATACATACTGTGGGTTCGGGTGCCACATTTGGCACCTTTCGGGGGGAGAGGTGGCACTTCCGGGAGCCTCAGCTGCGGGTATTGACGTCACCACCCGTCTCCCATTATGTGCAGCTGCTGGCTTTTCATTTTTGCAGCGGTGGGCGGACAATCATGGAAAAATCGCACCCACGTATTGGTGCCTGTCAGTTTTAAAAAGTATGAGGGGTTAACACTGCTTTAAAGAGGAAGTAAACCCTGATGGGTTTTACTTTCTCTTTGTTTCCCTGCAAAGGTAAAGCATAATGGGCTAGTATGCATCGCATAGTAGCCCATTATGTGTCCCTTACCTGACACAGGAGCCAGCGATGTCACCGCTGTCCCCTCTTCCACGAAGCGTCCATCTTCCTTCCGGGTATCACGGCTCCGGCGCTGTGATTGGCCGGAGCCGCCATTATGTCACTTCCGCGCATGTGTGCGGGAGCCACCACTAACGGCATGATCACTGTTAGCTGTCTGCGGTGCATGTCTTTTGCAAATATCTCCTAAACCGTGTAGGTTTAGGAGATATTTCTTGCACCTACAGGTAAGCCTTAATCTAGGCTTAACTGTAGGTAAAAGTGGTCTGTAAGGGTTTACAACCACTTTAACAGGAGTGCTGACTGTAATTTTAAACAAGCTGTTAGCAGGCTTTCAACAAACTTCAATTTGTGAAGAAGCTTGCTAGCAGCTTGTTTAAAGTGGGGTGCCCCTTAAAAAAAAAAAAATTTAAGTCAGCAGCTACAAATACTGCAGCTGCTGACTTTTAATAATCAGACACTGGGTCCAGCAATGCAGGGGATCGAAGCCCTGCTCGTTCCCCGCTCCGCTTGGCGGCCCTGGCATTCTTACTGTGGGTACCCGGCTGTGGCTTCACAGCTGGGCACCCACTGCGCATGCGCGAGCGGCGCCGCGCCGTGATACGCCACGCAGTCATCTGGGACATGTCACGTTTCCCAGATGACTGACTGCGCCGAGGGGAAGGGATGTCACCGGCCCGAGCACTGAAGGAGGCAGACTACGAGGGACCCCCTAGCAACAGGCATTTAGAGGTGAGTTAAAAAAAAAAAATCCAATAATTTTTTTTATTTAGTTTTAGGAATTTTAAGCTATTTTTTTTTTGGGGGGAAAAAAACACTTTAAAGAGAGTCATAATTCCTGTTAAGATCTGTGTTTAACATTATCAACATTATTTGTACTTTAAAACATTCAATCAAGCCAGCAAAAAGCTTAGAAAATATAAAACAGGCACTCCGGGGACCCTAATACCCTTTGATCTGGCATCGCTCGTGCCTCCTCTCTCCTCCCCGGGATGTCATCACACCGCCCTGTCCATCAGATGTGTTCTAATAATATTCCGGTGGATTAGGAACACATTTTGGGGGTATAGGATCCTAGATCCTAGGCCAGTGATGGTGAACCTTGGCACCCCAGATGTTTTGGAACTACATTTCCCGTGATGCTCATAAACTCTGCAGTGTAGTTGAGCATCATGGAAAATGTAGTTCCAAAACATCTGGAGTGCCAAGGTTTGCCATCACTGTCTTTGCCTAAGGAAGGGGAGAAAACAATTAAATGGAGTTTGCAGGGTTGCTGCCAGGTTTCTGACATAAATCTTTAGGCTTCATTCACACCTGGGCGTTTTGAGTTGCGGGATGCGATTTTGCTACAATTCTGGCACAATAAATTGCGCTGCAATTGCAGCATAATCGCAACACACGTTGCATTTTTCAGCAAATGCAATGCGATTTATGGTGCGACAATCATGGCAAAATCACACCTGCGTATCGGTGCCATTGAAATGAATGCCACCTAAACAAGTGTTGTATGATTTGTCATTTTGGGATCGTGGACAGAATCACAGCGATCACAAACACCCAGGTGTGTATGGCGCCTAAGTCACCAGTGGCCGCTTGTCCCCACCAAATAATAAATGTTATGATAAAACATTACATAATGTCTGAGTTTCATTTGCAGACATAAAAAAATGAAAACATTTTTTGAAAGTTGTGCGTATGGAAAAGTTGCCAAAAATACTTTCTGATTACCTTTTACGGCCAGTTCACACCACAAAAAAAGTCCTCCAGATCCGGATGCATTCCAGATGCTTATTTTCTTATTTTTTCCTGTTTTTTTTTTTTTCATTTTCACTATACCGGAGCCTGGTGCTTTTTTGATGCTTTTTACTGTGTTCCAATACAGTTCCGTGCAGGAAAAAAGCAGCATGTACTTTTTTTCCTGGAACTGAAAAGCACTGAAACGCACTGCACTGGTGTGAACTATGCCATTGCAACCCATAAAATCGACTTCCCATGCTTTTGTGATGCAGAAAAAAAAATACTGCACTGTATGTGGTGTGACCGAGCCCTCAAAGCTGAAAAAATTAGGAAAAAATGCCCCATGTGTGGATGGCTGCTGCATTAATTAAAACTGTTTCACCCCTGATAGTAAAGTAAGTGGCAAACTTCGGGCACTTACAATTCTGGCTCTCATGCAGTTCTTCCTTCCCCTGGATCAAAACTCAGTTTCGGCCGGAAAAAAAGGATTTAACAATCTTTTTGTCAGCAACTTTAGGAATATGGGATATAATATTTAAAAAGGGAGAACTCTCCACAATGATTGGTCCAATGACCCTGTTGTTTTCCAATCCAGACTTTCCATCAGCATTGCGGGCTACTAAATTCATTAAAGGGGTTGTAAAGGTAAAAGTTTTTTCACCTTAATGCATTCTATGCATTAAGGTGAAAAAACATCTGACTATACCAGGCCCCCCGTTTTACTTACCTGACCCCTCGAAAGTCCCGCGCCCCCCCCCCCCCCCCCCCCCCGATATCCTCTTCGCCGCTCACCCTGGTCATTAATTGGCTAGAGTGGATGGATTGAAAGCAGCGCAGCCATTGGCTTAGATTGGATTCGATATTTTGCTCCCTAACCATATTGTTGGTTATATTTACCACTGCATAGAGATATTTAAGAATAAATATATATATTTTTTTTTTAAAAGTTACATATTAACTAAACTATACACCACACTTTTTTTTAAGGTTATTAACCGATTAATCTAAACAATAATCGGCCAACTACCGTATATACTCGAGTATAAGCCGACCGGAATATAAGCCGAGGCACCTAATTTTACCACAAAAAACTGGGAAAACTTATTGACTCGAGTATAAGCCTAGGGTGAGAAATGCGCAGCTACTGTAAGTGTGGAAAAGAGGGTCAACAATGCCCATTTGCAGCCTCACTGTGCCCATTTGCATGCCTTACTGTGCCCATTTGCAGCCATAGGTCCCATGAACTTCAAACCTGGTAGTTAAGGGTTCCTAGATGCCCCCTAGCTGCAGCCAAAATTTGGGGTCTCTGGACCCAAAGGGTCCCGAAATGACATTGCTGCAGATGGACACAGTTGACCGACTTTGGGTCCCTGTATCTCGGGGCCACTTGGTGCTAGTTACCCCAATTTGGATATGTTGTAGTGTTGGTTCCACTGGGTTTGCACACCAAATTTGGGGGTCCGAGATACGGGGCCCCAAAGTCAGGTCGGAAAATGTCATTCTCTGCTGCAGAAAAGTGCTTGACTCCAGTATAAGCTGAGGGGGGCACTTTCAGCACAAAAAAATGTGCTGAAAAACTCAGCTTATACGGTAATCGATTTTGAAAATAATCGTTAGTTGCAGCCCTAGATACAACATCATCAATTAAACACCTACACAGAATCATAGATATTGCTATTTTTGATTAATAGACCATTAACTAGTTTCAAACAATTGTTAATAGAGGAATAAAAACTGATCCAAAAATTGTCTATTGTATATAAACTGTTGCTTCCCCCTGGACCTCTCAGTGAATTAGCTTGTATGAGAAAATAGGAGAATGAAATAGAAAATCTGATTACAGTGCTGGAATGGGATAAAGCATTTTCAATAATAAATAAAGCATCAGTGGCGGTTAAACACCAGAAAGAAACTATAAAATCATATATATATATATATATATATATGAGATGGTATTGGAGTCCAGTGGCCCTAAATAAAATACATAAAGAGAATACAGAGATATGTTGGAGATGCCTTAAAGAAAGGGGAACGATGATACATACTGTATTTTTCGCTCCATAAGACACACCTGACCATAAGACGCATCTAGCTTTTAGAGGTTGAAAACAAGAAAAAAAAATATTCTGAACCAAATGGTGTACTAAAATATTTTCCAGTGCCCATGAAATACAGCCTGACCATTGCCATAGAAATGCAGAGTGAACGTTGCCACAAACGCAGCCTTACCTGATGTTATCCCTTCTGCCTAACAGGAGACAGAGCACCCCGAGCAGCCGAATGTGCTGTTTTCTGTCTCAGAAACCAGCCAGAAGATTTGCTGGCGGTGCCTAGCGGCGGCGGGGGGCAGTGCCTGTCATATATTCGCACCATAAGACACAGGGACATTTTCCCCCATATTTCTGGGGCAAAAAAAGTGGCCCGTACACACGATCAGACTTTTTGACAACAAACATGCAAATTAGCTGTTTTGGAGCAACTTCCGACCGTGTGTACGCTCCATCGGACAAACTTTTTCAGTTTTCATCGGACTTTTGTTGGCTGTGCGAACGGACAAACTTTCTGCCAACAAAAGTCCGATGGAGCAAAGTCCGACCGTGTGTACACAAAACTACCGGACTTTTGTACAAAGTACAAACACGCATGCTCAGAACCAATGCAAAAGATCAGACAACAATACAGAAGTTGACCAAAGGTGGCGCTGGAGTATTTGAACGTCCTCTTTTGAAGTGTCGTCAGTACATTGAAACGTCACTACGTTCGTGTTTGTTGCCTAAAAAGTCAGATCGTGTGTATGCAATACAAACTTGGGGCCAACGCCCTTTGTACAAAAATCCATGGGAAAGTTTGTACAAAGTCCGATCGTGTGTATGAGGCTTTATAGTCCGAAAAATTATTATTTTAGTGAAAGGAAAGTTCTCCTTTTAATCTTAAAATATATTTGCTATGTACCAATAATTGGCTTCTAAAATAGAAAAACACATCTCACCTCTCTCCAGGGTGTTTTTTTCCTTATCCTAAATATTTCATCATATATGCTGAGGACCGAAATTTCTCCCATCGTTGCCAGAACCTGAATTGTAAATCTCAGCACAGTAAGTTTGGCACTTACTGGATTATCAGGCTGAATGAAACTAAAATTTCTTAGCAGCCATCCATACATTGGACACGCCTCATTAGAAGCCAATTATTGGTACATAGCAAATATATTTCAAGATTAAAAGGAGAACTTTCCTTTCACTAAAATGATCTACTTCTACAAAAGCCAATTTGAAAATTAATATTACAAAAAATAACCTGGTATAATTTTCTCAAGTTTTAATCAAAGACAAATGTTGTGCTCTAGCGGTATAGTAAATTTGGTTCTTTTTTACACCCATTTTTTTTTCCAATGGACCTCTATGAAGAAGTGAAGTCATAGCTTCCAACTGCTCCTCATTTGGAGGACTGTCCCATAGAACCGAATCCCTCTGCCCCTCTGTTCTCCTCAGTTACCCCGTTATTGGGGAGATGTATAGATCTATATAAAATTCACTATTTACTATGCAACTTGGTAACTATATAAAATGTACTATTTAGCCACTAATTTGTTATACTGCAGTATGGACTCATGCACACGATCAATTACGGCTGTACACCGTCCAGATCAGTGTATTTCTGTGGTGTGTCAGCTGTTTCTGATCAGTTGCAGACAGGAGGCCTGTACAAATCATTGGCAGGCTGACACTTCATGGCTGTCCACAAATGTTGGCATATAATCACATATGCGTAGCACCCTGGTCCTTTGCAGGGCTGCTAGTGAATCTAGTTGTGCTGGGTGGTAACTAGCCTGGCTAATTGGTAGGGTGATCAACTGACTTTTGCCCTAAACCTGAATCTGGTGCACCTCTCTCTTCTGTCACTAGGTGGCATTGCCAGCTATGGTTTGCACGTAGGGGCACTTATCCATTCCTAACCGCAAGTAATCACTCCACGTGTTATTAATTGCAAATCAGTGCTGGGACAAAGTCATCTGAAGATGACAAACTGTACCCAACCCATAATGAGTGGGCATCATGTCTTAGAAAAAATCCATTCCCTCCACCTGCCAAAAAAAAATAAAATCCAGCACTAATCTGTATGCTTACCCCTAAGCATAGATTTCCTGTGCAAGTAAAAATTCTTCCTAAACAAAAATGACTCCTCCTTCCAGTACACATTTCCATCCCAGCACAATTTTTTGCCCCCTCCCAGCTCAACCCCTTTCTCCCCCCAGTACAAATCCCCCAAAAACAAAAATCACAAAATCTCTCCTTTCAGCATTAATCCCCTCTATCAGCACTCTTAACATAACTCCCGTCTCAAAACCCCTCTCCTAACACAACCTCTGTCCCTCCTTCTAGCACAAATCCCCACTCCTTATTTATCTTTCCTAGCAGAAACCCCCCCTTCTTGCACAAATACTCGCCTCCCCAGCACAAATGTTTGTTACCCTCCCCCATTGTGTCCACAGTACAATTTCTCCTCCCTCCCTACAACTTACAGGTGACAGCAGCAGAGAGGAGGAGAGTGCCCGGAGGTGGTGCAGGCTGTGCTTCCTCCTCTCTGGTTCCACCCTTCTGTCCTTATACAGGAGTTAATACAGGAATGTTGTCAGATCAGGACTGTGTGGGGTTTGATTACTCCCCCTCCACACACAAACACACATTTTACATACCTCCCAACTGTCCCTCATTTGGAGGAACCTGTCCCTCTGTCCCTCTGTCCCTCATTCCTCCTCATTTGTCCCTCATTTTGGTCTAAACTATATAAAATGCAGTTTTTATCTATCTTAAAGTGTTTCCCTTTCATCTGATTTCTAAATAGCTGCATTTGTAAATTCCAAAAGCCAATATAAAGGAAGAGTAGTGGTAAAAAAAAAAGCACTTGTGGGTTTAACCAATCTTGTTTTTTTGGACAATTCTCCTTTAAGAGGGCGTGGCAAGGGGTGTGTCCTATGCCTGCATACTTTTGCTGATAGGTGTCCCTCATTCTCATCTCAAAAAGTTGGGAGGTGTGACATTTTATGCCCCCAGGAGAGGAGAAGTCTAGGGAGGAAATAGAGGACAGGGAGATCTGACAGTCCAGATCTGACAGCATTGCTGTCTCAACTCCTGTATCATGGAGCGCTGCTCTGACGGGAAGGAGGAGTTGGGGTGAGGGGAGACCACAGCCTGTACCTCCTCCTGGCTCTCCCCTCCTCTCTGCTGCTATCACTACCCCTGTAGGGAGTTCACTGTCACTACTCCTAACTATGCGGCCCCCCCTTCCCTTACATGAGTTTACTGCGCCAGGGGCAGCTGCCCCTACTTCCCCCCCTCCCATCCAGGCCCAGATGAAAACAGCTGTCGACAGCGTCAGCCGTCTATTAATTTGTACAGGCTACCTTCATGGGGTATGACCGTGTGGATAAGCCCTATACCTTTCATCATAGTTATTGCAAGAGTTAAAGCAGTATAAAAGAAAATTAGTTGCGAATAGTTGTGGGTTTAACAAACATTTTTGGCATATCGAATCGTCATGGTCCAAATAACAGGGCATGGGAGGGGTGTATCATTTGCTTACCTACTTGGTACTTAGGTGTTCCTCTTTTCAACCCAAAAAGTTAGGAGGTATGGAACAGGTACACTTACTTGCAAGTTTTTCCTATAATAAGATTAGCATTTTTACACACATGCTGAAAGTACATTACCAATTGTTTCTATCTTTGGAAATGACACATAGAAATGCATCCTCTTTTATATCCAATACATACTGTACCACAATGCATGCCAAAATATACAACAAACGTATATTATTGCATACTAAACATAATCATTTGTATCACTGTACAGTAAATACCTGTTCTTTATGACTACACTTACATTTATCACTAGATGGCACTCTTCTACTTTGCAAAGTACCAATGTTAGTTTATTGCAGAACCTCCAAGGCTTATTGAGTGGGAAGTGTCTGGGGTGCTTTGAGCTTCTCTAGACTGAAGCAATAAACACTATGTCAATCTTAGCACTTTCAGCACATCAGCACAATGAAGCTTCTTATAAATAATGATAAATAAATGCTAACAGCTGCCACAGAATTGAAAATGATAAAAAAAAAAAACATCACATTCTGCATAATAACAATGGATTGTGCATTTTGCCTAAATAAAAAAACTGATATGATGACGGGATAATTGAGCATGAAAATTTGAGATGCTTAAAGAAATATAAAAAAAAAATCTTTTGAATATATTTTAGTTTTGAAATTCAGTGATAAAATCCTAAAGGCCCAGTCACACCTCTGTGTGTGTGTTAACATGTATTAAAACCTGTAATTTCCCTTAAAGGGGGTGTAAAGGTTAGTTTTTTATTTTCTAAATAGGTTCCTTTAAGCTAGTGCATTGTTGGTTCACTTACCTTTTCCTTCGATTTCCCTTCTAAATGTTTTTTTTCTTTGTCTGAATTCCTCACTTCCTGTTTCTCCTCAGTAAACTTCACACCATCATCTGAGCAGTGTTTAGTCAGCCAGAACAGCTTACTGAACATCTTACTGAGGAGGAACAGGAAGTGAGAAATTCAGACAAAGAAAACAAAGAAAAAAAAAAACATTTAGAAGGGAATTCGAAGGAAAAGGTAAGTGAACCAAAATGCACTAGCTTAAAGGAACCTATTTAGAAAATAAAAAACGTACCTTTACAACCCCTTTAAAGTGTTACTAAACCCACAACAGTAAAATCAGTCTGCATATGCAGTAAAACATGCTTGTTATACTCACTGTGGAACCTAAGGGGTTAATCCTCTCCATTGTGTAAAAGGTCTGTTTGATCCTGTCTTCTTTGATCTTCCCCTTCTTTCACTGTCCCCAATCCATGTGCTGATAGAACAGAGCCTAGGGGGCACTCTGCACATGCTCAGTTTGGTGTGTATTGCTAGAGAGTGTTTTTTTTTCTTGGGAGGGTGCATGTGATCAGCACAGGGTCAATCGGCACTGTCCAGACAGAGGGTCAGGGGACCTGCAGCCTTATAGGACAGTCCGAGGAGAATGCAAACCCCTCCTACAAGCTTTAACCAGTGCTCGGCCAGACACTAATAGAAGTCACAAGACTGCTATATACTACTGATGAGAAAAATGAACTTAGCGGTTTATATTGCATTTCTATATTCTGTCTACTGTGGTAGACGAGATATAGTGAATGCATGGTCCTGGGTTTAGTAATGCCGCGTACACACGAGCGGACTATCCCGCGGGATTGTCCGCTGGACTCAAGTCCACCGGACAATCCCCTCGTGTGTGGGCGTCGGCGGACTTTTTGGCGCCAAAAGTCAGGCGGACTAGGTTTTAAGTTTTGTTTTAAAATTGTCCGCTGGACTTGGCAGTCCGGCGGACAATCCCGCCGTTAGTAGGCTAGTCCGCCGGACTTTTTAAATGAACGGACTTGCAGCTCATCGGAAAGTCCGTTCATTTAGCCGTGCGGCCCCCCCACCCCAAAGCACCTTGTCCCCATGTTGATGAGGACAAGGGCCTCTTCCCGACAACCCTGGCCATTGGTTGTCGGGGTCTGCGGGCGGGGGCTTATCGGAATCTGGGAGCCCCCTTTTATAAGGGGGCCCTCAGATCCCGGCCCCCCACCCTATGTGAATGCATCCTCCGATAAGCCCCCGCCCGCAGACCCCGACAACCAACGGCCAGGGTTGTCGGGAAAAGGCCATTGTCCTCATCAACATGGGGACAAGGTGCTTTGGGGTGGGGGGGCCGCACGGCCCCCCTTTCCCCAGGGCACCCCCCATGTTGAGGGCACGCGGCCTGGTATGGCTCAGGAGGGGGGGGGCGCTCGCTCGTCCCCACCCCTTTCCTGGCCTGCCGGGCTGCGTGCTCGGATAAGGGTCTGAGATGGATTTGGGGGGACCCCCACGCCGTTTTTTTTCGGCGTGGGGAGTCCCTTTAAATCCATGCCAGGTGACGGGGCTAGCGCGGCGGCATTCACTGCCTTCGCTAGCCCCCTCTACCTGCAGTTACGTTCTAAATGAACGGACTGCTCTGTGTGTGGGCAAGTCCGTTCATTTTCAAAAGTCCCGCGGACTTTGTCCAGCGGATTGTCCGCCGGAGAAGTCCGGGCGTGTGTGGGCAAGTCACACGCTCGGAAGTCCGGGCGTGTGTGGGGAAGTCCCGCCGGACTAGGTCCGGCGGACAATCCGCCGGACTTGATCCGGCGAACAAAGTCTGAACGTGTGTACGCGGCATTACACTAACTATGTGTTAACTATGTGCCTTGCCTTTTGGTGAGGGGAGCTCTGACAGCTGATTGGACACACATTTCTATCCTAGGGTGACAACGCTCACTCACTCTACTGTATCAACGGAGGACCATCATCCTAGCACAGTAATTATCTCAGGACTACAAAATAGCTTCGTCTCTCCTCATCTACTCATCGCCATAACACAAGGGGAGGTGTTCTGTAGTCAAATAAACAAATATTAGTGAGGGAGAAAAAATACCAATGGTCCATCGAGCATGCCCCTTTTTTTATCACTTGATTATGTGGAGTCACAGAGGTGGGTCTTCTTCCGAGGCACTACATTATACACTCCAGCGATTGTACTGGCAGTGCACTCCCAGAACAGAAACCTAACTGTCGCTGACAGCTCCGGATCTCATGCTAACAATGGGGATCCAGGAGGACCGGCTGCCTGTAGGTGGGGTGCAACGTAGTGCGGGGGGAAATAATTCACACAGATGGGTGAAATAAAGAACTTGTATTGAAGAATGTATTGACAGTTCACAAAAGAACCCGGAGGGAATCTTCCCAGCTGGGTACACTCACGGTTTGCTGGAATGAAGATGAAGCGATGCCTTGCAGAATGACAGTGTCTGTAAAAAGAGCAAAATGCGGTCTGGCTGTCTCGTGCCCAATCGGAAAGATGTCCAGAGGAATCACCGACCCTACGCTTTCCCTCTTTGTCAGGAACCTTTTCCTACCGCTAGTACTGTCCCTGATAGGTGGGGTACCTTTCCCTACATTACCCACTCGCATAAAGCGCACCCAACCCAGGAGCCAGGGTCATAAATGTGAGATGTGGATGGAAGAGTTTATAAATTTCAAGTTTGGTGTCCTTGTGTCATGCTCCTGTTCCCCTGAGGATGCAGTCTGGCACAAAACGCGTTAGTAGGAGCTTGCACATGTGACATCTTCACAACCACCATCTGAGTTTTTTGAGCATGCAATTTGCTTTTAACATGCGAGTACCTGCCAGTTTTTAATAAATGTATGCCTAGTGGCTTTCACACTTTATGTGGTGACATGTAAGTTTATAGATAGGCAACTCCTATCCTCATATTGATTAGTGGTTCCAAATTAATAATAACTACTGCAGTAGGGAACAGACACAAAAGATACGCTCAGCATCTTTCCAAATAATTGTTCTGCTTTATTATGACACAATTGAAGATTTTTATACACATGATTACGTAGGTATCACATTAATATTACAATTATGGTAACAAGGGGCGTAACATAGGCAGGCTAATTCTAATCAGGACTCGAAAGAATGTAAACATGTACTGAAAACATTATTAGTGCCGTGTACACAGTGAGGGCAGTGTGCAATACATATAAAATAGAATACAATTATATACAGAACTTACAAATTTCCTTTACAGTGGCCTCTGTTGTTTCCTTCTAATGTGATTGATGTACACGACCCACCTGAGTTTGATATCTGGGAGCTGGTCAGCCTGACCATTGGAGGAGGACCCCTACAGGGCTTCTGGAGGTGCCTGCCTGTTACATGCCATATTGATCTCTATCCTCTGAGATCCATAATATTTGGTAAGAGACTCATTTGTTGTGGAGGGTCATGTGATCGCTTGGAGTATCTTTTACACTATCATATATGCTGATGTGGATGAATCCAGGAATTTGCACCAATGTTTCTTTGGTGGATGGATTGTTACATTTTTAATTGTATTCTTTCACTTACAATGTATGTTGGATTGTTCACTTACTACATTAGCACTCCCCTTATGAGTATTTTTTTAGATTGCATTAAATCTTATATTCATCATATTATATGGTAGCGCACTTGTTCAATGTATATACCTTAAATAGGCTCTGCCTGACTCAAGATGGCTGCTAGAGTCACATAGGGTGGCAACATCCAATAGGATAGCTTCCTCAGTGACCCAAGGAAACCATAGAGGAACCCTGTTCCTCTTGACTTTGTCCTCCAACAGCAGTGCTGCAGGAGAGTGCCACCTGTCGGGGAGAAAGTAGACTGCACCTGCCTACATGCCGATCACATGATCTCAGTGATAGCCTGTGATTGGATAGTGTCTGTGTTAAAGTCACTGTGTTTAGGTAGGATGCAAAAAAGCAAAATGTGCATTATTGTTTCTTGGCTCTACTATGTGTACAAACAATTAGTATACGCATTAGTAGATTATTAGTTCTCTGGCATACACTAAGGGATCTATATATATAAAACATTTGTTAGACAAATGTCACACACACATTCATGCTGGCTGGATAAATGATCCCCATGTTTTTTCTGTAATACATCAAATTCCAAATTGTGTCCCACTGGGGATATATGCCTTCCCTTCCTGTCCTATAGCCAAAACAGGAAGTGAGAGGAAATCCCTGCAAATTGAGGGAATCCATTGGATGTTCTCCCTGTGCCTGCATGGGTTTCCTCCAGGTACTCTGGTTTCCTCCAACACTTCAAATACATCCTTGTAGGTTAATTGGCCCTAGTACATACTGTATATGTATGAATGTGAGTTTAGGGACCTTAGATTGTAAGCTTCTTGACAGCAGGGACTGCTGTTAATGTACAATATACTATATATGTGTAAAGCACTGTGTAAATTGACAGTGCTATATAAGAAAATAAATAAATAAAATAAATAATTCCAATGGTCGGCAGCTCCATCTAATGGCAACATTTCTGTATATTTTCCCCATGAAATAGTTCAGAAAACTATGCTGCACTTTGGCCACTAGATGGAGCTGAGGACCATAAGCTGGCCCAAACAAACTATTTACTGCACTTTTTCACTGTGCATGGGGCAATGGAGAGTTGCTGCATCACAACTGACAGCTCTCTGGAGGTGTGAATGGAGCATTTTTCTTAAAGCCTCTGAATGCGACTTAAAGCAGAGCTCCACACAAAAGATCTGCTTTTCTGTGTTCTCCCCCTATCTGATGCCACATTTGGCACCAATTGGGGGGGTAGCGGGTACCTAGTTTTGACTGGTACCCACTCCCACTTCTGGCTCAGTTTGCCTTGGCCCCTCTGCTTCCCCCGCAGCCTTCTGAGACATTTCACAGGTCCCAAAAGACTGCGGCCCATTCACAAAGCACAGCGCGATCCACGCATGCGTAGTAGGAAAGGCTTCACCGACGGTTTCCCTTAGTCAAGATGGTGGCACCAGCACCTGATTAACCACTTACAGACGATTTTCCTGCTTAATGACCAGGCCATTTTTTGCGATACGGCACCGCGTCGCTTTAACTGACAATTGCGCGGTCGTTCGACGTTGTACCCAAACAAAATTGACATCCTTTTTTTCCCACAAATTTCTTTTGGTGGTATTTGATCACCTCTATGGTTTTTATTTTTTGCTCTATAAACAAAAAAAGAACAATAATTTTGAAAAAAAATATATATATAATATAAATATCTCCACAAATGTTTTAAAAAAAACTAATTTCTTCATCAGTTTAGGCCAATATATATATTCTTCTATGTATTTTTGGTATATTGATTGGTTTGTGCAAAAGTTATAGGAAAGATTTATGGCATTTTTATTATTATTTTTTTTTTTTTACTAGTAATGGCGGTGATCTGCGATTTTTAGGGGTACTGCAACATTGCGGTTGACAGATCGGACACTTTTGACACATTTTTTGGACCATTGACATTTATACAGCGATCAGTGCTATAAAAATGCACTGATTACTCTGTAAATGTCACTGGTAGGGAAGGGGTTAAAACTAGGGGGCGATCAAGGGGTTAAATGTGTTCCCTCGTGTGTGTTTCTTACTGTGGGGGGGTTGGAATGACTGGGGGACGAGACATATCGCTATTCCTACTTGCTAGGAACAAACGATCTGTCTCTCCTCTCCCCTGACAGAACAGGGATTTGTGTTTACACACACAAATCCCCGTTCTGGCTCTTGTGCCCCTGATTGTGGGCGGCTGGCAGCGATTGTGCCCACCGGCCACTCGCATCGGGTCCCCCGCCATGCAGCGAGTGCGTGCTCCTCCGGCGGCTCTTTGCCGACGCTTATCAGCGTGAGCCGGTCGGCAAGTGGTTAAATAATCGCCTTGGATGAGGACACCACTGGATTCCTGTACAGGTACAGTAGGTGTCCTAATATTAAAAGCCAGCAGCTACAGTATTTGTAGCTGCTGACTTTTATTTTTTTCTGAAGGAGCCTTTAACCAGTTGACCGCGCTATAGTTGAATGATGGCTGCAGAGCAGACAGCTAGTTCTAGGAGGCCATCATATGATGACCTCCCGTGATCGTGCTGTGGGGTAGTGGGTGGCGCACTCTGTGATCACAGTGTTCGGAGGACACAGCTGATCACAGATTGAGGTAAAGAGCGAATCAGTGGCTCTTTGCCACATGATCAGCTGTGTCCAATAACACCTGATCACGGATGTAAATAGAAGCTGGTTATCGGCACTCCTTTCCTCATGCTGACAGCATGAAGAGAGGAGAAGAGAGTCAATAACAGGCTTCTCTAAAGGGACATGTACACTGATAATCAGGGCACTGATTATCAGTGTCCTGATTATCAGTGTAGTCCCAACAGTGCCCACCAGTGCTGCCAATCTGTGCCTACCAGTGCTGCCAATCAGTGCCCCCCAGTGCTGCCAATCAGTGCCCGCCAGTGCTGCCTATCAGCACCGCCTATCAGTGCCCATCATTGCCATTTATCAGTGCTCATCAGTGCAGCCTATCAATGCCTATCAGAGCCCATCAGTGCAGCCTATCAATGCCCATCAGTGCCACCTATCAGAGCCCATCAGCGCAGCCTCACCAGCGCACATCAGTGAAGAAGAATTACCTGTCTGCAAAATTGTATATGTTTTTTCTTCAATATTTTCAATCTTTTTTTGTTTGTTTAGCAAAAAAATTAGCAAAAAATAAAAAACCCAGTGGAGGTAAATACCACTAAAAGAAAGCTCTATTTCTGTGAAAAACATGATAAAAATGTCATATGGGTACAGTGTCACATGACCGTGCAATTGTTATTCAAATTGCGACAGCACGCTGAAAGCTGAAATTTGGCCTGGTCAGGAAGGGGGTAAAAGTGCCCAGTAGCCAAGTGGTTAATTAGCCAATGTGTCCATGCATATTGTAGTGTTTGGATTTGGATTTTAGAGCAGCGTTTAGGGGCATAAAAACAAAAAATGCCCCACACCTGCGTTCATAGAGAAGTGTACTGGCATAATTTATGCACATAGTTTTATTCTAGTGGCTAAAACAAACAAATATTTTGAACGCTTTATGCATATAAATGTATAAATACACGCCAGAATGAGCATTTTTTAATGCCAGCTCCTATAAGAAGGATCGAGCATAGATGGAGTTATTTTAATACACCCGTGTGCCTGCAGTCTTATAAAGCAAAGATGTTCTCCGCACTGACTGACATGACAAACAGAGGTAGCTGGCAACCTCACACCTTTAAAATCTAACACATATGAATTACACAAGATGACTAATGTGTACCATGCAGGTAATCTGTGTGATTCATAGGCATCAGGGTTTAATTTAACCAATATAGATGTCATTACTGAACTCCCACTGACTTCAGTACTTTCTACATGTTTGGCTATATATATATATAAAAAAAAAAAAATATATATATATATATATATATATATATATATAAAAAAAAAATATATATATATATATATATATATATATATATATATATATATATATATATATATATATATATATATACAGTATATAAAACCACCTTAGCTCTGGACCAGGCCATTTTTTGCGATACAACTCTGCATTACTTTAACTGACAATTGCGCGGTCATGCGACTCTGTACCCAAATAAAATTGATATCCTTTTTTTCCCACAAATAGAGCTTTCTTTTGGTGTTATTTGATCACCACTGTGGTTTTTTTTTTTTGCGCTATAAACAAAAAAACGCCGACAATTTTGAAAAAAAATATATATTTTATTTACTTTCTGCTATAAAACACATCCAATAAAAAAATAAAAAATGTTTTCATCAGTTTAGGCCAATATGTATACTGCTACATATTTTTGGTGAAAAAAAACCCCATAAGTGTATATTGATTGGTTTGCGCAAAAGTAATAGTGTCTACAAACTATGGGATATTTGTATTTATAAATTTTATTTCATTTTTTGTTTTTTTACTAGTAATGGCAGCGATCAGCGACTAATAGCGGTACTGCAATATTGCGGCAGACAAATCTGACACTAAGTGACACTTTTTGGGGACCAGTGACACTCATACAGTAATCAGTGCTAAAAAATTATGCACTGTCACTGTACTAAAGACACTGGCTGGGAAGGGGTTAACATCGGGGCAATCAAAGGGTCAAATGTGTTCCTAACCTGTGCTTGTGTACTGTGGGGGAGGTGCTTTTACTAAGGGAAGGCATAGATCTGAGTCCCTGCTTTGCAGGAACATAGGATCAATGCCTACCCTACTGACAGAACGGCGATCTGCCTTGTTTCCATAGACAGATCGCAGTTCTGCCTGTGTACTGTACAATCTCAATGTCCACCGGCACTGGCCGCTGGGTTCACACTGTGATCACACACAGTGGGACCCAGAAGTGTCAGATCACATACTAGGTACATGACCTGGCACAGAGCAGCTGCCCTAGCGCAGTATATCTGTGGTGGGCGGTCGGGAAGTGGATATATATTTATATATAGATTTAATAAGCATTTAAAGTAATACACATAATTTCTGACATAGGATTCCCAGAGCACTACAAAGACATGCAGATGCTGCCTGGTTTGAGGAATGCTTTGTCTGGCTGAAACCTTCTCTAACTCATTCACGGCTGATTCATGCTAGTCAATATGGTAAAATGCAGTTGTCAGTGTGAGGTCCAACAGGGAACAGTGTCTTTTTTTTATTTTTTTTACTTTATTTGAAGACATTTCTTTCATGTATCCACACAGCAGTGTGGGGAAGCTGTCATTTGTCGTAAGTAAATGATGAATCGGACCTGTCAGCTGGTCAGCGTTTATTTTCTTTCAGCGAGCCAGCAAGTATTGTTCATTGTGATTGAGGATCTGTATCGCTAGATGACATGATTGACAATAAATTTATATTGTGGGCCTTTTTTTTTTTTTTGTTAATAAAGGATTTGTCAAAGAATGTGAGCTTTTATTTACTATTTATTTTTTGTATGTCAATTGGTAGGGGTAGTATGTACCCTTAACGCCTAAACAGAGCTTCCAAAAGTGGAAGTTCCGTTTATCTGACGCCTTCCCCCCTCCAGTGCCACATTTGGCACCTTTCGGGGGGGGGGTGGGGGGAGCGGGTATCTGTTTTTGACAGGTACCTGTCTCCACTTCCAAGCGATCCCGCCGAGGCGAGATCGCTCTGAAGTTCGCCCCCCCCTCCTCCTTCCCCCACCATCCAGAAAGCGCTGCATGCTTCGTGCATGCACAGTAGGGAACCGGCTGTGAAGCCTCAAGGCTTCACTGCCAGGTTCCCTTACTACGAATGGCGGCGGCAGCACCTGAAAGGCGATGGAAACATCGGCTGGGGTGCTGACATCGCGGGATTCCAGGACAGGTAAGTGTCTTAATATTAAAAGTCAGCAGCTACAGTATGTGTAGCTGCTGACTTTTCATTTAACTAGCTCTTAGTTCCTATAAGCCCCACGACCAGAGCCAGATTTAGACCTTGGGAGGGCCCGGGGCACATCAGGTTCAGAGGCCCCCTTATACACAGAGCTGGTTTACCTTCTCAATGACAGTCACACATTTTTTTAAATGCATGATACAATGTCACACATGCCCACATACACGCAGTCATAGTGTTCTATGTGTGTTTTGCTTGAGCCACCAACATTCATTTTTGAAAAATGATGTAACATACCAGTCCAGGGTTTTACAGATGATGGCTGGCAAAATACTATTTCCTGAGACGACAGGTTCCTGATCAAGCTAATGTACTGTGAGCTGTAGGCACAATCATTTTTAGAAGGGATTCCATGAGAGCTGAAAGTTATTTCAAGGGTTCTGTCAAGCTAAAAAGGTTAAAAAAAGGGAAAAGGGATATCTGTGCTTGTGTAGCACCCTGGTGTTTAGGCAGAGTTGCTAGTAAATTTAGTTTGCCAGGCGGTAGTTGCCCTGGTTAATTGTTAGTAGATCCACTGATTCCTCTCTATTTCTAAGCTGGAGCCAGTACCACAGCAGTCTTCTCACCAGCCGGGGATGGTGAAGAAGTGGGAAAACGTCAGCAAGTGCCAAGCCAGAGACCCAGTGACACAGCAGAGGTGACGCTTGAGGAGCATCAGTGAGTGCCAAGCCAGGGACCTATCGGGTCAGCAGGGGTGATGCTTGAGGTGTATCTGTGAGTGCCAAGCCAGGGACCCAGCAGGGAAGCAGGGGTGACGCTGGAGGAAGACATCGAGTTATGGAAGTGGAAGAGCTCAGGGGATCAAGTGGCGATTGGGTCTGAGAATCTAGTGAGAGACTGGGAGCTTGGTGAGTGAAGACCTACAGTGAGAGTGTAGCGTAGGAGGAGAACTATTTGTGTTACCAATAGTTAAATACAACTACTGTTAGTGACTGTAACCCTCTCTCCCACAGATCTTGTTCAAGAGACAATAAATCTCTTTGCATTCAAAAAGTGTCTTGCGCCCATCACTTCAGCTTGTACAAGGAAGGATGTCAGCTCTCCCTAACCCTTGAGGTCACCATTAGGCCTCTTGGGCCCCAGGACCTTGCTACACTTAGATAATATAATCAGCAACTGAACACTATAGCTTTGATACTAGGCATATGACAACAAGTGGGAAAAGAGTGCAGCCCTATATGAAACAGTGTAATAAATTAATACAATAAATGAACAACATATGATTAAAATAAATATAATAGTCCAGAATGTGCTCAATAAAGGCATATGTGAAAGTCAGTGGAGGCTGCTGCTAAATATTTTGGGGGGGTGGCAAACAAACCTGGCCCCCCTCACTTGCACATACCACAACTACCACCCCAGTGCACAGGCCGGCCTCGCCGCTCTCCGCACTGGCTCAACCTTCCATCTGCAATCAGGACAACCCGTCTGCTCCATCTGCATCCGTCCGCTCTGACTCCTCCCTCCCGGGCAGCACTCGTTACAGGCGTTGCTCCTCCTCCCGGCCGAACAGAAAATGGGTCCTGAGACCCGATTGGCTGAAAGTCCTAAGACTCCCTGGCCAATCGGTTCTCAGGACCTGTTTCCTGATTGGCCATGAGGAGAAGCGGGAAGACATTAGCGGATATAAATTCGCTAATGTCACACAACAGGGTGGGCTCAGGGCGCCTTTTTTGAAGCCAATTAGAGCCCCGGGCTTTAATCGTGTGCTTAAAAAAAAAAAAACATTGAAATCCATGCGTCCGGTGCCCTGCATGTAGATTAGGGGCTGGGCGCATGGATTAGAGGGGCTGACATAAAATCAAAAAATGCAAATTTGTAGAATGAAAAAAGTTTGTGAAAAAATTGTGAATTGAAGAAAGTCCCATATGAAATTCCGTGCCAAGTGAGAAAGGGATCCAGGGACAGAAAATGTGACACCCAGGAAATATCCACACTAGGGGCTTACCAGAAAGCCAGGGAGGACAAGGAGTGCTCTATTAATCAATGGATCCAATAATGGAAAGTTGAACATCAACTCAAGTGACTCCAGGCAGCCAATTCACAGGTAAAGCCAGACAGGTGTCCTCACCCGCAATCAGTGGGTCATATATATGCAATATAAAAAACTCCACATAGTGCAGTATGTATCTCATCCAAAACCGCAAACAAGTCAATTTCCAACATAAAAGATGGCCGACTAGCGATTACACATGCACTGTAGCATGTGTGCGTGACTCCGTCCTACGCGTTTTGTCAGAGGTGTTGCCATATGAGTTTATGTGAAATCTCCCTTGAGATCTGGAAAATATTGTAATTATGAATATATCTCTTTTGGCTTGCATCTATGAAAGTGGTGCAAACCGCCTTCCTCCAAGCTCTTGTTAATTGCAGACAATGCGGGGCCGAGGCTTGTATATACAAACAATGGAGAGCCAATTCCATTGTTTGTCACCTATTCACTTCAAAGGACCCCATTCTGGGGTATGCAATGAAGTAGCCACAAGGAGTGGCATGAAAGGGGGCCGACTTATGTAGTAGGCCCTCCAATCATGATCGAAGCTAGGCCAGCCAATGAGACATCAGTCTGGTTTGATATATTCAGAGGAAAGGAAAGGCAACTTGCTCTTTCGGGGAAACCAGCCATCAGAGTGGAACATTGGTAAGGATGGGTAATTAGTGGGGAAAGGTGTGCCCTGTTACTTGTAACTAAATATGCTTGTAGATCACTGTCTGAAGGAATATACTCTATATTCCTTCATGTAAATATTTTATTTCAACCTAGTATTTTATTCCTTGATGTAAGACCATAGCTGGAGATTTGTGTATTAGCTAGACTTTTAACTACCTTTAATAAATGCTATTATGTTAAAGCTTTTTCTCCTGGTCAATAGAACTCTCATTTAACCCATGTCATATTTTGTGATTAAAAAATCAGAAATAAAGATTTTAGAGGTTAACAGAGGTGACGTCAGGGTCACTGATGATGTCACCCCTGACGATATGCGTAGGGAGGAGCCAAGCACATACGCTACAGCGCATACGCAATCGCTGGTCGACCATCTTTGTTGTTGGAAACTGACCTGTTTGCGGTTTTCGATGCGATACATGCTATTGTACTGCTGATATAATGTAAGTGCAATACTTTTTTTGATAAAACTGATGTTTTTACAATACTGCACTATGTGGAACCTTTTATCTTGCATATATATGAGCCATTGATTGTGGGTGAGGACCCAGCAGATTATCTATCTGGAGCCACTTGTCTGGCTTTACCTGTGAATTGGCTGAATATGTAATGAAGCAATAGCCTTTAAAAATAACCGCTCAACTTCTCACATGTCCAGTTTTATTACTTATCCCTAACCCCACAAAATTGATTAGTGTACACTGTTGATAAACCAACAAAATATAGAAACTGCTGGGCACCTGCTGGTTCGCAGGGTAGGCATATGTTAACAGCTGAGTCAATAGCATTGTATATAAATGGGCGATATAAAATTAGGATATTTATATAATCTTTTTTTGGTTTGTGCAAAGAGTAAAAGAAAGGCTAAATGTATTCCCTTCAGCAGATATCACAACCACCTCAATCACAACCACACCAATAGCCTAGACCAGTGATGGCGAACCTTTTTGTGCCCGAGTGCCCAAACTGAAATAAATACATTGGTTTTGTGTTGCAAAGTGCCAACACGGCAATTTGCGAGAGAGGGGGGCTGAGCGAAAGAGAGGGGTTGTGTGAGAGAGAGAGGGGTTGTGTGAGAGAGAGGGGGTGTGTGAGAGAGAGGGGGGTTTGTGAGAGAGAGGGGGGTGTGTGAGAGGGAGAGAGGGGACAGCGAGAGTGAGGGGTATGAGAGGGAGGGGGGCTGAGAGAGAGGGAGAGAGGACACGGAGAGAGGGGTGTGAGAGATATGCTGAGAGGGAGGGGTAACAGAGAGAGGGAGAGGGGCTGAGAGAGAGGGGTGTGAGAGAAATGCTGAGAGAGAGGTGAGCTGAGAGAGATGGGGAACAGAGAGAGGGAGGGGGGACAGAGAGAGAGGGTGTGAGAGAGGGGGAACAGAGAAAGAGAAGGGGGACAGAGAGAGAGAAGAGGGACAGAGAGAGAGGGGTGCGAGAGAGATGCTGAGAGAGGGGTGAACTGAGAGAGAGGGGGGGACACAAAGAGGGGGAGGAGGAAAAAAAGGGGGGCTGAAAGAGAGGGAGGGGGGCTGAGAGGAGAGAGAGACCTCTAGCTCTGTCCTGGACCCTCTCGTGTGACCACAGAGATGGTTCTGCGTGCCAGCTGTGGCACGCGTGCCATAGGTTCGCCATCACTGGCCTAGACCTTCACAGATGTGGGCCAGTTCATGAAAAAAAATCATTTAGTCCTTCTGTTACTTTTTTTTTTGCCATCCCTATCTTTTGTTAACTTTTGTATATAGGTACATTTTAATATGGACTTTACACCTAAATGATTGATATATATATAATTGTCTAATTACAGCCTGGCTTTTTTTATTTCAATAAATTTTTTTTTTTTTTCAAATTTATTTTAATAAAATGCTTTTCGAGTAAAAATCTATCTAAAGATAGTTTTCTATTTACAATACTTTACAAATTTAGTTTATTCAGCATGAGATGGAGATTAGTTATGTAGCATGAGGCTGTATATTCTGCAATATTTACATTTTTGGTAAACTCCTTCAAAGAATCCAATCTCTGCAAGCATGGAGACTCCTGGGATGTATGACATTATTTTGGCATAGGCCAGAAACCAGGAAACAACTGAAGAAATTTAAAAAACAAAGTTTGAACTAAGTAAATTAAATATTCCTTCCTATTTACTAATGCTACAGCATAAGGATCAAAAATAGTTTATGCATCCAAAAATATAGAAAATATACCAAATAAAATCATTATTCAACCAAAAAATATAAGCCTCATGCATGTGTCCTGCTTCTTAATATAGGGGGTCAACAATGCCAAGAGTTGGTGAAAGCAGGGGTCCGTCATCCGGAGATAATTCCGAAAATCATCTGGATTATTCTCCTGGATCTCCCGCAGCAAAGGCATTTGACATAATTGGTCACGATTAATAAAGCAAGCAATTTTTGCTCCAAAAAATTCTCCTTCTCCTGTTCCTGGACTGGACTTGGGTCAAAGCAATAACTCCAAGACCAATAATAAATAACACGATATCACCTCTTCCGATTCCGCAACATGGCTGGTTGGCGAACGGCCGTTCATAAACTAACTTAAATGTGCGAAATGAAAACTGCGAACTGGAAAGTGCGAAATGAAAAGCGCGAATCAACACTCACCAAACTTCTACTAAAACAAAATTAGCAGAAGGAGCACAAAGGGTGGCGCATGACAATTGAACTTCCTCTTTTTCGTCTCGTAGTACGTCTAGTACATCACTACGTTTGTGTTTGTTGGCCGACAATTTTGTATCGTTTGTATGGAAGACAAAATCCAGGCACACGCCTTGGGACAAAAGTTAGAGGTTTTGTCTGCGGAAAATCAGATTGTGTGTACAAGGCTTAAAAGTACAACCAAAGGCAAAACTATTTTTTTTTTAGTTTTGGATAGAGTGGAGAGGGATTAGAACACCTGTTGGGTTTTATTGCTGTCTGTGCCCCATTAGGGAGATTCATCCTCTCTATTTGTCCTGTTTACCATTGTCACTGAAAGTGAAAGTAAAAGAAAATCCCAAATTTTGGATTGTCTCCAGATAAGTAATAGAGGGGAAATCTTCCACTGGTGACACTAGTTCCAGTGATCTGGGTGTCCCCAAGGGATTCTCTTAATTTTCAGGGATTTCCTCCCGCTTCCTGTTTTGGCTATGGGACAGGAAGTGAATGGAAATCTCCCCAATGGGACAAAGATGGTAAAATATAAACAGAAACGGGTTATAACCCTCCCTTACTCTAACCAAAATGAAAAAAAGTTTTGCCTATAGTTCTACTTTAACTCGCTGGTGACCTCTCAGTACTGGAATATTGATTATGGATGGAGATACCCTTTAAATAAAATACAAGATAAACATTTGAATTCTGTACAGTCATATAACAAGCTAATAATAGCACCAGTCTTACATTTCATGAATAATCAATCAACAGAACAGTCCGCTGGTAGCGGAAATTTTCAGGATTGAAAGTTGCCAGGACTCATTTGAACTCATGCTGTTTCCACTGTTCCGACTTTCCCCAGGAGCCAAGTGATGTCTCTGTGCTTAATCTGTAGTGACATGCAGTCTGCAGTGCTGCATATTTCACTCTCCAGGATGTTACTGTGTTTAAAAACTTTATTTGGAAAAAAAAGTTCCCTATATAGAAACCATAATCCACGGCTTATACACCTATAAAATAAGGTTTGATTAAAACACAGAAATAAAGGAAGATTGAAGCCAAACTGAAGTCTAACACCTTTTCTATTTCTCACACTTGGCAGAGTTGAACTCAACTATACCCAAGTTTGATTGTCCTTCCTTCCCGCTGGCCTGCGCTCACATTGTGATACAAAATAAATGTTCCCAGGCAAACTTACATCATCGATACCAGAGTGATCCCCGCTTCCATGCTCGGAAAGTGCAAACTGTTCCAGGCCACAAGTGAACTGTGTTCATGACCTGTGTAGCCTAGATAATACCATGAGCTAAATATCCCCCTATATCATACCAGCCCCTAAAATAAGAGACCACAACTTTAATTGGAGTTAAATGGCCGCAAGGCCGTACTTTATTAACCAAACCAAAATAAACTCCAATTTTATTTAAATATAAATAACGTATAAATTAACCAATATAAATAACCAATATAAATACACAATAACATAATTTGAAACAACATGTTTCAACCCACCCTGTTGGTCAGTGACGGAGCTAATTGCATATAGCAAACACCCATGATATGGATAGATATCCAAAACTACCACCAGGGGGCACTGCGGGATTTTACCGAACCCACGTAGGTGTAGCGGGGTTCTACCCCTTTTAGGGGAAGAGACTACATTTCCCATGATTCCCCAGACTCCCAGGCTGCTTGCTTCCGCCCGGGAGGCTGCTGGGGGAGGCTATAAAAAGGAAGAGCGGAGACCGCCTCTTCCTCTTGGGACACTTCCTCTTCTGAGGCCTGACAGGACTGGCCTGCCTCTGCTGACAGAGCGTGTGACGCGTAGACTGCAGCCAGCAGAGACACCTGTGCGGACCGGAGCTGAAGGCCTGAAGCCTGGGCCTTGCAGCCGATGGAGTGAGACTCTCACCCCTCAGAGTCCACAGCAGCGGAGCGGAGACTTCCCCTTACTGTCGGTCGGACGGAGCTGATGACCGGAGTTCAGGGCTGTGACTGAGGAGACCGGACGCCGCCATTGAAGAGACCAGAGCCACCATTGGAGGGACCGGAGCTGAGGACGGTACCCAAGGATTGGTGAGAGAGCCGAGAGGCTCATCCTGCATTGACACACACGTTTTATGCCTATTGAACTGCCTAGGCGCAAATTTACCTCAGAGCAGCAATGTTACTTTTTGTGGATTACAAAGACACCATTTAAAGCTACATGTGCACCACCTCTACAGATTCATTGCCGGTGAAGAATACTGTACTAGTACAAGGACTGAGCTCTATTGCTAGGGATCAGGCCTGGTCCATTAGGTAGGCGCAGATAGATTTATTGCACCTCAGGGGTGCATAGCATGCGGTCGCCACACTTGGCGCTCCGTTTCCCCACTGCCAGTTGTTACATATGTGTGTACATGTTAAAGTGCATATTGCAGGGACCTGCTAAAGTATTGTAAGTCATATGTTTAAATGCATGTTGCTATTTCTTTTCCTTACTGACAAAAGTAAAGCCAGTTATTCTTATTTCAGCAGTCTGCTTGTGAGTTCATACCAATTACACTTAGAGTATAAGCTAAGTTTTATGTGCATAGGGACGTACCCCTTTACTAACTGTGCCAGAGTGGGTAGAGCCAAATTTGCCGGGGGTTGGTGGAGCTGTACTCAGGGACCCAAAACAAACCAGCGGCTCTCTTAACTGGGGGTAGCGCTACACGTGGGGGCTCGTAATCCGGGATCCTGAGTCAGCGGGAAAAGCCGCCAGAAGGTGCCGGCATGGACCCAATAGAAGTGGGACGGTGGTCCGCAACATGGGCCGCTGACCCAGCCGCAGCAGCAGTTATTGAACTGCCAGGGATGTGGCAGAGAGAGGCAGTCAAGCAGCTCATAATGTCATTATCCCCATGCCAGAAGTCATGGATAATGGACATGAGAAATGATGCTGGGTACACATACGCCTTAATAGAATGGAAGGAAGAGACCCAGAGCAGTTCAGGAGCCAAAGCATACAGGCACCGAATGGTCAGGCCTACCAATTGCTGCATGCGCTGCCGCGCAAGGGAGAAGGTTCTCCTATGAAAGCCATTCTATCCCCAAAGAAGGAAGAGCAGAAGGGCGCGGAAAGTCCCGCACCCGCACACACTACTCTTAGTGCAGAACTGTGTGCTGTCCTAGGGGAAATTGTGACCCAGTGCAGAAGAGACCCCGGGGATTACCCGATGTCGGGATACAGGAAACTCCGGATGTTTTCAGGGAGGACACCTGTACCCTCGGGAGAAGAGGGATTTGAAGAGTGGTTAGATGGTGCCACGCAGGCCCTAGAAGAATGGGAGGTCTCAGAAGGCAGAAAGAAGCAAAGGATTGTTGAAAGCCTAAAAGGACCTGCCTTAGAGGCCATACGCAATCTGAAGACAAGCAAAAAGGATTGCACTGCCCAGGACTACATAGACATCCTGGAGGGTGTGTTTGGTGGGACAGAAAAGGTCACAGAACTTACCTATCAACTGGAACACTGTTACCAGAAGACAGGGGAGAAGCTGTCAGAGTACATGGGACGCATAGACAAGATCCTGCATAGGATTATCCTGAAGAAGGGGATAGATCCAGGAAGGTAGATGAAGCCCGTGCCCAGCAGGTGATGAGGGGAGCCCAACCCCTGGACCCTGTCGCACTAATTCTACGCACCCGGCAGGATGGGAAGAGCCTGGACTACCCTGACCTCATCCGAATGGTCAGAGAAGAAGAGGCCATGTTGGAAGAGAAACGGGAGAAGCAGGTGATGGGGTCTACAAGGCTTCCAGTGGCCACGGTCAGGTCGGCCTTAACCCCTGAAAGAGACACAGAGGTAGATGCCCTGAAGTTGCAGATGTCCCAGATGATGGAGATACTGACGTCTTTAGTGGCAAAAGAGACGCCCAGTCCCAAGAAAGAAACAGGCAGGAAGGAATTGTTTCCAGCTGTTTCAGCACCAGCATCCCCACCTGACTACGGTGAGATGATTTGCTTTAATTGTGGAGGAATTGGTCATATTGCAGCTGTATGTTCCAGTCCCAAGAAAAAGAAGGCAGAAAGCCGCCAGCCGGCGGAAACGCCAAAGGGCCCCGGTGAAGGAGTCAACCGGGTGCCCATCACCTTCAGTGAGCTCCAAGAAGCACAACAGGAAGAGAAAGCGAGGAGACCAAACCCCTCAGAAGGGGCCCAGGGATCCTCAACCAAGGTGCACTCCAGAGAAAGGGGGCAAGACCCCTCCGGAGAGACACAGCACCCCCAAGGGTGAACTCTTCAAAGTGAGAGATAACAATGTCCCTCAACGGGTTCACACTCCCACTAAGAGGGAGAAAATTAATGCATACCAGGCTCAAGAAAGGAGCAAGTGCAAATCAAGTGCTGGTAAAGCAAAGAGTCCAAAGAAGAGGACAGCAGCAACTAGGCCCTACCCAGAGGAGCTAGTTGGTCCATCCCCTACTGTACCCATCCAGGTGGAAGGAGTGTACACGAAGGCCCTCCTGGACACTGGAGCACAAGTGACCCTGTTGTACAGGGACTTCTACGACAGATACTTGAGTCATCTGCCAATACAGAAGATAGAAGAGTTGGAGATAAGGGGATTGGGAACTCAGAGTTTCCCCTATGATGGCTACCTACCCATACGGCTGACGTTTGACCCATCCGTAGCTGGGAAGTCTGAAGTGTTCGACACCTTAGCAGTGGTGTGTCCCCGCCCACCAGGAACCAGCAAGACGTCCCTGATCATAGGGACAAACACGGACCTAGTCAGAAGGCTTCTGACCCCCCTGGTGAAGAAAGAGAATCTTTCAACTCCCAAGATCCATCCCATGCTGAAGGCAGCCTACCAGCGGTTGGTCCTAGAGCAGAAGACCCCAAGTGAGGGGATAGGAAGGGTATGGAGGCTGGGAAAAGAAGGAGCAGTGTTACAGCCTGGAGAGGTGACCTGCATGAGAGCCACGGTGAAACTTACTTGGGAGCAGCCTGGCCCCTTTGTAATGTTGGAACCTGACCCAATGGAGGGTCACTCAGGTCTGGAGGTGATACCAGAAGTAATTTCACTGAAGGACCTGAAGAAGGCTAAAGGAAGAGTCCCTGTCAGTGTGAGGAACCCCACGGAGCAGCCCGTGGAAATCCCTGCCAGGATGCTTCTGGGACAGGTGAGTCCTGCTGTCCCAGTTGGCTGGTCAGAAGTGAAGGGAACGGGTGAAGGAGAAGATGTTTGGAAGAAACTCTCCATGGAAAACCCAAACCTACCTGGAGCTTGGAAAGAGAGAGCCAAGGCCCAGCTGACCAGATGGGAGAAGATTTTCTCCAAAGATGAGTTTGATGTGGGGTGTGCGAGGAGTGCCACCCATCGAATCCGCATGCAAGAGGACAAGCCCTTCAGAGAAAGAGTGAGGCGAGTCCCGCTAGCAGATCTGGAGGATCTGAGGGAGCAGCTTGCGGAATTGAAGAAGACGGGAGTGATTAGGGAGTCCAGAAGCCCCTATGCCTCCCCAATTGTGGTAGTCAGGAAGAAGAATGGGTCATTGAGGCTCTGCATTGACTACAGAACTCTCAACAGGAGGACCATTCCTGACCAGTACACCACGCCAAGGATAGAGGATGCCTTACAGAGTTTATCTGGAGCTAAGTGGTTCAGTGTGATGGACCTCAAGAGTGGGTATTACCAAATCCCCATGCATCCAGAAGACAGAGAAAAGACTGCCTTCATAACCCCAGTAGGATTCTTTGAGTTCAACAGGATGCCCCAGGGCCTATCTGGAGCTCCTGCTACGTTTCAACGCCTAATGGAAAGGACGGTTGGAGACATGAACCTCATAGAAGTCCTGGTGTATCTGGACGATGTCATTGTCTTTGGAAAGACTTTGGAAGAACATGAAGCCAGGCTGGAGAAAGTACTGAAGAGGCTCAGTGAAGAGGGACTTAAACTTTCTCCAGAGAAGTGTCGGTTCTATCAGTCTTCTGTGAACTATCTGGGACACATAGTGTCTGAGAAAGGAGTGGCTACAGACCCTGAGAAGCTGGAGGCAGTTACTTCGTGGCCAAGACCCACAACAGTTACAGAACTTCGGTCTTTCTTGGGGTTCTGCTCCTATTACCGCAGGTTTGTGGATGGATTTGCCCGCATTGCCAAACCCCTCAACGAGCTGCTGAAGACAGAAGGAGAGGAGGATGGAATGGGGCCTAGGAGGTCCAGTGAATCAGTCCAAGACCAGTGGAACTCAAGGTGTGAAGAGGCTTTCAGAACCTTGAAGAGAAGTCTCACCACAGCCCCAGTTTTGGCCTACGCTGATCCCACTAGACCCTATGAGCTACATGTTGATGCCAGCCATGAGGGCCTAGGTGGAGTACTCTACCAGGAGTATGAAGACCAGCTGAGACCAGTGGCCTATGTGAGCCGGAGCCTGACCCCCTCCGAGAAGAACTATCCCACCCACAAGTTGGAGTTCTTAGCCCTCAAGTGGGCAGTTGTTGACAAGTTGAGAGACTATTTGTATGGGGCCGAGTTTACTGTAAAGACAGATAACAACCCCTTGACCTATCTATTCACCACCGCCAAGCTGGATGCAACTGGACACAGATGGTTGGCGGCGTTGTCTGGATTCAATTTCAGTCTCAAGTACAGACCAGGGGCTGGAAATAGGGATGCAGATGCCCTGTCCCGAAGATCCCATGTCATGGACAGTGACTGGGAAGACTGGACCCAAGTGGCACCAGATGGAGTGCGAGCCCTTTGTCAGGGGGCTGAACTCCAAGCCAGAGGAGGATCCAGAGCTGAAGAGATAGGAGTTACCACAGTGGGAGTCCCAAAGTGTTACTGTGGGGTAGCTCAACTGGCAGAGGAGTGCCTACCGAAGCTGTCCAAGAAGGAGCTGAGGTGTGACCAATTGGAAGATCCCATGGGGAGATTGGTCCTGGAAGCCCTGGAAGACCAGAGTCCAGAGGGACTTCGCCTTCACCCTTCCAAAGAAGCTCGCCTACTGAGGAGAGAGTTGGACAAGTTACAGGTGCATCAGGGGGTAGTCTACCGAAGGGGCCCCTCTGATGGATCAGAAGACAAGTGGCAGTTGTTTCTCCCAGAGAAGCATCGAGAGACTGTGCTGATTGCCTTACATGACCAGCATGGTCACTTGGGAGCAGAGAGAACCTTCCAACTTGTCAGAGACCGGTTTTATTGGCCCTGCATGAGGGCCGAAGTGGAGGAGTATTGCCATTCCTGTGCAAGATGCATTCAGAGGAAGACTTTACCACATCAAGCTGCCCCAATGGGCCACCTACAGAGTCAAGGCCCAATGGATCTGGTATGCATTGATTTTCTCTGCCTTGAACCCGATTTGAGCGGATTGGGAAATGTTCTGGTGGTAACCGACCATTTCACTCGTTATGCTCAGGCTTTCCCAACCAAGGACCAGAAGGCCTCTACAGTAGCCAAGGTACTTTTGGAGAAGTACTTTGTTCACTATGGACTGCCACAGAGAATCCATTCAGACCAAGGAAGGGACTTTGAGAGTCGCCTGATCAGGAAGCTACTAGATTCTCTGGGAGTAGAGAAGACTAGAACCACACCATATCACCCTCAAGGTGATGCCCAGCCTGAAAGGTTCAACAGGACTCTATTGAACATGTTGGGAACTTTGGAAACAGAGAAGAAGCAACATTGGAGTCAGCACATATCAGCTCTGGTACATGCCTACAATTGCACCACAAGTGATGTGACAGGTTTTTCCCCTTACCGACTTATGTTTGGGAGAGAAGCAAGATTGCCAGTGGATTTGGCCTTCGGCATTTCTTTAGACCATGCCTCTGCTGCCTCCCACAAAGGATATGTGGACAGACTGAGGCACAGTTTGAAGATAGCTTATGAGAAAGCTCAAGCGGCCTCTAACCAGAGAGGGGCCCGAAACAAGAGGAACTTTGATTTGAAAGTTAGAGTACAGGACCTACAGCCTGGGGACCGTGTACTGTTACGAAATCTAGGGATCCCTGGAAAACACAAGATTGCTGATAGATGGAGATCAGAACCATATATCATCTGTAGGAAACTTCCAGGATTGCCTGTCTACAAGTTGAAGCCAGAAGGAAGAGTGGGGCCCTTGAAGACCTGGCATAGGAATCATTTGCTCCCACTCACTGAAGCAGTCAGAATGCCTCCAGCAAGAGACTTACCTGAATCTGTTTCCATTCTGGATACCCCCAGGCCTAATACTAGGTCTCAGACATCCCAAGTTAGGGGTGGACAGGACCCCCAACCAGAGGAAGAAAGAGGAGAACTTGAATGGCTATGGCCTTCCTCAACTCCAGGAAGTTCCGCCATAGACCTTCCACCTACTGAAGATGTGGAAGATAACACATTGAACCCAGAAGCCACAGAGTTTGTGCCATTCAGTGATGTGCCTGAGTGCTGGGAAGATGTCCCTGGTCTCTACCCAGAACAAGAAGATGATGTTCCAGAACCAGAGATGTTGCCAGAATGTGTTCCTGAAGAAGTTCCAAGAGAACAGAGAGCTTGCAGAGTTGTGAAGCCTCCCAAGAAGTTAACTTACCCCAAGATGGGAGAAAGTTCAGAGGACTCTGTTACTACAGCAAGGAGAAGTGCTGAAAGCCCTGACCCTTCCGCTGTTCATTTAGTGGAGGGCAACCCCAGCTCACTCTCTGGCACAGTTAAGCAGGTCGCCCACACTGAAGTGACCTGTAGACAGGACAGCTCCCCATCTTATGCCAATTGGTGGGAGGCTCCTCTGTCCAAATTATGTGAAAATGTTGTTCCCGAGAAAGTTTGTAGTTTGAACACTGTCTTTGGGGACCAAAGATTCAAAGTGGGGGGAGTGTGTAGCGGGGTTCTACCCCTTTTAGGGGAAGAGACTACATTTCCCATGATTCCCCAGACTCCCAGGCTGCTTGCTTCCGCCCGGGAGGCTGCTGGGGGAGGCTATAAAAAGGAAGAGCGGAGACCGCCTCTTCCTCTTGGGACACTTCCTCTTCTGAGGCCTGACAGGACTGGCCTGCCTCTGCTGACAGAGCGTGTGACGCGTAGACTGCAGCCAGCAGAGACACCTGTGCGGACCGGAGCTGAAGGCCTGAAGCCTGGGCCTTGCAGCCGATGGAGTGAGACTCTCACCCCTCAGAGTCCACAGCAGCGGAGCGGAGACTTCCCCTTACTGTCGGTCGGACGGAGCTGATGACCGGAGTTCAGGGCTGTGACTGAGGAGACCGGACGCCGCCATTGAAGAGACCAGAGCCACCATTGGAGGGACCGGAGCTGAGGACGGTACCCAAGGATTGGTGAGAGAGCCGAGAGGCTCATCCTGCATTGACACACACGTTTTATGCCTATTGAACTGCCTAGGCGCAAATTTACCTCAGAGCAGCAATGTTACTTTTTGTGGATTACAAAGACACCATTTAAAGCTACATGTGCACCACCTCTACAGATTCATTGCCGGTGAAGAATACTGTACTAGTACAAGGACTGAGCTCTATTGCTAGGGATCAGGCCTGGTCCATTAGGTAGGCGCAGATAGATTTATTGCACCTCAGGGGTGCATAGCATGCGGTCGCCACACTTGGCGCTCCGTTTCCCCACTGCCAGTTGTTACATATGTGTGTACATGTTAAAGTGCATATTGCAGGGACCTGCTAAAGTATTGTAAGTCATATGTTTAAATGCATGTTGCTATTTCTTTTCCTTACTGACAAAAGTAAAGCCAGTTATTCTTATTTCAGCAGTCTGCTTGTGAGTTCATACCAATTACACTTAGAGTATAAGCTAAGTTTTATGTGCATAGGGACGTACCCCTTTACTAACTGTGCCAGAGTGGGTAGAGCCAAATTTGCCGGGGGTTGGTGGAGCTGTACTCAGGGACCCAAAACAAACCAGCGGCTCTCTTAACTGGGGGTAGCGCTACATAGGTCTATTTCTGTACCGCCCTGAGACCATTACCTTACCCGCAGTGCAACAACCAGAGTAAACATCAACAACGTTTGATGTACTCAAAGGAGGGGCCATATATTGATGAGCCCCCCACCCACTTCAACCAGAGTAATCATCAACACCGTTTGATGTACTACAAAGGAGGGGCCATCTACTGATGAGCCCCCCACCCACTTACCACCTGTATACATGCTTCCGCCACTGACCAACAATCAACACGCCACCCACACATACTGCTGTGACGACCATAATGCCCAAACGATCCTGAAACGACAAGAAAATTAGTACCTCCAAATATTACATACAAAACTTCCTTAACTAATACCCATAACAAAAAGGGAGGGTGGGTGGGGAAAAACCTGCCTCCTCGTGTTCTCCTTCCTGCAAACTGATCTTCCTTTGCTCCGCCCCCACCTTTATACAGCCACTCCCCTGTGCTTGCTCAGCCCTCCCTTAGCAAAACACAACCCCCATTTAACCCTGCATATAGTAAACTATACACACAGTCATGTCCAGCTGTGAAGAAGCAGGAAGCCTCGGATCGCTTTGTATTCATTCATCTGTGCAGCTGAGGCTACAGAGAAAGGCACTGAAATCTATATCCTCAGTCACTTATGGCCGGGAGAAGGAGGACTGTATGGGAAGGCTGTATGGACCCCCGTGATTTCTAATAGCAGCCCTGCATGTAGCCAAACAATTTAATGGACTCACATGGTTCAGATAGATCTTCGCTGAACATTTGGATTATTTAGCAAGTGGATGTGACAAAAAGAGGGGCAACAGATTTGCTCTGTTGTGTAAATAGAAGTGTTCTGCTCCACTTTCTTGTAATTTTTATGTTTTGTATTGAACTGAATGAGTTATTCGCAGAGTAGTGCTAGTTATGGCACCCTTACACTGGCAGTTTTACGGGTCACCCCTTTGCTTCAATTCGTTGGGGTGTAGCATGATTGGTTAGGCATTCGGTGCCTAGGACTGCTTGGAAGAGGTCATCCAGAGAAGCCTGTAATGAGAATGCACCACAGGGGAATGGTAATGCAGGGCTGGTGTAGCCTCAGCTGCACAGATGAATGAATACAAAGCGATCCGAGGCTTCCTGCTTCTTCACAAACTGAAGCATGGTAAACACAGTTTACCATGCTTCAGTGATGATTGGACACAGGATTGATTGGTACCAATCATTTACTGAGTTCATTCACGAATAGAAGGGGCCAGTAAATTACATATTTACCACCCCCTTCCCCCACTCTATCCTGAAACATCCCCTTGTGTGCCCACAGCAGCTCCCGGCAGGAGAGGAGAGGAGAGGAAGGAAGCCGGAAGCGCTGCAGGAAAAAGAAGCACACGGGGGGCTTGGACAGCAGATGAAAGGGTTCATGTATTAGAACCAATTCCCCTGCAGTGCAGCCAGAGGGAGAAAGAAGAGGAGAAGCTGGCAGCGCTGCAAGGGGGAAGCATAAGAGGATCGGTGTCTGCAATAAGACAGTACAGCCAGACCTCCTGTTCAACAGGTGCCCGGGTGCCCCTTTTGAACTGATGGGGTCTGGGCCCAGTACAGGAGAGCTGTCTGTACTGCCTTATCAGCGGCCCTGGCTACATGAGTTTCTTTCACTTATATATAGAATACCAATGGTCTTCAAACCTATCACAGAGACTTTTGATTGTCCGCCTTACATACTGTATCTTATATATTATTCATGTTAATACGTACAGGAGATAACGTGTCTGGTATTACAATTTACTACTTGTTTGATCCAAAAGGTTTTACGTGTAGTATTGGATATAACGTTTCAGAGATGACCTACGTAATGTGTACACAACATGAAACCCATATCTGTACATTGTCCTGGAAATTTTAGGCTTCTCCTATAAGCAAATAATTTCTTTGTGCTTAAAAGCACAAATACAGTACACCTCTCTTGTATAATGCCGGGAAAAGTGCGATTGCATACCCTGTTTCTCCGAAAATAAGACCTAGCGTGATTGTCGGTGATGGTTGCAATATAAGCCCTACCCCCCAAATAAGCCCTAGTTAAAGTCCTTGTAGGTTCTTTTTTCAGGGTAGGGCTTATTTTCGGGGGAAACAGGGTAGGGCTTATTTGGGGGGTAGGACTTATATTGCAGCCATCACCGACAATCACGCTAGGTCTTATTTTCGGGGAAACAGGGTATCTCCAAGTAACACAGACACAGATGCCGGTATCATGTTGAGCTTAGCAGAATCCTGCAATAGAATGATCTACTGCTTTATTTATACTGTAAACATGAATAACAAAGGAAGGTGGTGGCTTCAGAATCAGCCAATCAGACACTTGTATTCTTTCAAAAGAACCAATCACATACATGTATATATTCAAATAGAATTCCAGTAGTGACGTGTGCAGATGGTCATGGCTGCTGAGGTGCAATGAGTCCAGGTACCATGAACTGTAAAGTATCTGTATAACTGCCTTTCAACCCTTGCCCCTTCATCCCAATGAATAAAATGCTTACAACTGTTAAGTTGGAAAGGGCAAGGCCACAGCTTTATTTCTTTAAATCCAACACATAACATATGAATACTTCAAACAGTGCCTGTCACAGTTATACTGTGAGCACATAATCCAAAGGAGGGGAAGGAGATAAGAAGGGGCCTGTCCTTACCATGTGTACCAAGTACCAAGTGCTGGACAGGCCGTCTGCTTCCCATTTCCATCAACATCATATCCCCATAACAGCCATTTTATGCTGGCGAGGTCAAGAAACCACAGCAAGCTGTGACATACCAATGAAAATTATAGAGCGGGAGGGTGGGCAGCTCTTCCAAACCACTCTTCCAGAAGGATCCGGAATTTCTGGGCGCAACACTTTTGTTGAGCTCAGGCCCAGCCCAACCCACTTCCCAACCAATCTTTAATGACCCCTCGTCACTTTGACCCATCCTGGTCATGCCCCCATCAGTCAGGGCTCTCTTTCCCTAGAGGCCTTCATGTTCAGAGCCATGTAGCAAGCGTCTTTTGAGATTCTCACAATTTGAACACTACTTACATGGCTCTGAACACGACCGTGTGCACACTCCCACTGCTACCAATGATGCGAGCCGTACTCTATCATTGCTCAGTGGGCCATAATTTTGTATGGTTATGCTATGGTTCCCATGTACGCAGATCTGCTTACTAAGAGCGTTAATGCAGTCGCCATGAAGTGGCCAGTCTCTTGGTGAGGCATAAATGAACATCCTTAAAAGAGCAAATAGAACACGGGAAGGTTTCCGCAGCCAGTGGTCTTCCACCAACGTCTGTATGTGTGAACACGCTCGCATGAGTGTATTACAGCAAAACTGACACTGGGGGACATCTGACAACATACATTAATAAAAATGTCCACAACATCCCATGTCAATACCTTCCAATTTTTTACAATAGGAACGTGAGACACCTATTCACAAAAAGTATGTAGGTACAGGGCACACCCCTGCCACGCCCCCTTAAAGGAGAATTGTACCAAAAAAAAAAAGATTAGTTAAACCCACAACTATTCCTTTATATTGGCTTTTGAAATTTACAAATGTAGCAATTTAGAAATTGGATGAAAGGTTTAGCACTGGGAAACACTTTTTGAAAGATAAATAGTGCATTTTCTATACAACTATATGGATCAGACCAAAAATGAGACAAATGAGAAGGAAAGAGGGACAGAGGGACTTTGTTCCAAATCAGGGACAGTCCCTCCAAATCAGGGACAGTTGAGAGCTATGCGGGACACAGACATGTATTGTAGATAAGGGTAGAGGTGATGTCTGGACATGTCTGTCTGAAAATCTATTTCTGAGAGTTCTATGAAAAAATGGTTATATTTATCATTAGGCAATGTGGAGCAGTAGCTTGGCACCAGGGATCACAGAGGTTGCAACTCCCACAAGGCCCAGTTTGCCAGCATTCCTCTTCACTTATCTAGACACCAGTAGAATACTCTTTACTGCTTTAGCATACCTCCCAACTTTTTGAGATGGGAATGAGGGACACCTATCAGCAAAAGTATGCAAGCATAGGACACACCCCCTGCCACGCCCCCTTAAAGGGGCATTGTACAAAAAATAAAAGATTGGTTCAACCCAAAAGTGCTTTTTTTACCACTAATATTCCTTTATATTGGCCTTTGGAATTTACAAATGCAGCAATTTAGAAATCAGATGAAAGGTTTAGTGCTGGAAAACACTTTTTAATAGATAAAAGGTGCATTTTATATACATCTATATAGATCAGAGCAAAATGAGGGACAAATGAGGAGGAATGAGGGACAGAGGGACATTGCTCCAAATCAGGGACAGTTGGGAGCTATGCTTTAGTGTCGTTGTGAGTATGAACATTCTGTTATATAGCATGTAAAGAGAGTGTTTCATAGTCTGGGACTGGGTTTAACCGCTTCCCGACCGCCTCACGCAGATATACTGCGGCAGAATGGCACTGGCAGGCAAAAGCACGTACCTGTATGTCCCCTATAATTGCCTGGCCGTGGGTCCCGCGCGCCACCAGCGGCGCGCTCGCGACCCGGTCGGGAGCTCCGTGACCCCGGCCACGGGACCAGCGGACCCGATCGCCGCTGGTGTCCCGAGATCAGGTCACGGAGCTGAAGAACGGGAGAGGTATGTGTAAACAAACCTCTTCCCGCGCTTCCTACTCTGCCTGTCATTGATTGGCTGTTCCCGGTCATCGGGAAAGCCGATCAATGGCGTCAGACGTCAGCCCCGCCCCCTAATGTAAAAAAAACACACACACGTCACAGCCCATAACCCCCCCCTAGTGGTTAACTCTTTCACTACAACTGTCATTTATACCGGAATCAATGCATTTAAATAGCATTGATTGCTGTATAAATGACAATGGTCCCAAAAATGTGTCAAAAATGTCCGATGTGTCCGCCATCATGTCGCAGTCACAATAAAAATCGCTGATCGCCGCCATTACTAGTAAAAAAAAAATATTAATAAAAATGCTATAAAACTATCCCCTACTTTGTAAACGCTATAACTTTTGCGCAAACCAATCAATAATTGCTAATTGCGATTTTTTTTACCAAAAATATGTAGAAGAATACGTATCGGCCTAAACTGAGGAAAAAAAATGTTTTTTTATATATTTTTTGGGGATAGTTATTATAGCAAAAAGAAAAAAATTTTGCATTTTTTTTCAAAATTGTCGCTCTATTTTTGTTTATAGCGCAAAAAATAAAAACTGCAGGGGCGATCAAATACCACCAAAAGAAAGCTCTATTTGTGGGAAAAAAAGGACGCCAATTTTGTTTGGGAGCCACGTCGCATGACCGCGCAATTGTCAGTTAAAGCGACGCAGTGCCGAATCGCACTGGCTGCCAATTGGTCCGGGGCTGAAGTGGTTAAAGGAGCATTGTACAAAAAATAAAAGATTGGTTCAACCCAAAAGTGCTTTTTTTACCACTAATATTCCTTTATATTGGCCTTTGGAATTTACAATGCAGCAATTTAGAAATCAGATGAAAGGTTTAGTGCTGGAAAACACTTTTTAATAGATAAAAAGTGCATTTTATATACATCTATATAGATGAGAGCAAAATGAGGGACAAATGAGGAGGAATGAGGGACAGAGGGACATTTCTCCAAATCAGGGACAGTTGGGAGCTATGCTTTAGTGTCATTGTGAGTATGAACATTCTGTCATATAGCATGTAAAGAGAGTGTTTCATAGTCTGGGACTGGGTTTAATGACACTTTAAGCTGGCAATAGATGGATTGAAATTCAGCCAGTTCAGCAGGGACGATCTAATGATCAGCTTCTCTCGAGCAGGAATTTGATTAGCGTATTCAGCCAATAGGCTGCAGCGCTGATCAGTGTATTCTGAAGCCCCATACACACGGTCGGACTTTTTCATGGATTCTGTCCGATCGGACAATGTTGTTGAAAAATCAGACCGTGTGTATGCACCATCGGACAGTGTACGTCGGATTGTCCGACGGACAAAGTCTTATCTCCTGCTGGAAAGATTTGCCGACAACACGGTCCGATCACACCAAATCCGATCGTGTGTACGGTTGTCCGACCGGACAAAGTGCTACGCATGCTCAGATCACATTACAAGACCAAAGCTATTGGCTACTAGCCTCTACGTAGTCCCGTCGTAGGCAACAAACGTCACCACGTTCAGAATGATCGGATTTTCCGACAACTTTGTCCGACCGTGTGTACGCAAAACCAACATCAGACAAAGTATGACGGACAGGATCCGACCGACCTGGTCCGCGGATTGTCCGACCGTGTGTATGGGGCTTGACAGTGGAGGGGTCAGGCTGTCAGAATACAATAACGCAGCGGAGAGAATTCCTTCATCTGCCTTGATTGTGTGGATGGGGGAATCCGTTCGGTTAATTTGATCAGCAAAAACATCCATCTATGACCAGCTTAAAGTGGAACTTTACTCTTTCAATCAACACTAACTATTTTTAATCCTTATGCTGCTAGCATTAGTAGATATATCATATTTCCTTTTTTACTATTATTTTTTTAAACATTTCTTCAGTTACTTACTTACTATTCAAATTATGTAAAGGGTGTTCGAGGGGTGTTATCAGTTAAGTACACCCTTCTGTTTGTGTGCCCAAGCTAAGGGCAGATGGATTTCAGGAAATAAATGCTACATGAATTATCTGCCATTGCCAGAAATGCTAGGGTTGTTTTTCAAAGTGATTTCTTAGGAAAATAAAGCATGAAGACATTGATGGATGTGTGTGAGTTTGCTTTAAATATTAAATATGAATTAAAGCGGACCTTCAGTCATTTTTTACAGCCTAGGCTAAAAGCCGCTCGGCTGTTATACCGGAGGAGCGGGAGGGGACGTCCCCCCTCGCGCCACTCTTACCGGGCCTCCCGTTCCATCGGGAGGCCCGGTCAAACATCCGCCGCTTCCGGCGGCTAGTGAGAGACTGGAACGAATCCGGAAACAGCTTAGTTCCAGCCTCACAACGTCACAACGTCGCTTCCTGTTTACTCGGCTGCCAATGGCGCTGAATTTAAAAAAGTACACACTATTCAGATACACCGTTTTCGGTGATCTGAATACTTTGAAGTGCAAAGGAGGGATCCCTCCATAAAGATTACCTGTCACCACCTATTACTGTCACAAGGGATGTTTACATTCCTTGTGACAGCAATAAAAGTGATCAAATAAAAATTAAATAAAATAAATAAGATTTTTTTTTTTAAAGCGCCCCCTTCCTCGCGAGCTCGCGCAGCAAAGAAAACGCATACGGAAGTCGCGCCCGCATATGTAAACGGTGTTCAAACTACACATGTGAGGTATCCCTGCGATCGCCAGAGCGAGACCAATAATTCTAGCACTAGACCTCCTCTGTATCTCTAACCTGTAACCGTAAAACATTTTTAAAGCAGCGCCTATGGAGATTTTTAGGTACTGTAGTTTGTCGCCATTCCACGAGTGCGTGCAATTATAAAGCGTGACATGTTTGGTATCTATTTACTTGGCGTAACATCATCTTTCACATTATACAAAAAAATTGGGCTAATTTTACTGTTTCGTTTTTTTAAAGTTCATGAAAGTATCTTTTTCCCAAAAAGTTGCGCTTAAAACACCGCTGCACAAATATCGTGTGACATAAAATATTGCAACAATCGCCGTTTTATTCTCTAGAGTCTCTGCTAAAAAAAATATATATATATATATATATATATATATATATATATATATATATAATGTTTGAGGGTTCTAAGTCATTTTCTAGCAAAAAATACAGATTTTAACTTGTAAACACCAAATGTCAGAAATAGGCTAATGCCGCGTACACACGGTCGGAATTTCCGATGGAAACAGTCCGATGGGAGCTTTTCATCGGATTTTCCGACCGCGTGTATGCCCAACGGTCTTTTTCTTTCGGAATTTCCGACGGACTTTGGATTGAGAACCTGTTCTCAATTTTTCCGACGGAAAACCTTTCTATCGGATTTTCCGATCGTGTGTAGGCAATTCCGACACGCAAAATTCCGACGCATGCTCGGAAACAATTCGACGCATGCTCGGAAGCATTAAACTTCCCTTTTATAGTGCTGTCGAACGTGTTTTATGCCGCTGTGTTACAGACCGTCGGGAATTTGGTGTGACCGTGTGTAGGCAAGACAGTTTGAGCGAAATTCCGTCGGGAATTCCGAAGGGAAAACCATCAGAGCTTTTTCCGACGAGAATTCCGACCGTGTGTACGCGGCATTAGTCATGAAAGGGTTAAATCAGCCCCAATAGGTCCAGAAACACAGGATTCTGATTTATTTTTTATTTTTTTTTGTAATAAAAAATAATAAATGCACATATTTTTGCAGCAATAAAATGTACATTTTTTTTTTCTTTTGCTGATCAGCAAAAGAAAAAAAAAATGTACATTTTATTGCTGCAAAAATATGTGCATTTATTATTTTTTATTACAAAGGTGAATTTATCCTTTAATCTGATGTTCTGCCAGGCGCCACTCTGACCAATGCAGATGCATTTTGCATCAAGAAATGCATCCTCGCTGCCAACCTGCATGTCCTGCAAAGAGAAACCCAGTGACTAAAGCTGCCCAAGCACTGATAGATTTTCCTATTGAAAAATCTTACTAGTACATTTAATAATGCCCTCAGAGACTTAGTAAATGTTGTGCGAAAGTACTTCAAGACTTCCTTTGCTTTTAACATTCAGTTTTGGAATGAAGGAATTTTCTGAATGAAAACCACATTCATTGTTATCATTTATTTCATTCAAAAATTTTTTTCCATCATGCTCCTATTTTTGTCACTACAATGAAGAATTATCTTCAATTTGACCTTATTGACTATTAAAAATCAAAGAAATATTCTACAAATGAAAAATTGTGAACAAAATACTGCTAGTGTATACCCAGCTGAGCTGGAATGCAACAAAAAATGTGATGCAGTACTGTGCTGTGCAAGCCTCTCAGGACTTGAAGGGATGCTCCAGTTATTTAACAATATGACGTTGTGCCATTCAGTTGCTGCATCTGTTCTGCTGCAGAAGCGAGCGCAGCGCTGACACTCGGTGGCATCGTGTGGATGGAGGGGGATGCCCCCTCCAGTGTTTATTCCCCAGGATCTTCCTCTGTGATTTCCCTATACTAGTGGTTCCAGGGGTGGGACTTCTGCAGTCAGTAGGAGGGCTTGAATGAATGCAGTGTGAAGCATCTCCTCTCCATCCCCAGTGTGGTGGTACCCAGTGTAGAGCCCTGTGTGTGTCTCTGGGATGAGGGGGGCTGGCATGTCCCTTGCCTGCTGGATGATGGCTGTGTACAGGAGGACCCATCCACACACACACTGCCTGTAACAAGCCAAAAGCACCTCTGCACTTTCATTATTCCTGCAGCAAACTCTCAGTAAGGTAAGGTGAGCCTTCCCTCACAACTCTGTCCTTCTTCGACCCAAAACATCGCTCACAACTTAGTACATTGTTACCCACCGACACCGTCACTCTGTGTATGGATGCATTATACACGTCGTCCCTGGTTTATATTTCCATGTGTACATGCAATGCATTGTTTATGTGTGTTGCTTGTCAACCTTTGATGTGTTTATAATATATTGGTATATATGTGTGTATATTGTATGTGTTATATATACGTGTGTGTGTGTGTGGTACTTATAATAGAAACAGTTTATTTTTAAACAATGAATTATGAATTCATAAGCATATATATGTAAGTACAAAGATATACAATATTCCACTCTCACCTATGTATGTGTGTATATGTGTGTGTGTGCGTATATGGTTGTGTGTGTATATGTGTGTGTATGTGTACATATTTGTATATATGTGTGTATGTGTATGTGTATATGTTTGTGTATATGTGTGTATACTTGTGTGTGTGTGTGTGTATATGTGTGTGTGTGTGTGTGTGTGTATATGTTTGTGTATATGTGTGTATGTGTAATTGTGTGTGTGTGTGTGTGTGTATGTGTATATGTTTGTGTGTGTATGTATTGAGTGTATATGTGTGTGTGTGTATGTTTGTGTATATGTGTGCATGTGTGTGTATACTTGTGTGTGTGTGTGTGCGTGTATGTGTATATGTTTGTGTGTATATGTGTGTATGTGTAATTGTGTGTGTGTGTGTATGTGTATATGTTTGTGTGTGTGTGTGTATATATTGAGTGTATATGTGTGTGTGTGTGTGTGTGTGTATGTGTATATGTTTGTGTATATGTGTGTGTGTGTGTGTGTAATTGTGTGTGCATGTGTTTGTGTGTATATTTGTTTGTGTGTATATATGTGTGAATGTGTATATGTTTGTGTATATGTGTGTATGTGTAATTGTGTGTGCATGTGTTTATACTTGTGTGTGTGTGTATATGTTTGTGTGTGTATGTATGTATGTATGTGTGAGTGTGTGTTCATATGTGTGTGTATGTGTATATGTGTGTATGTGTAATTGTGTGTGCATGTGTATGTGTGTATACTTGTGTGTGTGTTTTTGTATATATGTGTGTGTCTGTGTGTTTATATGTTTGTGTGTGTAAATGTGTATGTTTGCGTATGTGATTGTGAATGTGTTTGTGTGTTTATACATGTGTGTATATATTTGTGTGTGTGAGTGCAAGTTTGCGAGTGTATATGTGTGTGCGTGAGTGTATGTGTCTGTGTGCGTATGTGTGTGTATACGTGTGTGCGTTTGTGCGTGTATATGTGTGTGCTTGTGAATGTGTTTGTGTGTATATATATTTGTGTGTGAGTGCGAGTTTGCAAGTGTATATGCATGTGTATATAAATGTGAAATTGTATATCTGTGCACACACACATAAACATATGCACACAGGATCACACACACACACACACACACACACACATAAACATATGCACACAGGATCACACACACACACACACACACACACACACATAAACATATGCACACAGAATCACACACATAAACATATGCACACAGAATCACACACATAAACATATGCACACAGAATCATACACACACACATATAGGAGGTAAATCCCCACCATGACTGTGATTATTAGATCACGTTGCGTCTCCCATACGTATGTTATCTTTATAACCTCTGAAGCACTACAGAATGTGTTGATATTATGTAGATCAATAATCTATACAAGGGAAGACTTTGATATATCCTATAATGTGGAATATAGAGTCCTGATCCATTGTGCACTTTTGGGGTTAGAAATAGTTTTTATCTTGTAAAGCAGATGTGACTTCATAGAGCAAATCAAATTTAAAGAAATCCTTTCCCTCTCCTCTCAAGGTGTTGGATGCAAATTTGCCAAGCAGGGGAAATGTCCTTCACCTTATGGAGATTCTCTGACTGGCAGAATGAACTCCTAATATCCGTCTTTGCACTGCAAATGGGGAAATGAATCACATTGCAGTAGGGGATCCTTTCCTTTATTTGCTACAACTATCTAGGACTGCATTAAAACAAAAGGGGGGATCGGACTCTTATGTAATTACATTGATTGTGCCGGGCTGCGGATACTAAGTTCAAACTTGGTTCAGTGAAGTTCTAGCGAAGGAAATGGAAAGTTTTATCAGAGTATGTTTAGATATACATGTTAAAGGGATCCGCTTGTTGTGATTAATCTTATGACATCTTTGGCTCACCGGCTGTGATTGACAGTAGTGGGAGCCAATGGCTGTCTGAGCCAATGAGGAGGGAGAGAGCCGGGAGAGCTGCTGCTCTTGTGCACATCAGGCTTCCAGTATCTGATTCAATAATGATTCAATAATTGATAAACATAGGTCCCACATTCAAAATTAGGACGCCACATTGTATTCACACAGCCCGTTGCACTATGGATAATGAGTGATAGTATTTTGTATCAGTAGAAGATTCAGTAAGACAGAATTTTTTGTCTGAATTCTTTGGCTAATAAAAAACTGTTCCCTATAGTTAGCGTAGAGAAAACATTGTACAGTGGAACCTTGGATTATCAGCATAATCCGTTCAAGTAGAATGCTTGTAATCCAAAGCACTCGCATATCAAAGCGAGTTTCCCATAGAAGTCAATAGAAAACATAATTTGTTCTGCATTGACTTCTATTGCATGCAATACCGAATGTGGCCAGAAGGGGGGGGGGAGCCAGAGAGCCTCAGAAATACTCAGGGACAGCTCAGCTGAACTCGGAAAGGCTGGGAAACACTCGGGAACAGTGTATTTCTGAGTATTTCCGAGTGAGTATTTTCCGAACGGCTTCGAACCGTTCCGAGTGTCACCGGCGCCCCCGCACCTCTGGCCAAATGCAGTACTGCACACCCCATTAGCTTGAATTTTGCTCGTTTTGCGAGACAACACTCGCAAACCGAGTCATAATAAAAAAAAAAAAGTAGTTGCTCGTCTTTCAAAACGCTCGTTAACCGCGTTAATCGTAAACCAAGGTTCCACTGTATAAGGCCGAAGGGTCACAGTCAGCATTCCAACACTACAACTAATGCAATAAGAAATGTAAGAGCACGATCAGGGCAGCAAAAATAGACAACAAGAGACACAGAGGAGAGTAAAAAGAATCCCAAGTTTTTGGGACCAAGGTTCCACTGTACTCATAAGCAGTCCATTAGACAAGCAATAAACTGTAGATATGTCAGCTGAAAAAAACTACCACTATTGGTCTGGTTATAAAAAAACCCTTTTGAACTGCATGCTTTGAGCTGACCATACACTAGTAAATATTTGAATGAATGTTTTTGTGAACATTATTAGTACATTTGATGACTTGTCGAATGATGTTCAAAAGTATTCCAAAATTATGTTTGCTTTTAACAGTCGATTTATTGTCATTGGAAGGAATTATGCCATTATTGGTGTCAGTGGAAAGACTAGCGTTGCATTGTTGGTGCCAGTGGGAAGAATAGTGCCCCATCTTTGGTGTCATTGGAATTATGCCCCATCATTGGTGTCAGTGAAAAGAATGTTGCCACATCATTGGTGTCAGTGGGAGGATTAGTGCCTCATCCATTGGGGGTAATTATTCCCCATCATTGGCGTCAGTGGAAAAAATGGTGTTGCATTGTTGGTGTCAATGGGAGAAATAGTGCACCATCCTTGATCTCGTTGGAAGTAATTATTCCCCATCATTGGTGTCAATGGAAAGAATGGTGTCACATTGTTGGTGTCAGTGGGAGGAATAGTGCCTTGTATCAGTGAGAGTAATACTACCCCTAATCTGAAATCAGTGAAGTAGAACCTGCTACTGCAGTGATCTCCACCAGCTTCCGGGTTCCGCGTCAAGTGGCTGCTGTATTCTAAACACAGGAGGTCGGCACTGGCACCATTCAGAGTTCGTTTTGCTTTTCCTCAATGAATGCAAAGCCTTTTCTGATTGGATGAGGCGTAGAGGCAGGCCAGTGATGTCACACTCTTCACCTCATCCAATCAGAGAATGTTTTGCATTCATTGAGAAAATACAAAGCCTTCTTGGATAGCGCTTGTGCCAAGCAGGCGACCTCCTGTGTTCACAATGCAGCAGGGCAGCTGTTCAGTATGGGTTCTGAAAACTAGTGGAGATCACTGGAGTAAAGGTGTCTAATACAGTGATTTCCAGTTTCCAGAGCAGGCGTCTCCAAACTTTCTAAACAAAGGGCCAGTTTACTGTCCTTCAGACTTTAGTGGGGCTGGAGTGGCCAGTGGGAGTAGAAATTGTCCTGGCGTCAGTGGAAGTAAACAATACATCTTCGGTATAGTGGAATAGTGCCCCATCATTGGTGTCAGTGGGAGGAATAATACCCCATTGTTGGTGTCAGTGGGAGGAATAATGCCCCGTCGTTGGTGTCAGTGGGAGGAATAGTGCCCCATTGTTGGCGTCAGTGGGAGGAATAGTGCCCCATTGTTGGCGTCAGTGGGAGAAATAGTTCCCCATTGTTGGTGTCAGTGGAAGAAATAATGCCCCGTCGTTGGTATCAGTGGGAGGAATAGTGCCCCATTGTTGGCGTCAGTGGGAGGAATAGTGCCCCATTGTTGGTGTCAGTGGGAGGAATAGTGTCCCATTGTTGGTGTCAGTGGGAGGAATAGTGCCCCATTGTTGGCATCAGTGGGAGGAATAGTGCCCCATTGTTGGTGTCAGTGGGAGGAATAGTGTCCCATTGTTGGTGTCAGTGGGAGAAATAGTGCCCCATTGTTGGTGTCAGTGGGAGGAATAGTGCCCCATTGTTGGCGTTAGTGGGAGGAATAGTGTCCTGTTGTTGGCGTTAGTGGGAGGAATAGTGTCCTGTTGTTGGCGTTAGTGGGAGGAATAGTGTCCTGTTGTTGGCGTTAGTGGGAGGAATAGTGTCCTGTTGTTGGCGTTAGTGGGAGGAATAGTGCCCCATTGTTGGTGTCAGTGGGAGGAATAGTGTCCCATTGTTGGTGTCAGTGGGAGAAATAGTGCCCCATTGTTGGTGTCAGTGGGAGGAATAGTGCCCCATTGTTGGCGTTAGTGGGAGGAATAGTGTCCTGTTGTTGGCGTTAGTGGGAGGAATAGTGCCCCATTGTTGGCGTTAGTGGGAGGAATAGTGCCCCATTGTTGGCGTTAGTGGGAGGAATAGTGTCCTGTTGTTGGCGTTAGTGGGAGGAATAGTGTCCTGTTGTCAGTGAGAGAACTAGTGCTTCATCATTTGTGTCAATAGCAGAAATTATGACCCATTGTTGGTGTCAGTGTATGAAAACAGCATTTGTTTGAGAATTCTACTCAAACCAGAGAATCTGATCAACTAAACTTGCCCCATCATTGGTGTCAGAATAAAACTCATTCTAAACATTAATTTTCCTTGAATGCAACCCCTCCAATTTCTGTCATTGAGAAGATGTTTCAGTCTTTTAACTTTAAAAAAAAAAGTTCATTAGAAAGTCCATCCTAGGGACTGTACTATGTCTGCAGTCCATAAAGTTCTGTAGAAACAAGTCCAGGCTTGTAATACATCGAAGGCCTTGCTCTCCACAGCTCTTGCGATCTTCCCTCATTCTTTCCATCTTGTAATCACTTTTCTCTGGTCTTCCTATGGATCAAATCGGAGACAGCCTGTGGAGTGGAAAACAAAGCGGATTATCTGTTCCCTCTAATAATACATAAACAGTAGATCCAGGCCCTTCAGCTATGATCTCTCCTCTAAATGGCTTCTTGCCTGGATATCTGACTAACACTTTGCCCCCTGCCTGTACCCACTTCTGACCCTCCCAAAGAACATCAATAGGGAGGAGAGGAAATATACTGATATTTCCCAGAAGATCACTGCTGTTTAATTTGGAAGGTTTTATGTTATGTAGCCTCACTTTCCACTCTTGCTGAGAAGTATCCACTAACCAGTCAGAGTCCCAGCCACTGTCTTGAAGCTCATCTGCCAATGCAAATATAACTTCAAACCTTCCTGCCAGATTCTCTCTCATTCCTAGATAGGCTTCAGCTTCAGATACGTCACTCTTGGTTTCTATGTCATGGGAAGCAGTAACATGGTATCTGTTAAGCCCTGTTTTTTCAGGAACCTTACATAAATACTGAACTCTGCACTCCAGCTGTGGAATCTGTGCCCCAGCCCCTACCATCCTCTCATATGGTGTGCTTTTGGCTATTGGCCTAGAATTTAACAACATGACTGCGTGTGTGAGGACCCGATCCCACCCCCTTAGTGTATGTGTGGGTGTAAGTTTGCGTATCTGGTCCTTCAATAGCCCGTTGTATCTTTCAATCAAACCAGCTGCCTGTGGATGGTATGGGATGTGGCACAACCAGTACACTCCAGAATCTTTGGCCCACTGCTGTACTGTTGATCCGGTGAAGTGTGAGCCGTTATCACTTTGGACTTGCTTGGGACAACCATAAGCAACGACAAGTTTCTGTAGCAGTTGAAGCGTTGTGGCTTGATCTGCACGTTTGCAAGAATGAACAAGCATAAGTCCTGAATAGGTGTCCACTGCAGTGCAACAATATCTCAGTCCATTGTTTCCCCGGGGCAGGGGACCGATGAAGTCAATCTGCCATATCTCTGCAGGCCTCTCACCCCTCTTAATCGACCCGGTGGAGTACTTTTGTAATGGCCATTGTCGCACTTCTCCACACACTGTACAGTTCCCTATTACAGTCTTTATCATGTCCATGGATATAGGCAAGCCTCTCTGCTGTGCCCATTCATATGTTGCTTTCTGACCCAAATGTCCAGATTGCTTGTGGGCCCAGTTGGCCAAGTTCATCAAGACAGGATCAATTGGCACAACTGCCTTCACTTTGGCGATTTCATCTGCAACTCTGTTATAGTTCTCAAAGTCTGGGACTAGGGGCACATGTGCATCAACATGCCCCACTTTTATGGTGCGCGAGTGAGCTTCCTTCCAGATGTAGTCCCAAACTTCCTTGCCTCCCCACACCACCTTTCCATGAATCATCCATTCATTGGACTTCCACGTGGGCATCCAAGTTGTCAGTCCTTTAAAAAACCGCCCAGCTGTCAGTGTAGATAGTGACATGGGAAGAAGGATCCTCCTGAAGAGTCATCACTACAGCTTTCAACTCTGCATACTGGCTGGACCCTCCAATTCCGGTCTCCTGCAGGACTGTGTCTGTACTTGGGTTGTAGGCTGCTGCTGTCCATTTACGCCCAGACGAGGTGACTATGGCTGAACCATCAGTGAACCATGCTGACTGCTTCATGTCTTCTGACAGAGACTCAAAGGGTGGAGCCTCTTGAATGGGGATGACTGCAGCACAGGAAATTCTTCTTCTGGCTGGGTGCTGGTAAAAGTAACAAGCCCTGCCAACTGTTTTGAAATGTCTCTAAACATCCCCAGCTGCAATACCCCCTCTTTCTTGAAGGTACCACTTCCATTTCATCAGTGTCTGTTCTGGGCTACAGCTGCTCTAGTGATCAGTCCATTATCTCTCACCCATCCTGCTATTGGCAGTGCAGTATGGATGGTGACGGTGTCCTTTCCTGTAATGGTCTCTACATGTTGAAGTGCTGTGTAGGCCCCAAACAGGTACTTCTCTAGGGGCGTGTATCTCTTCTGTGCCCCTGTCAGTTGTTTGGACCAAAATCCAATGGTATTGCTCTTAGTCCTTTCTTTTCATTTGGCTGCCACAGACTCCAAGATATGGTACCATCATGGGAACACCGGAGACGAGAAAGGACTGGGTGTCAGTCCCCCCAATTTCTTTGTGGCCTCCAGGAAGTCTGTACTGCTTGAGACAGACTGGCTTCTCTGGTGGAGGAATGTAGACAGGGTCCATTTCGCATGACCTCTGACCCATCATTGGTGTCAGTAGCAGGCAGGGCTGCTGTTAGAAATAACAGAACCCCACACAGCCTACCAGACAGGGCCCCCTACCCCCATCCGAAAGTGACTGAGGACAAAGATTTACCAGTCCTTTTCTCTGTATCCTCAGCTGCACAGATGAATAAATAGGAAACACTCCGAGGCTTCCTGCTCATTCACAAACCAATGCATAGTAAACACAGTTTACTGTGCTTCAGTGATGAATAGATACAGGGGTGATTGGTACCTATCGCTCACTGTGTTCATTCAGGAAAGGAAGGAGCCAGTAAATTACATATTTACTGCCCCCTTTCTCTGTTCTCCATCTTGAAACATCACCCTGTGTGCCCGCAGAAGCTTCCGGCAGGAGAAGAGAGGAGTGAAGCCGGTAGCGCTTTGGGGGAAAGGGGCACACGGTGGACCTGGACAGCAGATTGAAGGTGTGCATGTGCTAGAACCATCCCCCTGCAGCCGGAGGGGGAAAAAGAAGAGGAGAAGCTGGCAGTGCTGCAGGGGGAGGTAGAAGAGGATCGGTGTCTACAATAAGACAGTACAGCCAGACCTCCTGCTCAACGGGTGCCTGGGCCCCCCTGATGGAGCCCGGGCCCAGTACAGGAGGCATGGCTGTACTGCCTTATGAGCAGCCCTGCTAGCAGGAATTGTGCCCCACTGTTGGTGTCAGAGGAAGGAATGGTGTCTTGTATCAGTGGAAGGAAAAGGGTGTTCCAAGGGCCAGATAAAGACAAGCTAGGGGCCACATCTGGCCCCTGGGCTTCAGTTTGGAGACCACTGTTCTAGAGGAATCCCACAGGTATTGTATATGCATAGATACATTGGCCCACCCTGGATCAATATACCAATGAAAAATATCAATACATGGAAATTCGTCTTTAAGAAGTCTTTTGAAAAGTGTTATCTTGATGGACCTTTAAGTGCGGCCAACTGCAGTCACCTACAACACCCAATCAGAAGTCATCTTTCATGTTTCTGAGCTAAATTGATGAGAAATCATATCTGATAGCTTGCTATAAAATGCTTATTGATCGCTACTGATGCTCCTTTGTTGTGCACTTTGTCCGTGTCAAATTGTGTTTATGCCTTTGTGAATGTGAGGTTTTTAGCGTGTTATCGCAGTAGACGGCGGGGAAGCTCGCGTGTTTGCTTGTGCTGTAGGAATCTGAGAACAGCTTACAACTGTGAGTTATATAGTCAGGGAAAATGTAGGTCATCCTGCTTGAAGGAAACATCAGAACACAAGGGAGCAATGTTTGGATAAATGTGAGATATCTCAGCCTGCTCTAGTATATTAAGCTTGCTGCGGGCATGATACACCATCTTAGCCCACTCCGAGGGTCAAAGAAATCGTGCCTGAGCATTTAACCCTTTCACTATCAGTGCCAGCAGCAACATATTTTTGCCTGTGTAACCTCCCTGGCGGTATGATTTTTGAATCTCAAAGCGGGACAATTGTTTTGCATGGAAACTTGGTGTTTTATATTGTAGGCAGGGGGGGAACTAGCGCCATAGCGACCCACGCGGAGCGCTATGGGGCCTGCAGCCGAGTGGAAGGGGGAAGAGAGAGGAGAGGAAGAGGCGAGCTGTCCATAATAGCTTTCATTAGAACTTCCAGTGTTCATGGGGGTGGTCACGTCACATAGCTCCACCCCTTGGCCCGGCGCCTTTGATAGACAGAACACCGGTCCAATGTGGGACGTGTGATGTAATCAAAGGCGTCGGGCCAATAGGTGGGGCTATGTGACGATGAGACCCCGGGAAGACGGGAAATTCAAATGAAAGCTATTACAGCGGTCAATCCCGCTCTCTGCTGATCCGGGCGGCTTGCCTCTTCCTCTGCACAGGTGAGGCTGTATGAGGCACAGGCAGGCCAGGCTGTATTGGGCACAGGCAATGCTGTATGGGGCACAGGCAGGTCAGGCTGTATTGGGCACAGGCAATGCTGTATTGGGCACAGGTCATGCTGCATTGGGCACAGGCAGGTCACGCTGTATGGGGCACAGGTCACGCTGCATTGGGCACAGGTCACGCTGTATGGGGCACAGGTCACACTGCATTGGGCACAGGTCACGATGTATGGGGCACAGGTCACGCTGTATGGGGCACAGGTCACACTGCATTGGGCACAGGTCACGATGTATGGGGCACAGGTCACGCTGTATGGGGCACAGGTCACACTGCATTGGGCACAGGTCACGATGTATGGGGCACAGGTCACGCTGTATGGGGCACAGGTCACACTGCATTGGGCACAGGTCACGATGTATGGGGCACAGGTCACACTGCATTGGGCACAGGTCACGATGTATGGGGCACAGGTCATGCTGCATTGGGCACAGGTTACGCTGCATTGTGCACAGGTCACGCTGTATGGAGCACACATACCTCCCAACATTTTGAGATGGGAATGAGGGACACAACTACTGGCAAATGTATGTAGGCATAGGATACGCCCCCCTGTCACGCCCCCTTAAAGGACAATTAACCCCAAAAAAAGGTTAATTAAATCCACAAGGGCTCTTTTTTACCACTACTATTCCTTTATATTGGCTTTTAAAATGTACAAATGCAGCAATTTAGAAATTGGAGGAAAGGTTTAGCACTGGGAAACACTTTTTGAAAGATAAAAAGTGAATTTTATATACAACTATATAGATCAGACCAAAATGAGGGACAAATGAGGAGGAATGAGGGACAGAGGGACATTGCTCCAAATCAGGGACAGTTGGTAGCTATAGGCAGAGGTCACGCTGCATTGGGCACAGGTCACGCTGTATGGGGCACAGGTCACGCTGCATTGACACTAGGGCGGCTGTGGTGGGGGGGGGGGGGGGACTGTTTGCAGTGTCCCAGGTATGATAAAGTCTGAAACACAAAATCATAAATTATAATATAATAAATAACTATAAATAATTATAAAAAAAAATAATAATAATAAAATGAATTTCCCCACAAATCCCTTTTGCTCAATTCTGCAAGTGTTCTAATTTACTATCGCTGTTTTCTAGCTGGTTTTAAACCGCTTTTAAAATAAAGGGACACTTTTTGGTTGCTATGGACAATCTCCAGTTTCCAGGCAGAAAGAACAGTATATCTATTATAAAACTGCATGCAGGGCACTGGACAAACCACTAGGGACAAAAGGGATGTGAAATAATTTGATACAGTAATGTAATCTGTAAGATTACTGTGTACTGTATGTGTTTTAGTTGTTAGTGTTTTTTGTACTTTTTGAATCCACCGCCGGGCTCCGCCCCCATGCGTTACGACGCTTGCAGGGAACGGAGCCCGGAACACAGAGCTTCGGGTGGATGATCCGGCGGAGGACACATCGGGGGGACATTGCAGGATCCTGGTGACAAGGTAAGAACGCTGTACCTAGATTCTGCAATGCAATCCCGAGTGTGGCTCTGGGTTACCGCTAATGGTACTAAAACCCAGAGCCACACTCTGGAGTACCGCCAAGAGGGTTAAAGTGGTATTAAACCCAAACCAAAAATGTAATATATTGCATCATTAGATGTGGTGGCTGCATTTGTTTTCTTTTCTAAAACTTTTTTCCCTCTGTTTTCGTGATCTGGCCAGTAACACACATCCTGTATTAGAGTGCCTGAATAAAGGGGCACAGGGGGGGCAGTAGACAGCAGCATTGTCAGTCTGGGGAGAGGAGAGTGTTAGACACAGGGATTTTTCTCAGCGGGAATGCGGGGGAACACAGTTTTGACACCTCCAGCACTGAATATACAGTATGTAAGGGCAAGGGGTGCTGCGGTGTGCTGGAAGGTCAATTGATACTGGCTGCTGAGGGATCTATTGTTGCTGGGGGATCAGTTGTTGTTGGGGGGGATCTACTGTTGAGGGAGGGGTCTGTTTGATGCTGGCTGCTGGGGATCAGTTGTTGTTGGGAGGGATCTACTGTTGAGGGAGGGGTCTGTTTGATGCTGGCTGCTGGGGATCAGTTGTTGTTGGGAGGGATCTACTGTTGAGGGAGGGGTCTGTTTGATGCTGGCTGCTGGGGGTCAGTTGTTGCTGGGAGGGATCTACTTAGGGTTGCCACTTTTTCTTTAAGCCAAACCCGAACACTTTAGTGGCGCACAGCAAAATTTTTTTTTTGTAAACACTATAGGATAACAGACCTGGGACACCTTTGGGCACTCCAAAGAGAATAGTAATGTGACGTGCATAGGGATTGGGATTCACCCATGCATGGTCCTGTACTGAGACACATTTTTATCTGAATAATGTGTCCGGGTTTCAGGTGGCTTGAAACCTGGGCATATGATTCAAAACCTGGACTGTCCAGGTGAATCCCAGACAGGTGGCAACCCTAGATCTACTGTTGAGGGAGGGGTCTATTGTTGCTGGATGATTGTGGGCATATTGATGCTGGCTGCTGGGAGATGTATTGTTGCTGGCTGCAGGTATTTTCATTGGGGGGGGTATGTTGCTGGGGGATCTATTTTACTGCTTTTCTTGTTACCGTTCACAAATTACACACAGATTACTTAGTACCACAAAATTATACTTGGTTCTGTATTCCCTAGAGGGGGGGAACTAGGTGGTGGGTAGGGGGTTAAACCACGGGAAGGTGCTAGGAGGTGGGTAGTGGGTGGGTGACAAGAGGTGACTCTGAAGAGGGGTAGTACCTGTACCTATTCTCTAAGAAAAAAGGCCCTGGTTAAACATACTAGCAGATTTTAATACACTAACAAATTGAAGCCATACTCCAGCTTAGACTTTATAATCAGTTACAGCACATGTGTCAAACACAAGGCTGAATCTAGCCTACCAGGCCATTTATGTGGCCTTCGCACCTCCCCTGCAGCTGCGCACAGCCCCCTCATCTCCAGACCAGCCCCATCTTGTCTCAGCAGTCGGCAGCATTCCTCCACCAGATCCTGCACTTCAATGTGCAGCCGCACCTCACCTCCGTCTCCCCTGGTATCAGCATTTAGCAGATTCTGGCAAATTACTCCAACCCTCCTCTGGTCCTCCTCCAGACCCTGCACTTCTGCATCCCAGCGCCGCCCCCAGCTTCCTCCTGGCAGCAGCACAAGATAAGAACGGTGCACTGTGATGTAAGGGATGGTGGGGGACTGTTGTTTTATGATGGTGAAGGGGCATCTGATGTAGGGGGGGAGTCAGGTGCTCTGGACATCTAGTCTTACAGATACAACTGGCCCTCAGCAACCATAATGCTGATGCAGCCCGCAATAAAATTGAGTTTGACACCCCTGAGTTATAGCAACAGTTTTTTTTTCCTTTTGGGATAGAGGTTTTACATAAATAAATAAAAGCTGATCACTGTAAGCAACCCTGTTAGTGTTAAATGGTTTGTCCCATCCCTGTAAACTGATATATCTGGAAGAGAGCTTGTTCTTTTGAAAAACAATGGAGTTAGTGGCTGGATCACCAGATGAAAATAGAAGAAAGAAAGCCTAAAAAAGAAAACTGATGCAGCCACCACATCTAAAAATTGATAAGCTGCAATATAATAAATGATTGCTTTTGGGTAAAATAACAATTTAATAAAGTACAGGAAAGAGTAATGGCGTGCAGTAAACCCAGTCATGAATCAGAATTCAGCATTCAGTAGCAATGTCTATTTGTGGAAATTGATCTTTAGGCGGTTGCTATGGACTAATGTACTCAATGCTCAGTGGTATGCTATTAAGGACCAATTTCACTTAATGTTGCTGTGTACAGTCTTTGTGTACAGATGAATATCTGCTGAGCAAATGACAGAAGCTAAATCTTGGTTCTGTGTTATCCTGTGTGGAGGAGAGGTTGCTGCAAACCTTTACCGTGGGGTCTATTTAACCGCTTGCCGACCAGCGCACGCCGATATACGTCGGCAGAATGGCACTGGTGGGCAAAAAGGCATACAAGTACGTCCCCTTTAAGAAGCGGGCACTTGGCGGACATCGAGTCCGCGGCACCCGCAGTCACGGAGACCGCGGCCACGGAGAGGTAGAACGGGGAGATGCTTTTGTAAACAAGGCATTTCCCTGTTCTGCCTAGTGACAGGACAGAGATCACTGCTCTCTGTCATCGAGAGCAGTGATCGTTGTCATGTGAGGTGTAGCCCCTCCCCCCCGCAGTTAGAATCACTCCCCAGGACACACTTAACCCCTTCATCGCCCCTAGTGGTTAACCCCTTCACTGCCAGTGTCATTTACACAGTAATCAATTCATTTTTATAGCACTGATCGCTGTATAAATGATAATGGTCCCAAAATAGTGTCAAAAGTGTCCAATCTGTCCGCCATAATGTCCCAGTCCCGATAAAAATCGCATATCGCCGCCATTACTAATAAAAAAAAATGTAAATAAAAATGCCATAAAACTATCCCCTATTTTGTAGACGTTATAAATTTTTAACAAATCAATCAATAAAAGCTTATTGTCATTTTTTTTTTACCAAAAATATGTAGAAGAATAAGTAAGGCCCCTTTCACACTGGGGCGGTGAGCCGCGTTGACGGTAAAGCAGCGCTATATTTAGCGCTGCTTTACCGTCATTTTCACCGCGGTTTTCGGCTGCTCGCGGTGCGGCTTTACCCCCCGTGAGCGGCCGAAAAAGGGTTAAACACCCCCCGCAGAGCGCCGCCGTAGCAGCGCTTTGCGGCGGTATTGCCGCGGTTTCACCGCGGTGTCCCATTCTAATCAATGGGAAGGAGCGGTATAGGAGCGGTGAACACACCGCTCCTATCCCGCTCCAAAGATGCTGCTAGCAGGACTTTTTTTGTCATCCTGCTAGCGCACCGTTCCAGTGTGAAAGCCCGCCGGCTTTCACACTGGAGTTAAAGGGGCCGGATTTTTTCATGCGGTGAACAGGCGCTATTTTTAGCGCTGCACCGCATGAAAAACGCCCCGGTGTGAAAGGGGCCTAAGTGTGTGGGCTAATTGAGTTCATGGGGGGTCTCTCGTGTTCTGGGTGAGCCCTTTGATCTTTTTCTCTAGAATATCTAAACATTGTTTCTTTCATCCATAGATAATTACCAAGGTTTTGCTCCTGATGAAAGGCTATAAGGCCTTGAAACGCGTAGAGCTAACAACAACCGATGTGTATACATTCATGAATTTTTTATGGCCGTTCCGTTTTATTTGGTTCCCTTTCCCTACCTTATTTCAATGATATCTTGATTTGTCATTTATCTGTACAGTTATTAATTCCCATTAATATAATCATGTTCTAATCATTTCATGTATCTTACATTATGTACTAACTCCTTGTTGGAATGTCAATCTATGTGTAATACTTGGTTCTAATGAATTGTAAAAATATTGATATATAGCAAAATGCATAAAATAATTTAATATGAAAATTTTGGATGACAATCTGAACCAATTAAAAGCTACTTTCCATTCAATTTTTTATTGCTCCCATTTTCGGATGATGGATTGAACAGTGCTTCGTGAGATGTTTAAAGCTTGGACTATTTTTTAGAACCTAACCCTGCTTTAAACTTCACCACAACTTTATCCCTGTCTGGTGTGTTCCTTGGCCTTCATGATGCTGTTTGTTCACTAAGGTTCTCTAACAAACCTCTGAGGGCTTCATAGAACAGCTGTATTTATACTGAGATAAAATTACACACAGGTGGACTCTATTTACTAATTAGGTGACTTCCGAAGGCAATTGGTTCCACTAGATTTTAGTTAGGGGTATCAGAGTAAAGGGGGCTGAACACAAATGCACGCCACACTTTTCAGATATTTATTTGTAAAAAAAAAAATGAAAACCATTCATAATTTTCCTTCCACTTTACAATTATGCGCCACTTTGTGTTGATCTATCACATAAAATCCCAAAAAATACATTTACGTTTTTGGTTGTAACATGAAAAAATTTGGAAAATTTCAAGGGGTATGAATACTTTTCAAGGCACTGTAGAAGCGGTATAGGCTTCCCTGAAGAGATGAGTTTTCAGAGTTCATCTAATAGGACATAGGAGACACCCATACCGGGTAGGGAGTTCTAGAGGATGGTTGAAGCTCTGAACAAGTCCTGGGTCTTGGAAGGAGAGAAGTGAACGCTTTTTTGAGATGAGGTTGGTGAAATAGCTGGGGGTAGGGTCAGGGCCGTCTTCAATATTGATTGGACCCTGGGCAAAACTTTTCTTGGGGCCCCCCCATGCAGTTTCACTCTCTACCTGCTCTGAGACATACAATAAATAGCAGCTATACTCAAAATCAGTTTACTGAATCAGATCAGACAGCTATTGCGATTGGTTGCCAGAAGTTACAGTGTATCATTACCACTCACTGACTGGTTGCTAGAGGTTACAGCACACATTACGACTCACTGATTAGTTGCTAGAGGTTACAGCACATTATTTCTGCTTGTTGATTGGTTGTTAGAGATTACTGGGAATATGACCTCAGGGGGGCATGATATACATATCAATGGCGCTGGCCACCACTATTTACATATAAAAAGCCACCACTATTTACATATGAATGCCGGAAATTTACATGTAAACACAGGATCTGCAGGTGAGTCATCTGTACACAACAATAGGGCAGAGCTGGGCAGCATTAGTAGCAGCACTTCACACTGGGATATTGGGACACAGCACAGGGCTAAAACCTCAAGGGACAAGGCAAATTAAACCAGTATAGTTGGCAAGTATGAGGCAGTTGCTTTGGGCCCCACAACAATGACAGGGCCCGGGGCAGCTGCCCCTTTTGCCCTGCCTTAAAAACGGCCCTGGGTAGGGTTTTGGATGGCTTTGTAAGTTGTTAATATTTTAAATTTTATTAATTAGCCAATCAAAAGCCAGTGGAGGGATTGGCAGAGAGGTGTGGTAGACACTAAGCAGTTGGTAAGGTGGATGAGTCTGGCAGCAGCATTCATGATGGATTGTATATCCCACCAGATTTTACCAATCACTTCCCCTTTGACTTCACCAGCAACACTGACATAATTTTCCAAAAATGATATCATCACTAATGGACCCCATTGGCATGCCACAGCTTTTAAGAATAGAATGTATGAGTACCTGATAGTCCTACTGATGTACACAAAGGTTGAACAATGAAAAATAAGGTCTTCACTCTCCCAACCTCCAGGCCTCTCAGGGTCTTCTCTCTAAGCCCTAATATGACCTTATGGGGCATTATGCAGCAGTCTAGGGCAAAACTTCCTTTTCTAGTCACAAAATAATGGTTAGACCATCCTATTATCTTTCCATCTCACAGAGTATCTATGATGCAAGATCTTTCTAAAGATAATAGGCCTAAACTACTGCTTCATCATTGCAGAAAGCCTTTAAATCTACTGAAAAGATTACATATAGTATATTATAAGCAAGCGATGTTCAAGGAAGGTCAAACTTGCTTTCCACTGTTCCAATCAAAAGTGAAAGATCCCATTAACCATATCTAGTGAAAAGCCAGCAATGTCATATGTTATAGTGTAATACTTGTAGAAGAAGCTGACTGATTACCAAATATTTCAAACGAACATAAAAGATTTGCGTACAGCCCAGAAATATTTTTTCTTGTAAATGAGTCCTGGTTGTCACTATTGATCAGCAGTACTATAAAATTCCTTTATTTCCCCATTCAGTTCTGATGATCTATTGAAGACAAACTCAAAAGAATGTGTAGTCTCATTTAATAAGCAAGTTATATCCTTGGAGACACTGTTGCTCGGGAAGACTTAAAGCATACAGCAGCAAAGTTTGCCTGTAAATCATATTAAAACATTGCCAGCTATTGTTGTGAAAATGATGTCTGTTTCAAATATACTGTATGTATAATAATGGTTGGGACTTTGTGTTTTCCTTTGTATAAAAGTGATCTAAACAGTGACCAGGGGCGGACTGACCATTCGGCCACTCGGGCACTGCCCGAGGGCCCTGGGCCACTAGGGGGGCCCATCAGGGTTGCCAGCCTCAATAAAACCAGGAACAGTATGTAAAAATCGTTTTTTTTTTTTACATCTGTTCCTGAAATGTCCCTTACCGACATCCTTTTGGTCTAAAAATCCAGAGATTATAGCTGCCCCACCTCTCCAGTACCTTCTCAGCCAATAGAAACATGTCTGTGTGTACATGTATGTGTATACTGTGTGATTGTATACTGTGTGTGTATACTGTGTGGCCCCATAATCTCTAATTGCCTGGGGGCCCCATAATCTCCTATTGCCCAGGGGCCCCATGAGTTGTCAGTCCGCCCCTGACAGTGACTACAGGTATAGGTAGGCATCACCCTGTGCTTCACATATCAAATATAGTACTCTAAATAGCAGGTTTTTCCCTATAAATTAGTAGCGATATGATGTCATATTTCCAATCTTGCAATAATATTATATATGAGCATGTAAACAGAGCAAAGGATAACTTAAAACAAGATGTGATGTAATGGAAAATGAAAACCAAATGGATATGTTTGACCCTTTTGTAATGCTATCCCCATAGGAGCTGCTTGGTAGTTTGGGCTCTATGTTCTTTGTCTCGACTCTGGAAACAACCACGGCTCCTCTGACACACCAGATTAAGTGAATAGATACTGCAATACTGTTGAGAGCACAAATAAAAATACCCTGCCCACGGCTATGGTTCAGTGTCAGGAAGTAAATACCAGATGGTTAGTGGTAAAGCAATTCAATATATTGCCACGGATTAAAGTAGGATAGCAGTTTTATTTTTATTATACAGGATTTATATAGCGCCAACACCTTGCGCAGCGCTTTATAACATGAGGGCAGACAGTACACTTACAATACAAATCAATGCAGGAGGGATCAGAGGGCCCTGCTCGTTAGAGCTTACAATCTAGACGGGAGGGTCAAGTGGAAACAAAAGGTAATAACTGTGGGGGATGAGCTGATGGAGAAAATGAAAATACAGTTGTTAGGTGTGGGTAGGATAGGCTTCTCTGAAGAGAAGGGTTTCAGGGATCGTCTAAAAGCTAATAAAATAGGAGATAAGCGGACAGATTGGGGTAGGGCATTCCATAGGATAGGAGAGGCTTTGGAAAAGTCCCGGAGGCGAGCATGGGAGGAGGTGACGAGGGAGCTAGAGAGCAGGAGGTCTTGAGAGGAAGGAAGAAAACTAGTAAGTTGGTATTTAGAGACTAGGCTAGTGATGTAGCTGGGGGAAAAATTGTGAGTGGCTTTGTACGTAGTTGTTAGTATTTTGAATTGAATTCTTTGGCCGAGCGGAAGCCAGTGGAGGGAATAAACATAAATGAGCAAATTGAGCATAAATGAGCCAGTAGAGAATTAAATGAGTCACAGTTCCCTAGTTGCCCTAATCTTCAGCCAGCTAGCGCTAGGGCCCAGTCTTTATGGTGGCACACATAGGTCTAGTCTTGGTAAAGTCTGCATGTAGTGGCAAAGGCTGCTAGTCAAATGTCCAATCTCTATTCACTCTGTCCCTACTAGCAGCAACAAGGTCTATGGAGGCAGTGCCCTCACACCAGTTCCATTGGTATGACAGCAAAAGTTCCGCTGTTCAGATGTTCTCTGGATCTTCCTACAATGTCATCGGTCCTCTGCAGCAAAGGTCTGTGTCCTGCCAATAGCTCAGTCATCAGCCTCTGCACACTCCGATCCACTCTGTCTCTGGTCTCTAGCACATAGGACCTCGATCTCTGGCTCAGGTTGGGGGCTTGTGTCAGGTGGACGCAAAACCAAAGTCTGGTCTCTGTGCAGCAAAAGAAGGAACCTCCTTGGTCAGCAATCCAGGAAATACAGCCTTTCCTTCTCCCTCACACTGTCTCCTTGTGGATACTGTAATTTATTGGTCCATAGGATTCTATAGCATGGCTCCTATTCAGGACTTACCTCCAATGCGGCCAGTATAAAAGTCTATGGCGCGTCTTTAACTTGTCTGCTCCCCCCGCTGGCGGGAGGCAGACAGTGTTGCTAGATCCAGCATGTCAGTTGAGTGAGGGCATAGAGTGCAGCTGCAGCACTGTATTCTAACTCACTCTCTATTTAGCCAAGCACCTGGCTACACTTTTGTCAAATTTGTGACTGATAATAACTTAAACAAGTGTTTGAATTTCTATTAGATTTGGAGAGATTTTCCTTCATTTTCTATTCCACTAGTCACTCAGGAAGTGAGAGAGGTCTCTAAAATGGGACGCAGATAGCAATAAAATCTTGCAGAGCTTCCAACCCTTCATCCATCAGGCTGCAAGCCGTTTGAGCAGGGACGGCATGACAGTGATGGACTTTAGCAGCGCCACCTTAAGAGGTGTCTGTGCTGGGCCACCTTAAGAAAAGGGGAGTGGTTTTAGAGTAGGACGGCTCAGTGGGGAAAAATGTATTGCAGAAGGGAAGTGACGTCAGTCAGCTACATGCGGTGGTAGGAATCGTTCCCCACCCACCCACTCACCCATTAGCTAGGAGGGTAGGTTTGGGGTACATGTTTTTTTCCTTGGCGGGGTGTTTTTTTCTTGGGTCGTTATAAAAGGTAAAGAAGTACATGTATGGTAACATGGAGTACCCATCCATTGGATGGGAGGGTATAGTGTACTTCCGGGTTAAGAAGGGTTTAACCCGGAAGGGTAAAAAGGTTGATGTCACTGATGACAGTTGAGTACCGCCTCCGAGTCCGGAGTTTGCCGACTGGAGGCAAGAGTTTAAAAGTTAAAACGTAGTGGTTTCAGTGACAGTGTTGGGGTTTCTCCCCATAATTTATAAAGACCCAGTTAACAAGGAGTGTTAAAATGGTTAAAAGAGTTTGAAGTGTTTACAGTTTAAATAAAAGGCCAGACGGCCATTTTACTCCACACCTTGTCAGTCTCTTATTATAATATGGTACATGTTGGGTTTTTAGCATATGCAGTTTATAGCGTGTATAAGTCCTACATATGTCAAGTGAGGGTAAAACTTTCTTTATACTTCCTGTCTTGGTGACCACACAGAAAAGAAATAAAGGGGAATCTAATAATTTATGGCACAGACAGCAATATAAAACCAAAAGAGGTTCTAGTCCTTCCCCAAATTGCAATAAAGTCTTTGCTGAGTTTCACAATATTTTATTTTATTATATGTCTAGAACATTCCTTAAATTTTCTACAGGACAACTTTGTGTCCCATTTGGTGGATTCCCCAACTAGGAGTAATGCATTGCTAGATCTTTTAATTACAAATAATATAGATCTGATTGCAGATGTGGAAATAGGGGACAACTTGGGAACTAGCAACCACAGAAATATTACATTCCTCCTAAATCATAGGAAAAGGAGGCACGAGAGGAGTACAAGAACACTAAATTTCAAAAGAGCCAACTTTTCTAAACTGCGCTCAATGCTGCAGGATATTAAGTGGGACCAAATCCTTGAAACATTGAACACAGAGGAAAAATGGGAATACTTTAGAAACATATTAAATAAATGTATCACTGACTGCATTCCAAGGGGTAATAAATATAGAAGAACAAAGGTTAAACCTGGGTGGCTGAACCAAAATGTAAAATGTCTTATAAAGGACAAAAAAGTGGCCTTTAAAAAGTACAAAGTGGAGGAGTCAGTGTCAGCATTCCAACAATACAAGGTATGCAATGCAAGGTGTAAGAATGCAATGAGGGCGGCTAAAAAAGACTATGAGAGACACATAGCGGAGGAAAGTAAAAATAATCCCAAGACGTTTTTTAAATATATTAACAGTAAAAAGGCGAGGACTGAGCAAATAGGCCCCATAAAGGACGAAGAAGGCAAGGTGGTTACAGATGACAAGGAGAAGGCAGCTGTGCTAAATGCTTTCTTCTCCTCAGTCTTCACACAGGAAAAGGTGGGGTATACAGACAACGACAGTATTGTTAGCAACATGCCACAGGATCTACCCTTGTGGCTAACAGAGGCCGTAGTCCTAAAAGGGTTGTGAGTCACAGGCAGCATCACTGAGACCTCCCCCCTACTACTCTCTACTTACTAGAAACTTCCAAAAGAATGGGAGGGGAAGTGAAGAGGAGATGCTTGGAGTATTCATGAGGGCCCTGACCAATCCCCAACAGAAGGGTTGGCAGGCCTCCTCAAATACTTAGGGTCATCCCAGCTGGGGCAGTGGAGTTCAGGTGGAAGATGGAGTGTTAGGCAGTCGGTGGCACTTGAGGTGCCCCTAGTCAGGGAGGGTGACCTTGGGCCTAGACTCAGGTGCGGAAGGGACCCTTCTCATGACACACAGAGGGATCCTGACCAGCTCTCCCTGGATCTATGCCCAACCCAGGAAAAAACACACAGGCTTGGCTGCCAGCCAAGCCTGAACAAATTTACCTACACTAAACAAAATCTATTTACACTTCTAGCACACTAGAGGGTGCTACACTAATTGTATTTATCAACAGATGACTGTAAGCAGAATAATAAAAGTATACAGTGCCAAAGTTATTGTATTACATCCAGCATTGCAGGGTTTTGTGGGTAACTGTGCACTACACATTATTCTTTGAATGATTAATTTGTGCCATGCTGCTGGTAATCCATGCAGAAAAGTGCCCAACATTACCAGTCTGGTTATTTTTGCAGTCAAGCAATACAGTTAGATCACCATCCCCAGTGATTGTTTAGTGATGATGTGCTCTCTCCTCTTCTCAAAATGTCCCTTGCTAGTGGCAGGTAGCACATCTGATTGGCTCCTGGTTCAGACCTTCTTTGGGTCTGACCTCTGCTGCACAAGGGATTAGAAGACTGGAAGTCCAATTCAAGTGTTTACACTAGGCAAATTTCAAAATCCATTTCATGATTTTCTAAGGACTAAAAACGGATATCGGATTTAGTAGTTTCCTGCCTGAAATTTTAGTCTGTGATGACTTTTTCACAGCGGCAGCTGCAAACGCACAGTAAACAGTGCTGATCCTGTCGCATTGCATCGTTTACTGGTTTCTTTTTATTTTTTTATAGAACTTTATTGAAAATTACATTTCATTCAACTCTATTGGCTGCAGCACTGTGCAATTGGTGCATTGTGTTGCAGCATGCTGTGCTGAAAAAAAAGCATGCCATACCTCTTTTCAGTGTAAACTGACCTCGTAGAGATCAATGCTTTTTGCCTTGAATTGTTATGGGACTCTGTTGGGCAAGTGTGTACAGTGCTGTCCTAACACACTACAATAATACAATAATTGGTGCAAAAATAAAATGCATCTTTAGGTGAATGAAGCCCAGTGGAATGCATATATGTTAGTGGAGATAGCAAGGGGTTGTAAAGGTATTTTTTTTTTTCAAGTAACAAACATGCTATACTTACCTCCACTGTGCAGCTGGTTTTGCACAGAGTGGCCAGGAACCTGCTCTTCTGGGGTCCCCTCGGCAGCTGTCTCTGCTCCCCCCCGCAAGGACTTCTCGCGTTCATGCGAGCTCCCTTGCATGGTGAGAAGTGCTTGCGGGCACGCTCCCGTGATACAGCCGGTGGCCATAGTGGCCCCACCCCTGGCGCGCCATGTCATTGGATGTGATTGACAGCAGCGCGAACCAATGGCTGCGCTGCTTTCAATCCATCCACTGTAACCAATCAGCGGCCAGGCTGATCGGCGAAAAGGATGTCGGGGGCGAGCGCGGGGTCAGGTAAGTAAAACCGGGGGCTGGGGGGGGCGGCATTGTCTGATGTTTTTTCACCTAATGCATAGAACGCATTAAGGTGAAAAAATGTTTACCTTTACAACCCCTTTAAGGAAAGAGTTAAATTCCTGATAATTCTATTGTAGAGCGGGTATAGAAAATAATCACCCCCTTTAAAATAATCACATTTTGTTGCTTTGCAGCCTGAAATGATGAGAGACACAGTTTTTGTTTTATCCAGCTCTATTTACCCAGTGCATCTTATAACATCCAAGTGAAAGATATAACGCCAACTTCAAAAAAATCAAAAACAGAATCACAGAGTTGAAATAAGGATCACCCCCCTTATGTCAGTTTAGTGGAACCTTGGATTATGAGCATAATCCGTTTCAGGAGAATGCTTGTAATCAGGGCCGGGACAAGGGCACTATGTTATCATATGAAGTGGTGGGGCACCACGAGGAGTTGGGGGGAGAGGGGGGCAGGGGGTAAGAATTGTTCCAGAAGGGGAAATTTGGTATGAGGTATGCTAGGAACGGTGATTTGGGGGAATGGGTGAAGGGGGATTTGTTCTTGGTGGGGGGATTTGGGGGGTTTGTGCTAGAAAAGGTAATATGGTAAGAGTGGGATTTATGCTAGTAGGGATAATTGGGGGGTATTTGCGCTACGATGGGGGGGGGGGGGGGGGCGTTGGAGTGGAGGGATTGTCATGTTGGAAGGTAAACCTTCTTTTCATTGACAACTTCCTGGCAGGCAGAGGGCAGCAAATTTTCCTCATCAATTTAATGGTATTTTGCCTCAAGTCCCTGCTGCAGAGAAACATGCCATAACATAATATTACCACCTCTATGCATTACTGTAGTAATGGTGTTATTTGGATGGTGAGCTGTATTGGATTTCCACCAGACATATCGTTTGGTGTTGAGGCCAAATCATTACATTTTAGTCTCATCTGACCAGAACACCCTTTTCCATGTGGCCTCAATCTTCAAGGTGTGTTGGAGGTGGTCATATGAGACTAAAAAACAAAAACTGTGTCTGTCTTCATTTCAGGCTGCAATTCAACAAAATTTGATTATTTTAAAGGAGGGTGATTCTTTTCTATACCCGCTGTATATGGCAGTAACTCAGTTTTGATACTCTAAGTCCTAGAATAGTCGATCCATAAATCTCACTCTTGTGCCTATACTGCAATTTGCTTAATTGTACAGTATTTATAATGCTTTTGAATCAATATTCTACTTCCTAACAAGTAGCACTGGAGGTAATAGCCTTATAAAAGAAGACTATTACTTTGTGTGGATCATTTTTCTGGGAGCTCTCATACAATTTATAAATTGCACCTGCACTGCTTTGGGCACCTTCTCTAGTGTTTATCACCAGAGCCCAGATGCAGAAAGCAGTGGCTCGTCTTCCTGCACAGCATTGGTATGCTTATAATCCTAATAAAATGCACAGGATTGGCTTAAAGTATAACTAAAGGCAAAACGTTTTCTTTAGTTTTGGACAGAGTGGAGAGGGATTAGAACACCTGTCAGGTTTTATTGCTATTGGTGACCCTATTAGGGAGATTCATCCTTGCTCTTTGTCCTGTTAACCATTAGCATTCAAAGTGAAAGTAAAAGAAAATCTCATATTTTGGGTTGTCCCCAAAAAAGTAAGAGAGGGAGAAATCTTCCACTGGGGACGCTAGTTCTGTTGGCCTGGGCATTCCCTTAATTTTCAGAGCTTTCCTCTCACTTCCTGTTTTGGCTTCGGGACAGGAAGTGAAAGTAAATCTCCCGATGGGGTACAGATGGCAAACTTTGTGTAAGCGTGTGTATGCAAGACAAGTTTGAGCCAACATCCATCTGAAAAAAAACATGGATTTTGTTGTCGGAATGTGTGATCGTGTGTACGAGGCATTAGTCTACCTGTAAAGTGGCAGATCTTTACCATGTCTAGAATCTGCTGCAGCAATAATTGCATTTATAAAGCCCAAAAAATTTAATTTTCCCTGCAAGCTGCCTTTATTTTGCTCAGCAACAGCTGGGGAGTCAGTGTGTATGATGAGGTCGCAATGTAGTGCACTAGGAACAAGATTAGAGATTTTTTGGATACATTCTGCTGTCACTTTGACTTTGGATCGAAGTAACGGGTGCGTAAAAATTGGTCTTTGGGTGACGGATGCACCTCCCACCATAACCCTATAGAAGTACTCTTGATGAAAGCAAGAATTGGCCTTGCTGTAAAAAAATTGCAATGATATGCACCTATCAAACAGGTGCTGCAAAATTGGTCTTTGGGTGTTAATTGTGCCCATGAAACCTATACCAAAAACATTCTTCCAGATGAAATGGTTGAACACCCTCAAAGCTAGGCAGCCTGGAAATCCTGCAGAGATTCCACATCCCAAAAATACTTAATCAGTGACATCGGCATAAGGGGCTTCATAGCTGATTAATTTTTATAAAAGTCAAACGGTCCACAGAGTCTGTGGACAGATGCGTTCTATGATCAGTAACGAAACCTCCTGCAGCACTGAATGCTCATTCTGAAAGCACACTGGATAGCACGGGAAAACTCACTAAACAGAGAAAAAGATGCCCTGCCTGAGGACTGACCACCATGTCCACCTTTGCCTGTGGACACATTTGTTGCTGGCCCCCTTACAGTGCCAAGGGAGGGGGCATATAAGCAAATGTAAAGAAGAAGTTGAAATCTGTACATAGATGCACTTTAATCAATGTAAAGAGGTGTTTGGTGCACTTTAATTTGAGTACTCACACTACACAGACACACTCCATGTATACACTATAATATACTGCAATATAATGCGCCAAACGTACAGTGATGCACAGAACTATATGGCGTTAAACTGGCAGTAACGCACACAGAATTATATGGCGTTAAACTGGCAGTAACGCACACAGAACTATATGGCGTTAAACTGTCAGTAACGCATGCAAAACGATATGGCGTTAAACTGGCAGTAACGCACGCAAAACTATATGGCGTTAAACTGGCAGTAACACACACAGAAGTAAATGGCGTTAAACTGGCAGTAACGCACACAGAAGTAAATGGCGTTAAACTGGAAGTAACGCAATCAAATAGACGGTGTTCAACCGTCACTACACTGACGCAATCTGAACAGTTCCTACTCTAGCTATACACTAATGTCAAGATTACTGTTACGGTCTCACTACACTGAAACTATCTGAGCTGTCCCTACTCTACACTAATGTATGTATGAATGACACAGTCTCACTACACTACAGTGAAACTATCTGAGCTGTCCCTACTCTAGCTGCACACTATGCAAAGCTGAATGATGGCCCACCTCACTACACTCACACTATCCCTAGACTGACACTAAACTAAAATTTTACACTGACAATTGAAGCAAAATAGCACAGTATAGCACACTATTGCCCCATACTCACAATTAGAAATTCCACCAGCAAAAGTCCGATGTGAGCTTTGGTCGGAAATTCCGACCGTGTGTATGCTCCAACTGACTTTTGCTGGCGGAATTCCCGCCAGCAAAAGATTGAGAGCAGGTTCTCTATTTTTCGGTCGGAAAATGTTACGATCGTCTGTACCAATTTCGATGCGCAAAATGCCTACGCATACTTGGAAACAATTCAACGCATGCTCTGAAGCATTGAACTTAATTTTCTCTGCTCGTCGTAGTGTTGTACGTCTCCTTGTTGTCCTCCCAGACATTATTGGGAGGGAGGGGGCATATAAGCAAATGTAAAGAAGAAGTTGAAATCTGTACATAGATGCACTTTAAACAATGTAAAGAGGTGTTTGGTGCGCTTTAATTTGAGTACTCACACTACACAGACACACTCCATGGATACACTATAATATACTGCAATATAATGTGCCAAACGTACAGTGATGCACAGAACTATATGGCGTTAAACTGGCAGTAACTCACACAGAACTATATGGCGTTAAACTGGCAGTAACGCACGCAAAACTATATAGCGTTAAACTGTCAGTAACGCACGCAAAACTATGTGGCGTTAAACTGTCAGTAACGCACACAAAACGATATGGCGTTAAACTGGCAGTAACGCACACAGAAGTAAATGGTGTTAAACTGGCAGTTACGCACACAGAAGTAAATGGCGTTAAACTGGAAGTAACGCAATCAAATAGACGGTGTTCAACCGTCACTACACTGACGCAATCTGAACAGTCCCTACTCTAGCTATACACTAATGTCAAGATTACTGTCACGGTCTCACTACACTGAAACTATCTGAGCTGTCCCTACTCAACACTAATGTATGTATGAATGACACAGTCTCACTACACTACAGTGAAACTATCTGAGCTGTCCCTACTCTAGCTGCACACTATGCAAAGCTGAATGATGGCCCACCTCACTACACTCACACTATCCCTAGACTGACACTAAACTAAAATTTTACACTGACAATTGAAGCAAAAAGCACAGTATAGCAAACTAATGCCCCGTACACACGATCGGAAATTTCGCCAGCAAAAGTCAGATGTGAGCTTTTGGTCGGAAATTCAGACCGTGTGTGTGTTCCATTGGACTTTTGCTGGCGGAATTCCCGCCAGCAAAAGATTGAGAGCAGGTTCTCTATTTTTCGGTCGGAAAATGTTCCGATCGTCTGTACCAATTCCGACGTGCAAAATTCCTACGCATGCTTGTAAACAATTCAACGCATGCTCTGAAGCATTGAACTTCATTTTCTTGGTTCGTCGTAGTGTTGTACGTCACCGCGTTCTTGCCGGTCGAAAGTCCAGAGAACTTTTGTGTGACCGTGTGTATGCAAGCCAGCTTGAGCTGAATTCCGTCGGAAAAACCATCCAAGTTTTTTCCGACAGAAAAGCCCTGTTCTATCTCTCTCCACGCCAAAATCACACTGAAAATGGCTGCCATTGAAAGAATACTTTTATACTGTGGGGCGGAAATGAGCCATGATTGGATAAAGTCCTGATGACAGTGTCCAATCATGACTCAGACAGTGCTCTGTGCCCTGATTGGCTGAAGCTTTCACTGCTTCAGCCAATCAGGGCTTGCAATGCATTGTTCAGCGCTGCAATGCATTGGGGTCGGTTCGGGGGGGGGGGGGGCAAACAAAAGGTCGAATGACCAGTTTGTTCGGCTGTTCGTCGAACGTCCGTCCAGCGAAAGTTCGGCCCGAACTTATGCTCGGGCCGAACCGTTCGCCCCTCCCTACCCATGATACTCAGTTTGCAAAAATGCTGGGCTTTCCAAAAAGAAAGCCTAGCACTGCTTGCCTTTTTGGCAGCTTCTGCAGACTGATTAAGGTGTTTCAGACTGATTAAGGTTTATTTTTTTTTACAAATGAATTAGAATTGAACATTAAAAAAGCTAATATATTTATATACTAATGGAAAATATTTCAAATATAAATCAACATAGGGCCAATATTATAAACTGTATAAACTGCTGTTTTTTAATGATGTTCATGCCTACATTTCACATACTGTATATTGTACTAAAACATGAAAAGATATGTTATTTTGGTATATTTCTCTGCAGCAATACAATTATTCTTCTGCATTCATTCATCTGAGATTATGTGCAATGACATTACAGCACAATCTCTTTAATTTAGATGGGACAGTGGTTCAATACATCCCCTGAGATAATGTCATCTTGAACTGGTCCAGGGGTGACTTAGGAGATTTTGCATGAGTGGTATTGATGTCCGCAGCAGTCCTGTTTTGTCAGCTAATCTTTTCAGACATTGTATGGATTGCTTCATCCCTCAAAATGTCATTTTCAAATACCCCAGGGAGTTCTGGGAGGGGGAGCTGGGATATACCTTTGCAGTAATGCTGTGCAAGGGAAAGCTTTTACTATATTGTTTTCATTAAATCCCATCTGTGGTATGAGCTGTAATTCATAATTATGCAAAAAACAAACTTTGCTTCTCAGTCTATGAAACCTACATGGATGATGTTTTTTTATTTATTTTTTTCCTAGCTGACATTAAATTACAACTGATATACTGGAATGTTTAGTTTCTGTAATTTAAGATGATCGGATCTTGAAGAGATCTACAATTGTCTGTCACTGTTCATCTTAAGCCGTTATACATCTGTATCCACCTGTATTAATAAATACATTTGCTTTGGATGATGTGTTGCCGGCTATACTTCTCAACTCTGTGCTGCATTAGGGTGTTAGGAAGACACCATTAGCCGGAGCACCATTGACTCACCCTTCCAGGAAATCCAGATGGGTGTTGTTTCTTTTCCATAACTTTATTAGGTACACCTGTTCAATTGCTTGGTAACACAAATTGCTAATCAGCCAATCAAATGGCAGCAACTCTGTGCCTTTAGGCATCTAGACATGGTGAATATGACTTGCTGAAGTTCAAACCAAGCATCAGAATGGGGAAGAAAGGGGATTTAAGTGACTTTGAACATGGCATGGCTGTCGGTGCCGATGGGCTGGTCTGAGTATTTCAAAAACTGCTGATCTACTGAGATTTTCATGCACAACCATCTCTCGGGTTTACAGAGAATGGTCCAAAAAAGAGATAATATTCAGTCAGCGGCAGTTGTGTGGATGAAAATGCCTTGTTGAGGTCAGAGATCAGAGGAGAATGTGCAAGGTTCGAGATGATAGAAAGAAGACAGTAATGCCCCATACACACGGTCGGATTTTCCGACGGAAAATGTCCTGTCGGACAATGTTGACGGAAATTCCGACAGTGTGTAGGCTCCATCGGACTTTTTCCGTTGGATTTTCTGACGGACAAAGTTTTATCTCCTGCTCTCAAATTTTCCGACAACAAAGTCCTATCGGACTTTTTCCGATCGTGTGTAGCGAATTCCAACGGACAAAGTGCCACGCATGCTCAGATCACATTACAAGACCAAAGCTATTGGCTACTAGCCTCTACGTAGTCCCATCGTACGCAACGAACGTCACAACGTTCAGGATGATCGGATTTTCCTCCAACTTTGTCCGACCGTGTGTATGCAACACCAGTGTCGGACAAAATCCGACGGAAAAAATCTGACAGATTTTGTGGTCGGAATTTCCGACCGTGTGTGTATGGGGCATTACTCAAATAACTACTCTTTACAACCAAGGTATGCAGAATACCATCTCTGAACACATCAAACCTTGAAGAAAATGGGCTACCGCATCAGAAGACCAAACTGGGTGCCACTCCTGTAAGCTAAGAACGGGAGACTGAGGCTACAATTCGTACAGGCTCACCAAAATTGGACAATAGAAGATTATAAAAATGTTGCCTGGTCTGACAATTCTCAATTTCAGCTGGGACATTTAGATAGTAGGGTCAGAATTTGGTGTAAACAACATGAAAGCATGGATCCATCCTGCCTTGTGTCAACAGTTTAGGCTAGGGGTGGTGGTGTAATGGTGTGAGGGATATTTTCTTGGCACACTTTGGGCCCCTTAGTACCAATTGAGAATTGTTTAAAAGCCACGGCCTTCCTGTGTATTGTTGCTGACCATGTTTATTCCTTTATGACTACATTGTACCCATCTTCTGATGGCTACTTCCAGCAGGATAATGCACCATGACACAAAGCTAAAATCATCTCGAACTGATTTCTTGAACATGATAATGAGGTCACTGTACTTCAATGGCCTCCACAGTCACCAGATCTCAATCCAATAGAGCACCTTTGAGATGTGGTGGATAGAGAAATTCACATCACGGTTGTGCAGCAGACAAATCTGCAACAACTGCGTGATGCTACCATGTCAATATGGACCAAAATCTCTCAGGGATGTTTCCAACACCTTGTTAAAACTAGGCTGCCCAGTGAATACCCTTCCCCAAGGTGAGAGTTCATCATGTGGAAGAGTCCTGGCTCAGGCAAACTTCCCTAAGGTGCAATGCGTATACTGCTTGTGGTTACATCTTCAGGCTTGACCTCTTAATTCCATCCCATGCAGACCACAGTAGAGCGTGCCCAGGCCAAGCCTTCTCCCCATTTATTGACAGCACAGAGTGGAGGGCAGAGCTCAGAAATGGCTGGGAAAATGCTAAACCTAGCTTAACCCCTTCCCCTCAAGGCAGCCCGAAGAAACAAAATAACTCTATGCAACCAACCTGCAAGCTTACTTGCTTACTAGATGACCTCACCGTACATGAGAATGAAAATTAAGATGCAAGCAATTGGTGGGGGAGATATTTGACTTTAACTAGAGTATCTCCTTTCTCATATCTCAAATTTAGTTTATGACGACTTCACTGTACATAAGAAAGACTAAATAAATAAATGGAGATGCAGCATTTGAAGCAGGCTGTGGGTTGGAGCTATGATTGTATAAATCTATATGCCTGAATCAAGTTTAAGCCACTTAGCTGTACCTTTGGAGACTGCTCAGCTTTCCCTGTTTTTGCTGCTTCAGCTGCAGGATAATAGGATTTTCTTATGTGACTCTAAGAAAAAAATGTAATTTTTACTGCCAGCACAATAAATGTGTACTTTTAATGGAACTGAAATAAGGGGTAAATGTACACTGCCAGATTTCATTTTGCGGTTGACAAATCAAATGTTTACAGCTACTGGTGGATGAAGAACATGAGGAGGAACTACAAAATTCCCTTTTATATTGTTGCCATCGTGCTCTTGCAAAGTTTACAGTAATCTGCACCCTTTTGGCATATTTGGAAATGCATCATATTCGAATATGTAGCATTTCCCCTCTATTTCTGTATCAGTGACAGTGGTCACCAAGACAAATGGAGAGGTGAATCTCCCCAGTGAGAATACAGACAACCAGAAAAAAAGGGAAAGGGAACAACTGTATGCTTGGAAACTGGTAAATCTCCACAGCATACATTATACTTTGAACTGGTTGCTTCTCCAACATGAATTAATGCTAGTTAAAGTGTTACTAAACCTTGCATTCATTATATCTCCTATACAGTGATGGCCCGTCCAAACGGAGCACAGGGCTCTGCCCCCTAATCAATGCGTCCAGCCCCTAATTTACATGCAGCGAGTCGGATGCATGAATTGCAACGGGAGTTTTTTTTTTTTTTTAGAAGCACATGATTAGGGCCAGAGGCTCTAATTGGCTTCCAAAAAGGGCGTGCTCTGCGCCCCAAGCCCACCCAGTTGTGTGACAATAGCGAATTAATATTTGCTATTGTCTTCCTGCTTCTCCTCCCGGCCAATCTCGGCTCAGGAAGCAAGTCCTGAGACCCGATTGACCGAGAGGAGAAATTATCCTATTGGCCGCCGAGGAGGAGGAGAGAGGAGACGCAGGGGAAGCCATGCTTCCATGAAGTCAAGGAAGGAGGAGACGCAGAGGCCCGCCGCCCAGGGGAAGCCTGCGACCTAGATAGGGTAAGTGCGGGGACCAATCGACTGATTGGCGCAATCTGTCCGCTGCACCACCCCCCCCCGGTCGGTCAGTCGATTGGTCCCCGCACTACCAGCTGCCACTGCTGCTATATATAAACCACTAAATACCTTTTATCACCAGCAGTATATAGAAGTCTTATGACTTCAATCAGTTACCGGCCGAGCACTGGTTAAAGCTTGTAGATGGAGTTTGCATTCTCCTCTGACTGTCCTATGAGGCTGTATGACTCCTGACTCTGTCTGGACAGTGTTAATTGGCCCTGTGCGATCACATGCACTCCCCCCCAAAAAAACTCTCAGGCAATACACACTAAACTGAGCATGTGCAGAGTGCCCCCAGGGCTCTGTACTATCAGGAGATGGATTGGGGACTGTGGAAAAAGGGGAGGATCAGACGAGACAGGATCAAAAAGCCTTTTGACACAATGCAGAGGATTAACCCCTTAGAATCCAGTTCTATCCAGAATTTTGTAAGGAACCTGAATGTGTAAACTGTGTTGGTAAAGGTAGGATGATCAACCATGCAAACTGTATGGCTATCATGATATTAAAATAATATCCTGATATTAGCTGCCCTACCACCCAGGTTCTAGTAGCACAACTTCCTTACTTACAACCTATGGGGGGCAACTTTCTGTTTTGAGGGAAAAAGAAAACAATCCTTTCACTGGACACACAAACCGTAGATTGAGTCTAAAAACAACATCCACAATAGGTTTCAGAGTACAGAGGTATTTACAAAGGTGGGTTGACCTCATTGTTTTCCTTGCAATAGATAAGAACTCTCAGAAGATCTCTCAAAATACATCTCAAGGAAAAGTGCAAGCAGCACAAGGACAAGGACAGCTCCCCTCATGGCCGGGAACCATGCCACCAACTTAGAAGCTTTCAGGGTCTGCCTGGTTGTGGGTGGCCTGATGGCACGTAGAACAACTCGCGTATCTCACTTTACACTTGTGCTATTTACATACCCAGCTACTGGTTCTGAGGGATAGGGCTACTTTCTTTCATAACAACCTTCACAGTCCACAGGATATTTCACATGGTTCACCTGTGTACAGTATATTTATGGTCTAGAGCCCTACGGACGACATGAGTAAAGATGACATATAGGAACAACACAAAAAACTCACCAACATGAAATAGACCTGAAAGTGTGCCTTGGTCTACCGTATGGTACACCAAAATAAGGGGGCATACCCTAGATAAGAATGATAAGAAGTAGTTATGGAATAATGTGGAATGAGTATTCAGTCTGAGGTAAGAATACTTGGAAGAGGCTTTTAAAAGGGGAGGGTGGGTGGGTATCACGCACAGGAAACCGACAAAGACCGGCGGCCTTTGGGCTGCTTAAATACCCTCCGGGCTCCTCCCATAACTTCAGGCCGGTACCCGGCCTTCCAATTTATGGTCTAGAGCCCTACGGACGACATGAGTAAAGATGACATATAGGAACAACACAAAACTCACCAACATGAAATAGACCTGAAAGTGTGCCTTGGTCTACCGTATGGTACACCAAAATAAGGGGGCAAAAACCTTCAGGTAGGGGATAATTATTTATTAAAGGTAATGTGACTGATTAAGACGAGCAAAGGCCTGAGCCATCTCTAACTGTGGGTTAGGAATGTAGCGAGAGAAGCAGGCCGATTTCCGCCGACCCAGTTCCTTGATCACATGGTCCGGAACCCCCTGTCTTGAGGCCGTCGTGGCCGCCCCAATCCGGAATGAATGCCCGGAGTACTGGCTGGGGTCCAACTGAAGATTGCCGAGAAGGACCCGGACATGTTCCACGAACTGCGACGAGTTGAGGGGTTATACCGGAAAGGTTAGAAGCGGACTGGACCCTGGGCGGTCGGATAGCAGTGCCGTCAAGCGGTTTAACACGGCAACTGGGCATCAGTTGTTGTGAGTCCTGTACAGGTGAACATCTACTCCGGAACCTCGCTGCTGAGTTTTGGATGTCGCCAAGTGAAGGACGTAGTGATCCTGGTGGCGGCAGAGACTGCTTCTATGCAAGGCTGGACCGGCTGGGTGGCTGCGAGTGAACTCGCTGGCCGTAGAAACCCATAAAACGCCATGTGTATCGCAGCCTGCAGGACGGTGCTGGGGAGGAGACCGAAAGGGGACCTATCCAGGATGTCAGACATTCCCTTGAAGATCTCCCCCGTGGTAGGCAGCCGCTTCGGGCTGACTGGCGGCTGGTGTTTCTGCACTCCCCGTAGTAGAGCCCTCACTGCGTGGCAGGAGAACACCGAAGGCCTCGCGGGGTCTTGAAGCGACAAGTAGTGCGGCACCCCGGCCACGTACTGGCGTATCGTGCTGTGTGACAGTGCTAGGTGAGAATGACAATAAGCGCTGAGTTAAACTTCCCTGGAATGAATGAGCAGTAAACATTGAACTGATGCTGTAGGGACAGCTGGACCAGTCTGCGGAGGAAGGACATGACGGGCCTGGATTTAGGCCTGCCCTTGCTGATGATCTTGGCTGTGGCTTGATTGTCTGTCGTGAAAGCCACAGTCTGTCCAGACCAATGGTGACCCCATAGGTGAGCGGCTGCTACGATGGGGAAGAGCTCAAAGAGGGCTGATGTGGTAGTGAAGCCTGGTGTGGCTAGTAATTGAGGAGGCCAAGGGGCGGCGAACCATAAATGGCCAAAAATGGCGGCGCATCCTGTGGATGTCGCCGCATCGGTCACCACCTGAGGTGACTGCGTGGACACGACTGGGATGAACAGGGACACACCGTTCCAATTACCAAGAAAGTGTTCCCCCATGGCCAGATCTGCCCTGGCTGCCCAAGGGCTACTCTTAGACCCGAAGGTCAAATTGGTCGCAAAACAATATCGCTCCCTCCACTTGATGAGGGGACGAGCGAGTTGAGACTGGGAGCGACGGAAGAATGAGGCGCTGACAGATCATACACCAGATGTTTTTATTTGAAAAAATATTCCCTGTACAAGCCCGATAGGGCTAACCCTCCAGATGTTAAAGGGAGACTGACTGAACGGGCCTATCAAGAAGTCCCGATCCAACTCCGTCTGCAGAAGGACGTCAATCGCTGGCACATCTGTTGCTGCTGAGCGTAGGTTCGGACATTCGTGGGTGGAGTGGGGCAGGGTGATGAGCCCGGTATGAAACCCATCGGTGAAACCCCGGATGAGGTAGCTGGCGAGTGACGGAGTGGGGTGTGAGGTCAAGTAAACACCGAGCCAAAGGGCATTGACCCGGCTTAGTCGTGGTTCTTCTGTTTGACCTCACATAGAATCCTGGGGTGCGCCCTCTGGCATAGGGTGCAAACGTGCAAGAGCCGGCACTGGCTGAAGTTGCAGGAGCCGTAATTGAAATTGTTGCAAATGGCGGCTCCCCCCAACCATCCGCACCGGACGTCCCAACTTGTCCACCTTTTGCCCTTGCGCCGGGGCCTGCTGAGCCTGGCTCGTGCTGGTAGAGGCCGTGCTAGCTATCGGATGGACAGAGGCTATGTTGGCACACCAGACCGTGGTGTGGGACGCTGACTGACAGACAGCACATAGCGGGGAGCGAAGACCCGCGAAGTGGCGGCAGAACAACTCCGTGTCCACTACGCTCCAGTCCGTTGTCAGATGAAACTGTGAGAATCTGGCTGCGGCTTTGGCCGAGAAGGACCGATGATAGTCGTAGAACGCTGAGCCACCGTATTTGTGGCCCAGGTCTACGATCAAATGGAGGTAGAGGTCCAGTTCCTCCCGTCTGCCGGGGGAGGCTGAGCACAGCACGTCCCTAAACATGCCGAAAGCGAGCGTGAACTCGGGCACCGTGAGCTTTCTGTTGAGCCTCGGATCCTTCGCTTTCAAAACCACCGAGACGTCCCCCCAGGTGTAGGCCTTGTTCTCGGCCAAGTCATGGACCGAGATCATGAGTGAGGCCAGGTTAACGTCTCTGCCCTCTAAAATGTCCTTCCTTACGCTGGGTGGCACCAGGTGGGAAGGGTGTACGGTAGTCGTGGCAAGCTCACAACCTGCGACCGGTGCACTGATGGCTGGGACCACCGCAGGGTCCGGAACCGTGGCAGCCGGGCTAGTCTCTAGACGAGACACCCTGTCCTGGACCTCAACGATTGAGGAAGACAGGGAGGACACGAGGGTGTGTAGCTGAGCGACGGCGGCTGAAATCGATTCCAGAGACGCCTGCTGGCTGCTGGGGCTTGCTGCGGCCGGTGGTGGGAAGAGGAGCCTGAATAGCTCCGCCTTCCTGGCCGCGGCCGAGAAGGGTATCCCTCTGCGTCTCAGCTCGGCGGACAGCCTGGGAATTGTCCATGCCCTAAGGGACTGGACACTGCCAGCCTCGGAGGCTGATGCCGGAGATAGCGGGGTGGTGAGGTCATCGCTGCCGACTGATGACATGGCAGCTGCCAAGACCCGTTACTTAGTAGACTGGTCACGTGTCTGCAGGCTGGGCCTATAAAGAGGTGACAAGCAATGAGTTTGAATGTGTCACCTATGATCTACGTACCTGCCATGAGAAAGCAGGAGCCCCTCGTGCCCCTGCGTTTTTTTTTGTTTTTTTTTTACCTGCTGGAACCCTGATCAAGCTGGTGCAGGTGGACCTACTGAATACGACTGACCTGAGAGGGTGTGAGAGAAAGTACCTATTTAAGAGCCTAACTGCTGCCGTCCAGAGCGACGGAACCCAACGTAGATGATAACAACAGGCGATAGTGACTTAAGTCGACTGCCGAGACCGCTGTGGGATCAAATGACAGATGACAACACTAATGACTGACTTGACATGTTGCCTTAACTGAACGAACTTCCCGTGACAAGGCCCGGCCTGTTCGTACCGTATGGGGGGGTGCCTGTGAGCCGGACTCTGGAGCACGTACAGGAATGAGGCAACCGTGAAACGAGGCTAACTGCCTGGGTATTGCTGAGGCCGAACTGTGACATCCAGCTGCCACCGGGTCCGACTCCAAGCTCCCTTTTTTTTTTTTTTGTAGAAATGCGGCCGGCCTAGGGCACGCCGGCGCGAATTCGTACAGGCAGGTGACCAATTAACGCCGGGGTGTGGTAAGGTGACACAGAAATGATATAACATGACAAGGACAAGAGTCAAAGTCTTTTTTTTTTTTTTTTTTGCGACTCTGCCCCTGGCGCATGTATTGAAATGAGGCCGGGCCTAGGGCACGCCAACACGAATTAGTGCGAGGTAGTGACTGCATTCATGCCGGGCGTGGTAAGGTGACAGAAATGAGATACCATGACAGGGGCAAGAATCAGGAATGTACGCAAACCAGTGATGCGATTCCGCCCTTGGCGCATGTATTGAAATGAGGCCGGGCCTAGGGCACGCCGACATGAATTAGTGCGAGGTAGTGACTGCATTCATGCCGGCGTGGTAAGGTGACAGAAATGAGATACCATGACAGGGGCAAGAATCAGGAATGTACGCAAACCAGTGATGCGATTCCGCCCTTGGCGCATGTATTGAAATGAGGCCGGGCCTAGGGCACGCCGACACGAATTAGTGCGAGGTAGTGACTGCATTCATGCCGGGCGTGGTAAGGTGACAGAAATGATATACCATGACAGGGGCAAGAATCAGGAATGTACGCAACCAGTGATGCGATTCCGCCCTTGGCGCATGTATTGAAATGAGGCCGGCCTGGGGCACGCCGACACGAATTAGTGCGAGGTAGTGACTGCATTCATGCCGGGCGTGGTAAGGTGACAGAAATGATATACCATGACAGGGGCAAGAATCAGGAATGTACGCAACCAGTGATGCGATTCCGCCCTTGGCGCATGTATTGAAATGAGGCCGGCCTGGGGCACGCCGACACGAATTAGTGCGAGGTAGTGACTGCATTCATGCCGGGCGTGGTAAGGTGACAGAAATGATATACCATGACAGGGGCAAGAATCAGGAATGTACGCAACCAGTGATGTGATTCCGCCCTTGGCGCATGTATCGAAATGAGGCCGGGTAGTCGTGCATCTGGATCGCCCCGATCGGAGCATGTATGGATGCGACCGGACCAGGATCGAAGCGATGGCATGAACGCCCTGTTTAACTGATGCGAAATGATTTAGCATGACCGAATGGCCCGATACGTTAGCCATGTTTGAAATGATGAAATGATTGTCATGCTAACACGTGAAATGTTTCGACACGGTCGAAGTGATTCGTACAATTAGTATGCCAACAGTGCTTCGGAATGTGAATAGCGATTTGGTACGCTCGCTGGCGCCACTGATTCGAATAATGGCAGGACATGAATGATGCGTGTGAGTGCGAACGGCACCCGTGCGTGAGTCGTGTTTGAACGATTCGAAGACTGCGTAGCACGACCGCGTAAGGGAACCCTTGAGTGCCGGATGCGGCATCGGTCGGAGTGTTTCGTGGCGGGCGGCCCTGAATGTGCGTGCCGCTAGATGGCTCCCGATCGTGTACAACCAAAAACGTGCGAGTAAGTGTTTAGGTTTCGAGACAAGCAGCGCGTGGTTCGTGAGCTACGCAGACCACAGTTTAGTGACATGATAAGCAGTGCATGAGAACGTAAAACATGGGAGCCGAAGCCCTACCTGCGACAGCCGAACCAGACTCTTTGAACGAACTGCGACTCGGCGACACGAGTGCGACACGAAGGGACAACACGACTTACGAACACGGAACGCGGGACTGCAACAAGAGGAGACGGACAGACGAAAACGGAGCTCACGAACCGGCACCAACAGCGCTTGTCTCGAACGAGTCGGTCCTAGATGTCTGACGTATCAGATATCACGCACAGGAAACCGACAAAGACCGGCGGCCTTTGGGCTGTTTAAATACCCTCCGGGCTCCTCCCATAACTTCAGGCCGGTACCCGGCCTTCCAATATATAGACACTTAGTAGGGTCCTTGGAATTTATATTACAGTTCCACATGCTTCCCATAGACCAGGCAAGGAATGGAGATATCAATACTCGTGTAGCGCACCCCCTAAGGAGTCGCAAGTAGAACGGCATCCCCAACCCTGCACAGCCAGGCACACCACATCTTCACAGCACACTTGAGTCAGAAGAACAGTCCAGTGCTTTGTTTAATGTTTTATTGAGGTGAATATACTTGGGATATAGGGATATTTTGGGATGCCCACTTGATCAAAGCAGTAGAACTTTTCAGGAACACAACTATATACAGTCAGTAAATACACTTCTCCTCTGCCTCCTGCAGACAGCTTGATTGCAGAACTACAACTCCCAGGACCAACTGGCACTGTTAGGTGATCTGAGCGCACACACAGGGGGGCACTGGAGGGAGAGCGCACCACAGGGGGGCACACACACAGGGGCACTGGAGGGAGAGCGCACACACAGGGGGGCACACACACACAGGGGGGGACACTGGAGGGAGAGCGCACACACAGGGAGGCACACACACACAGGGGGACACTACACTGGAGGGAGAGCGCGCACACACAGGGGGGCACACACAGGCAGGGCCCCTTGTTTTTGTAGCAAAGTCCTAGTGCCCAGCTGTCCCACTCCTGTGGCTACTGATCCCAGCACCACCTCTTTCGGCACTGCCAGCCCACCTGGCTGCAGCTGCCCCTTTCTCTAGCCCTCCTGGCTACTTCTCCAGTTTTCCCAGACTGACTCTGCATCTATCCCAGACTGCTCTCCCCAGTCCTCTCAGGCATGCTTTTCAGTCCTCTCCTGACTAACACTCACTAGCCCACCTGGCTGTCTTCCTCCCTTTAGATTTGCCCGGAGTGTTCTCCCGCTGTCCTTCTCCTGCTCTCGTGCCTCCAGAGGGTCCCTTCTACACCCGAGGTCACCCCCCCACACCAGACTAGGGAGTACCCTCAAGGGCCACGACAGCCTAACACTCCATCTCCAGCTTCTCCCTGTCCCAGCTGGGCTGACCTTGAGCATCCGCTGGGGACTGGTCAGGGCCCTCCGAATACTCCACACAGCTCCTCCTCACCTCCACACCCATTCTTCTGGAAGTTTCCAGCAAGTTCTAGAACTAGGGGTACGTCTCAGAGATGGTGCCTGTGAGTCATCTAGCCCTCCCTCAGTCACTTACACTCTGACCCAGAAAAACACCAGGGTTGACTGGCTACCAAGCCAAACAATTTACCTGCTCTAAAAAAAATCCCACTTTGTAGAGTGTGCTACACTGGTGTCATGGGATGGACACTGGCTACCCCAGCCCTAATTAGCAGCACACTCTGCAAGTGTACATACACACTTAACACACTTAATCTCAGCTCATGTAGATACGGAATGTCAAACCAGATTAGCTTTCCATGAATGTTTTACTTCCATAGTTGTTTATTTAAAAAGTCATAAATTTACCAATTTTTCATAAATCAGGCTTGAGTGCTCACCAATGGTCAGGTATTTCTTTTAGTTGTTGTTTAGCTTCTCTAAATTCCCATTAATTCCCATAATTGGGGTGACTTAAGACCCATGATAGTGGGGATGCCGGCATGGAGAAAATCTTTACACTTCTCTCCTCTGTCTTATGCCCCATACACACGGTTGGAAATTCCGACGGAAAATGTCCGATCGGACCATGTTGTCGGAAAATCCGGCCGTGTGTGGGCTCCATCGGACTTTTTCTGTCGGAATTTCCGACGGAAAAAATTTGTGATCCTGCTCTCAAATTTTCCGACAACAAAATCCAAACTGACTTTTTCCGATCGTGTGTAGAGAATTCCGACGGACAAAGTGCCACGCATGCTCAGATCAAATTACGAGACCAAAGCTATTGGCTACTAGCCTCTACGTAGTTCCATCGTATGCAACGAACGTCACCACGTTCAGAATGATCGGATTTTCCGACATCTTTGTCCGACCGTGTGTATGCAACACCAGTGTCAGACAAAATCCGTCGGAAAAATTCTGACGGATTTTGTTTTCGGAATTTCCGACCGTGTGTACGGGGCATTAGAGTCCTCCCTACCCCTACATATTCCAAACAAGATGGGCAGGGGCAGCCACAGAAGACTAGCAGCAAAGAGGGTGGGAGCTTAACTAAAGTGAACTAACACCCTGCTACATGGAGGTTTGGTTGAGTGGAAGCTTTCCTCCTGTCGCCCATTATTCTCAGTGCATTGCTAAGTAATGTGTGATTTCATTGCATAGTAGGTAGTAAGAAAACTGGAAATTAATTTGGCGGTCTAATTAATTTCTAATACTCTATTAGCATTTCCAAAGTATAGCAAGGCTTTGTAGATTTTTTCCCCTGCTTTTTATTTGCATTGCTATGCCTTTTATTTCAACTTGAATTTTGACCAACACTCCTTTGGAGCATAAAATAAAGGGCACGCCCGATGAAACGGTCCATTACTGTATTTTGCTCCTAAACTTTCCATGTTAGAGTCTAGTTTAAATTCAGGTCAGAATGTTTCGGCCTTGGAGAATTTTACTCACCCACACACAACTGAAAGAAAATGTCTCAGCTAAAATCTTGTTTTTCTAATTGAACGGAGTCTAATTAGATCAGCGCTGACATTTCAAGAGGATGATTTTCTGTACACAGCAAAACCACTGCAATTCTCCACTGGCCATTTTGATGTCAAATATGATGGGAAATAGAAAAATGTTATAGGATGCAGCATTTACATGTGTGATGTAAAAAATCATGTGCAAAAATGTCCTGTAGCTAAAACCATATAAGAAAAAAAACATGTTTTTTTTACAGCTTATGTCAACCCTACAGTGTTTTTCACAGTTACAGTTACATATTGGCTGTGTCTTCATAGTGGCAGATGTCAAATATACCATGTAAGAGCAAACTCATTTATGCCCTCTCTGGTGCCTCTTGCTATTGCCCTAAGCAGATGCATGCAGGCTTCTGGCTACAGTCAATGATCACTGATGTTTCTATATTGTTCTGCAAGCTTTTGTAATGTGCAGGACCCAACCTGCTATTTCTCAGGGCCACAGTCCATCCCATCAACCTATTTTCGAATATATATATATATATTTTTTGTGTAGCACCCTCCTGTTAGGCTGCTAAGTTTTGGTTAGCGTTTTTGGCTCTCCTGTAATCAGCAGAGCAGGTGATTGCTTTGGACTGCTCTAGGTTCTGGAGGCTGCCGGTTTGACTGCTTCCCCTTGTTTTCTTGAGATTTCCAGATTATAGTGAGTGGGAGAGTCGAATAGACAGTGGGCAGCCTGAATATTTATGCAGCCTCAGCCAATCCTTTTAGGTGGGTTCAAATGGTGGTTTGGGGAGTGTATAAACAGCCTGAGACTCCAGAGGCCAGGGTTACTCTTTCCCTGGAGGAGAGGCTCCCTCCTCTTCTGGGGTCCTCCAACGGTGGTCCTGGCTCCTCCTCCTCTCAACAGCCCCCACGGAAACCCGCATTCCCTGGGGGCACGCGTGCGGGTGCACTCCCAAGACCTGCTGCTGCATCCATTGACATAGACAGCAGGCCTAGGCCCCACCCCCAGCTCCCATGTCACTGGCTTTGTTTGACAGCAGTGGGAGCCAATGCTCCTGCTGCTATCAATCCAGGACCCGAGACAGCAGCTGGAGCTGCTCTGCTGGAAAGATCAGGTTCAGGTAAGTAAAAGGGGGGCTCTGGGGGAATGCTGCACTACAAAAGGTTTTTCACCTTAATGCATAGAATGCATTAAGGTGAAAAACCTTGAGGGTTTACAACCCCTTTAATACAGCACAGCCTCTCAAAGTTCTTCATACACAATCCTAACACTAGCTAACTCAGGATTCCCATGTTCATACCTTGCCCAAAGGAAAGTCCATTTAACTTAAGTGCAATACTGACAGAGTCCTGGTTCCAGGGAGAACCCCAGCACGGTGGCCCAGAAGGTGGCCATGTGCTCCAGTAGGATTACATGGTGCAGCGGTATTTTCTCTGTAATCCCATGTGAAAGAGAGCTCTAGGAAGGCCCGGAGCTAGGAGGAATGAAGAAAGCGTAGGGCTGGCATGACAGGGACGAAGGGGAAACAGACAGTTGAGGGTTAATGTGCCAGAGAGATAGGTGGTAGTTTCTTACTTACGTGATTGGTGAGTAGACGGGGTAATGGGGAGCAGCATAGGAGAAAAGACTGGAGAAAGGGGTGGTACCGTAGAAGTCGACGTTGGGAAGCCATCAGATGAAGGTCCCGCCCTCCTTCCCTGAGATAGGGTAAGTTGTTTTTTAGGGTGTAGGCATGGAAATGGCTGTAGGGACCCCTTGGATGGGGTTAAAAAAATCTGTTGGTGGGATACAAGTGGGGAACCATCATTGGTATGGTGTCCTCTGGTTGGATGTGGTTCACTAAGAGGGACCAAGTAGTGGTAGACCTGTAAGGTCTGTGGGGCAAGTGGTAATGTCCCTGAGTCTGTGTTCTTGCAGCTGGGGACATCTAGCTTTGGTTTATGTTACTGTTTAAATTGTTATTTATTAATTATGTTGTTTAATAAAAGGCCAGACGGCCATTTAGTGTCATGTGTTTTAATGAGAATGGGAGTTGGAGGTATAGGGGGCTATACATTAGTAGGATGGCTACCTCTGAACTACCCTAGTCATGCTCTGAGCCCTCCTCTTGTATTTATCTGGCTTACAACAGGGGGCAGGACCCAAGTAAACCAGGGAAAGATCTGAGACACAGTTCACCCCTTCCCATCCTGGGCAGCCTGAACTAGCTTCATAGCTTCACTTGTGGGGTACTTCAATGGTACCCCATAAGCACCTGCTTGCAAGCGCTGATGAATATATGACTAATCTATGAGCTGCTTTAGGCCTCATGAACACGACCTCACAGCATGCAGAGCCTGCATGATGACGTTCCTGGGACTCAATGTCTGCATTCAGCTACATATTGAGATACATTAGACATGGGCTGATGTGCCCCAAGAGCTACAAAAAGCACTTGCATGCACACTGGCGTATTCTCTGAATACAGGCCGTGTGCATTTGGAGTTTACATCAGTGTGCATGTGGGTGCTTTAAACAAACCCTGGCACACAACAGCCACCCCTTCTAATGCTTCTCAATGGCCAGATGTATGCAGCGGCAGTGGGTCCCAGGAAGGTCATAACGCAAACTCTGCACAAAATATGATCCTGCATACATAAAGTCTAAAACATTAATATTTATCCTGCCACAATGCAATCCAAAATGAGACAGATGTTTGCTGTCACTTATTTATTATGTGTATGTATGCTAAGTAATATGTAAATGTAAAACTGATAGGTATTTATTACAGCTCACATAGATCAGGACTCCCTGACAATGGCTTTATTTGCTTCTCTTGGTGCCATCTGCAGTCCTCCAGATTCAGCATCTATTTCCAGGATTAAGATGTTGGCTCAGAGATGACACAATCGTGGAAAACCCTGAGCTATAGGCTGCTTTTATAAATGTCTGACACCTGCTTCTGCACACTCTTAGACCTCATTCAGACAAGGCAGATCCACTTGCATGGAGTCCACCTGTTCAGCGGGAGATTTCTCTGTTGATCTCGGCTGAGCCGGCGGATGACAGGTCCCTCTCTGCTCACTGAGCGGGGAGGGGCTTGTCGAGCACCGCTGGATTCTATGAAGAGATTGGATGAAAACAGAAAGCATGTCCACTTTCATCAGATCTCACCCGATCCAATCCGCCAGCGACGGATCCGGACGTAGGGCCATCCGTCTGCTTTTGGTGGATCGGACTGGGTCGGATGTCAGCGGATATGTCACTGCTGACATCCGTCGCTCCATAGACCAGCATGGAGCACCCGTTCAGGTCCGCCGTCAAAACTGACAGGCGGACCTGAACGGTCCGACAGTGTGAAAGGGGCCTTACGTACCTGCTGCAAAGTTACAATGTTGCAATATGATCATGACAGAGAAGAGACTGAGAAAATGCTTCTTCCTGTCTGCAGCAGACCGATGACAGCATTCTCTTAAATTCCACGTAGGCATTGGACTGCTTTTTAACGATAGACGGTAAATATTTATAAAATATGATAATATAGGTAATTAAATGACTCTGGACGGCCGCACTCCAAAACAAATTCGGTGCCTTTATTCAGAAAAACCACAGGAACACTGCAAATGAAATCACAGCAAAAAGTGACAACACCTGACGCGTTTCACACTACGAGGAGTGCTTATTAGCTATGAATAAGCACTCCTCGTAGTGTGAAACGCGTCAACTGTTGTCGCTTTTTGCTGGTCATTTAATTACCATTATTGTCTGCATGCCGTGGTCCGCACCCAGATCTCTTTGCCTGGAGGAGCTATCTCTCTGTTCTCTGGATTTGCCTAGAGCGGTGGTGTCTCTCTTATAAAATATGATAGTTTCTCTATATTGACATCAACTGTATAACATGTCAGGAGTTCTTTTTGCAGACTTGTAAAGATACTGGGAAGTCCACTTTAATGCACCTGAGAAAACTGTATAATATATTTTAGCAACTACATTGTTAGATGACATTTTGTTGGAAAATTGCGAGTGAGAAAAATATTACACTTTGATAGCAGAATGTACTGCTTTTTTTCGCTACACTTAAGCCTTAAGGAACGGTTATTATTGTAAGTAGGTTAATGTGTGTCATGGGGTACGGTTAATGAAAATCCTTGTCTCATACAAAGTCCCAAACTATCGTTTTGTTCTCAATGGGGTACGGTTACATTTTCATTGTCCATGGGTGGCTTTCATAGAGAAGCATGTTGGGTTTGGCGGTGCGTCTTTCACATCAGGCTCCAGTCTGTGACAGAATGTGTTTAGTCATCTATTCATCAGAAGGATTTGGCTTAACACGGAAGATCTTATGTTCTGCGCTCTTTTATAGGCAAGCAAAGGGCAATCTGTCATGACAATATTTGATTCGGTTTAATGTGATGGAACGTCTGTTGATATAAAAATGATTATTTTTACTCACTGTAGCTGTAAATATGGGTGTTGTATGGTTACTGTTATTAGAACATCCACTTGAAAGCATTGAATGCTATAAATTTTCCATGTTGGTGATGCTTCCTAGAAGAAAAGAAATGGGCTTTGTGTTTGTAATGACTTCTCTGTCCATCCACAAAAATATTAATATCCAATGGGGACATTGGTTCTGGTGACTCTGGTGACCACCAGGGATCTGTTCACTTTGCAGGTATTTCCTCTCACTTCCAATTTTGGCTATGGGACAGGAAGTGAAGGGACTCAGATTGTAAGAAAACTTACAGAGGTTATAGCCCCCCTTACTCTATACAAAATGAAGATGAGTTGGATGGTCTTCAGTGGAGGAAAGGTCTGAAAATGAGCAACTAAATTACTTTAACTGCTTCCCGTCAGCACCATTGCACTGTGCTCCGGCCCGCTGCCAGTGTCATGTGATCAATCACAGCAGATCACATGACAGTTGTAAACAATAAATGGCCTCCTTTCATGCCATTCATTGTATACAATTGTGTTGCTAGCTGTGATTGGTCACAGTGATCACATGGTACAGACAGGGCCAATCACATCCCATTTGTACCATATGATTAGCTGTGGCTAATCACGACAATAGCCCCTGTCTACACACTGTCATTCAGTAAAAATATTTGCTTATAGCAGTGAAATTCACAGCTAAAAGCAAGTATAGTATGTAAAAAAAATAAAAATAAAATTCTGATCAACTCCTCAGAGTGGTACAGTGTTACCATGGTAACACTGTATTGCTCTGGATCTCAGTATGTAAAAAATAAATAAATAAATAAAAATGTAAAAAAAAAAAAAAAAAAACGAAAGAAAAAATAATTAAAAAAATATTATTATTATTATTATTTTTATACATACTGTCACCAGTTAATGTCCCTAGTCACCGCCACACCAGTTATATGATGACGCTGTACTGCACTGGTGGCAGTATGTAAAATCATTTTAAAAAATTTCAACTTCAAAAAACACGCCATGCCTCTTACTAAATACCTTAGACTGTATGTTTTCCAAAAAGGTAATTTGGGGGATATTAGTAATGTCCTGGTGTTTTTGAACCTCAAGAAATGAGATAGGCCATCAGTACATCAGGATTGATCAATTTTCATATATATATACCATAGTTTGTAGACGCTATATTTTTCCTACAGACTAAATATGAGGTATAAAATGATTTAAAAAAACATACATTTAAGGACAATACTACATAATAGCACACATTAATTCAACAATGGTGATACTCAGTCAATACCATTTAACACTGCACAACACATGGGTTACAATGACAGTTTGAATATGGAAAGGGACAACCAATGCGTACAGATAGTGGGTTGAGTGTGCCTTTCTGCACTGACAAGTTTAATTACTCCTTCCTCTTGGTGGACCCAGGCAGTCCGGTTTTATCGTTTTCTTATTTTTTTTCTTGTTTTCTTCTTTTTCTATTAATTGTAGATATGTGACATGTGCTTTATCTTGATTTAAGTTTGAGCCAGGGAATGCCCAGGTGCTCTGTATTGTTAAATGTGCAAAGATAAAACCGGAGGAAGAGGAAGGAGTATTTAAACTTGTCAATGCAGACAGGCACACTCACCCACTATCTTCAAGTTGAAAAACGTAGTACATGACCATGCCCATAAAAGAACATCAAGTCAGTAAAGGCATATAAAGGAGGATTCTGATTTAGAGCACTTGGGCTTTAGACTTTTTATGAAAGGGGGACCACACAAAGGTGATACATCTTATGTTTCATTTGTATAAAGAGATTTCACCCAGACCCCAAATTTTGTAGGATAATGGAGATAATAATTGATGGAAATACATATCCCTGATGAAGATATTTTCGAAACGCGTTTATTGTCCCTTTCCCTATTCAAACTGTCATTGTAACTCATGTGTTGTGCAGTGTTATATGGTATTGGGTATCACCTCTGTTAAATCAATGTGTGCTATTATGTAGTATTGTCCTTAAATGTTTGGTTTTTAAATAGTTTTGAGCCTCATTGATGCATTTTTTGAATGTGATAAATAAAAAAATGTATACTTTTTATATAAAGCCATTTGGTGGTATACTTTGGGTGCCATTCAAAAGTCCTATAAAAAAAAAAAAAAAGAATCATGAGAGATTAGCTCTCATGATTAATATGTGCTAGTACTGTATTTTGAAACCATTTTTTTATGCATGTTTTTTAAGAATTTATATGCAAGCTCTGGTTCCTCCTTTGCAGTGCTACAAATTGGTTATGTTTTACTGCTCCTTCTCACAATGCAAGTCTGTGAGTCATATGTCTTAAAAACAATGCCCTTCCAAGGTGGCTAAAATCGTACCTGAACAGTTGTTAAGATATGGGCATAGGGACTGCACTATGCCAGTGGGATGAAATGCAAGTCTCTATATTTAAAATATATAATAAATATATGGAAAAGCAAGCATATACAAATCTGAAAGTCACAATGAAAATTACTTTAGGTAAACACTCTTATAATAACAAACCACAGCATGTGCTCATTGAAAGTACACCATAATTTCCCTTTACCAGGGAACATAGAACAGATGGCATCACAAAAGGGGATACGTTGAGAAAACTCATTTTGAAGAAGTATCGCACAATATAACACACTCCTGGGAAGATTGTGACTGGCGCAACCTTGTTCAAAGGATGTGCAATTCTCTCTTTCTTATGCCCCGTACACACGGTCGGACATTCCTGAAGGAAAAAGTCCAATCGGATTATGTTGTCGGAAAATCCGATCGTATGTGGGCTCTAGCAGACTTTTTCCGTCAGAAACTCAGACGGAAAAAATTTGAGAGCACGATCTCAAATTTTCCAACAACAAAATCAGATCGTGTGTAGGGAATTCCGACGGACAAAGTACCACGCATGCTCAGATCAAAATACGAGACCAAAGCTATTGGCTACTAGCCTCTACGTAGTTCCGTAGTATGCAACGAACGTCACCACGTTCGGAACGATCAGATTTTCCGACAACTTTGTCCGACCATGTGTATGCAACACCAGTTTCGGACAAAATCCGTCAGAAAAAATCAGATCGACTATATATATATATATAAATATACACAGCTCAACAGCACTCCACAAAACAAGGACTGAGTTTGGAATCCACTGACATACAATCCAGTAAGGATGCCAAACAAACATTCTAGAGTCCAAGGTTTTTAATGATAGAATTGATATAAAATAAACAATGCTAATTTATGCTGTTAATCTATTTTATCATTAAAAACTTTGGACACTTTGACGTTTGGCACTCTTATTGGATGCTGAATTTGCACAAGTTACTTTTACTTGGCTGTCTTCAGCAACTGCTCCCAAGCCTGAGGGAGCATTTTGCATGGTACACTCAGACAGGACTTGCTTTTTCACGTGACAACATAGTCAAAGTGGTGCAATGAACAAGCTCAAAAGCTTTGGTGAGGCAGCCGCCAAACAGAAAGGCTTCTCTTAGCTTTGCACTGATACCAGCATTGGTATCGGTGCCGATACTAAGCATTCACACGTGTACTTGTATGGTGTGAACCAGAGCTTACAGTTTCTCAGAATTATAAAGAAACGGTAATCATTTTTCATTAGTCTAAAAAAAATATACATGAAAATAAAAATAGGTACAGTATCTATAATTGTAATTGGTTTTGGCAAAAAAAAAAGTATCAGTACTCGTACTTGGTCTTAAAAACCTGATATTGGTGCCTCCCTAACTTCCCTCGATGGGTACCCAACAGTAGCTCAAACCATAGAATACAGAAAAGAGTGCCAGACCAAAATTGTATATAAAGAGTCCAAGATCATTTTAGTTGTTAATAAAAAAGTTATGTAAATATAGCCAACAGGTTTCAGGGGCAACACCACTCCGCTTCTTAGGAGCTCATCAACACAGGATACAATTTGGATGGACTCACAGAAAACATTGACTTTACAGATCTATATTAGAACTGATATTGAACGTTGCTCGTGGAAGAACAACTAGACAGCGGTTACTGAGCAGCAATGGAACTATGTAGCTATCAAGTAATATAGCTCCGTTAGGGTCAAATAATTGTGTGCAAGGGTAATATAAGAATACAAGATAATGGGTTCCTCTTTCACCATGGAGGATGTACAGAAGTACCAGGAGCCTATTTTAGATACTGTATGTTGCGTTAGAGTGTAGGAAAACACGAGACTACCCCCAAAAAACTGGACTGTGAAATCCTAACCATTTCTTATGCCATTCACTATCCACAGCATACTGAAAAGGTCAGTAGCTGTGATTCTCCTTCTTCTTCCTTCCCATCTAGGTGATCCTAATAGCCCAGATAGACATATGGGGTAGATACAATCGAACATACCATTAAGTAGTCTCGGCTTTCCATTTTTTTATTTTTCTGCTAGCTCTGCAATTGGTACAATTCACAGTCACAGACTACTAGAAGCAATGTTTTAGGGCACTGGTGTCCAACCAGAGGTCCATGGGCTACATGCAGCCCGTTGCTACTTACCCCAGTCTGTGTAATTGGAGTGGAACCAATAATTTTTAAAAGGGTGATACTATTGATTTCTACTAGCCTCATGTAATATACCCCCTAGTCTATAGCTTTATTCCGCAGCATGTCTCCAGTCTCCAATCATACCCATTCTTAATCAGAGTTCTGTAAAACTATAGGGCTCCTCCAGAGGTTGAAAAGAGTTTTAGGGTTCAGGACTTAAACATTATTTTAGGGGTTCCTCTGGGTTTAAAAGGTTGAGAAAGGCTGTTGTAATATGTCTAGTCTCCGACCATCATTTCCTCTGGTATTGCTGCAGTTTTGGTAGTGCTCTCTAGCATTACATATACTGATCATTATGGTTGATGCCTTGTATACCTTGTAAGTTGACAAGCACCCTTTTGAGAGATGCGGACTACCAGCAGACATCCTACTCCCAGGCCCATGGACACTAGGGATGAACCAAGTGATTTTGGCAAAAATGATCTTGCCATCAGCTACATTTCTCTGTGCAAACCCTCAGTTTTGCTCCTTGAACTGCTTAGGCACATTGTTGTTTGGAGGCTAAATTAGGATTGCCACCTTTTCTTTAAGCCAAACCCAAACACTTTAGCGTGGCATTTTTTTTTGGGGGGGGGGGGGGTATGCGCTATAAGATTGCAAAAGACCTGGGACACTTTTGGTGGCCTGAAAGAGAGTAGTAATGTGGCACATAGCTCGCCGCAGAAAATGCGTGGCTGAATTGTGAGTGTTCTGGACAGAATGCAGGGGTCAGATATCACCTGGGGAGGGGGGTGGGGTGGCCTGGGGAGGGGGGGGGGGAGGGGGGAGTTAGATATGTGCTGGGGGGCAGTGGCGGCACTGGCGGCTGGTGCTCAAAATTTTGGAGAGGCTCAAACAAACTGCAAAATTCTGGAAAAAAACATCAATTGCGGCCCCACTGTGCCCCATCAAATGCAGCCACTGTGCCCCATCAAATGCAACCACTGTGCCCCATCAAATGCAGTCACAGTGCCCATTAAATTCAGCCACTGTGCCCATCATATGCAACCTCTGTGCCCATCATATGCAGCCTCTGTGCCCATCATATGCAGCCTGTGCCCATCATATGCAGCCTGTGCCCATCATATGCAGCCTCTGTGCCCATCATACAGCCGTTGTGCCCATCATATCCAGCCTCTGTGCCAATCATACAGCTTCTGTGCCCATCATATGCAGCCTCTGTGCCCATCATTTTCAGCCTGTGCCCATATGTGCTGGGGGCGCTTCGGGGGGGGGGGGTCAGATATGTGCTGGAGGGGTGCTTTGGGAAGGTAGAGAGATAGTGCAAGGAGAGGTTGTCAGATTTCAAATGCAATCCACACTTCTAGCATGTCTTCCCCTGCCAAAACCCATCCAGCACATATCCTCCTAATCCCTCTATCACTCCTCATATTTTCTACCTTGTCCTCCTTTCCAGCCGCTCTCTCCCCCTCCCTCCTCCATCTACAGAGCATAATAAAAACTTTCTACAGACCTGATATCAGTTTGTCCCTGCTCCCCCTCCTCCTCATGTGTGCACAGAACTGAGAAGGAGGAGGAGTGGAGGAGCTTTGATACACTGACACTCTGCTCTGCTGAACCAAGCTGCTGTCAGGGAGAGGGGAGACATGTCACTCTCGGTGCAGTCCGTGTGAATGATGTGTCCGGGTCTAGGGCAGAAGCAAACCCGAACACATCATTCAAAAACTGGACTGTCCAGGAGAAAACCATACAGGTGGCAACCCTAGGGTAAATTATAGAAAAAAAATGTTTTTAATATATGTGTTTTCTTTTTCTTGTGTATTTGAAAATAGCTGAATTCTTTGGCAGACAGCTAAATATATAGTTAAAATTTGCTTTCCTGCCAAAGGATCTGTAATACTGTTTGTTAATTCCTGAGATTTAAACAGCCTTGCCAGACTGCAAGCCCAGCTGGTGCCCTGACTTTTCTTTGCTACTGTTGGAAGCAGTGGTGGCTGGTCTTTAATTATTAATTTTTTTTGGGGGGGGGCAACAAGCTGAAAAATACTGAACCCCACCCCCCCCCCCCCCCATCAGTTGCAGCTTCACTGTGCCCATCAAATGCAGCCTCACTTTGCCCATCAAATGCAGCCGCACTGTGCCCATCAAACTCAGCCACTGTGCCCATCATATGCAGCCACTGTGCCCATCATACGCAGCCACTGTGCCCATCATACGCAGCCACTGTGCCCATCATATGCAGCCACTTGTGCCCATCAAATGCAGCCACTTGTGCCCATCATATGCAACCATTGTGCCTATCAAACGCAGCCACTGTGCCCATCAAATGAAGCCACTTGTGCCCATCATATGCAGCCAATTGTGCCCATCATATGCAGCCACTTATGCCCATCATATGCAGCTACTTGTGCCCATCATATGCAGCCATTGTGCCTATCAAACACAGCCACTGTGCCCATCATATGCAGCCACTTGTGCCCATCAAATGCAGCCACTTGTGACCATCAAATGCAGCCACTTGTGCCCAGTATATGCAGCCACTTGTGCCCATCATATGCAGCCACTGGGCCCACCGACCACCCTCACGGCTCTGACAGCGCCCCCTGCTCGCGGCTCTGATGGCCCCCCACTCGCACCTCTGACGTCTCCACTCAGCTCGCGGCTCTGACGCCCCCCGCTCGTGGCTCGCTGAGAGCAGCCCACCACAATTACCGCCAGTCCTGAGTCCATCAGAGCAGCCGTGGCGGTGGGGATGTCCGTCCTCGTGTCTCCTCTGTGCCACCTCTTCCTAAGCGCCAGGCATCCAATCTCTGTGCCCCGAGCCCACCCTATTTTGAAGCCTATTAGAGCATCTGGCTATAATCAGGTGCTTCAAAAAGTACCACCCCCTCCTGCCCCGCCATAGGAATTAGGAATCCATGCCTCCGGCGACCCGAAAGGGGCCGGGCGCATGGATGGGGGGGCGGTGCCCGTGCACCCACAATGCATGGGCCGCCCCTGGTTGGAAGTGTCTCTGTTGCTTATTAAAAGTATCAATAGAAATGTCATACCAGCAAAGAAGGAAAGGAATACTTACCTCTTCTGCTAAATGCATCACTAAACACTACTCTGTTGCTAAGTAATCTTTGACTGAAGTCTCTTCTGGCACTGACACTTCCAGGAGTGTCAATCTCCTGGGTACCGCGCAGCGCTCATCCCTCTTACTGATCTCCATGTCATTACTGTATGCTGTAATTAGCTGAAGTCAGCAGGAAGAATCACTGAGTGCTTTGGGAAACCCAGAAGATCAACACTCCCAAAAGTGTCAGTACTGGAAGAAACTTCAGCCCAGGATTACCCAGCAATGGAGTAATTCAATAGTCCAACAGTGTAAGCAGCGGAAGAGGTAGATGTTCTTTTTCTAGATATGACACTTTTAACCACTTCGCATCCAGGCCAATTCTGACATTTCTCTCCTACATGTAAAATTCATATTTTTTTTGCTCGAAAATTACATAGAAGCCCCAAACATTATATATATGTTTTTTTAGCAAAGACCCTAGAGAATACAATGACGGTCGTTGCAACTTTTTATCTCGCACGGTATTTGCGCAGCAATTTTTCTAACACGTTTTTTTCAGAAAAAAAACAATTTCATGCTTAAAAAAAAACAAAACAGTAAAGTTAGCCCAATTTTTTTTGCATAATGTGAAAGATGAAGATACGCCGAGTAAATAGATACCCAACATGTCACGCTCAAAATTGCACGCGCTCGTGGAATGGCGCCAAACTTCGGTATTTAAAAATCCCCATAGGCGACGCTTTAACATTTTTTACTGGTTACATGTTTTGAGTTACAGAGGAGGTCTAGGGCTAGAATTATTGCTCTCGCTCTAACGTTCGCGGCGATACCTCACATGTGTGGTTTGAACACCGTTTTCATATGTGGGCGGGGCTTACGTATGCGTTCACTTCTGCATACGAGCTCACGGGGACAGGGGCGCATTAAAAAAAAATATATATATTTTTATTATTGTTAATTTGACTTTTGAGTTTCACACTTAAAAAAAAAAAAAAAAAAATTGATTACTTTTATTCTTATTCCTATTACAAGGAATGTAAACATCCCTTGTAATAGGAATATTACCTGATCGGACCTATTAACAGTGAGATATGGGGTCAATAAGACCCCACATCTCACCTCTAGGCTGGGAAGCCTAAAATAAAAAAAATAAAAAAAACGATCACCGCTTTCCAGCCGAGGCGGCGCCGTTATTTGAATGCAGAGGCCGGGCGTGACGTCATAACATCGCGCCGGCCTCCGAACGATCATAGAGACTCCGGCGACCATCTGGTCCACCGGAAATCTCTATGGTCATCATCCGGGGGCCGGCGGATCCTGTGTCCGACTTACCGATGGAAGCGGTGAGTCGGTAGAAGCACCGGAGGGCGGCGGGAGGGGGGGCGTCCCCTCCCGCCGCCCATAAGAACGATCAAGCGGCGGAACAGCTGCTATGATCGTTCTTATGGTGCAGGGAATCGACGGCTGAAAACGGCAATATCTGAATGATGTCTGTAGCTACAGGCATCATTCAGATATACCCCCGGAAAGTAGAGGTCGTCATATGACGGCCTACGGATGCGAAGTGGTTAAAGATACTCTCAAAAGAAAATCTATGGTCACAGCAGACAATTTCATTTTATAACATCAGCATTGTTATAGCAATACAAACAATAGTTAAATTTGACAATCCAATATAAGCTGAGATGAAAAATCTTTTTATGTTGTGAGTTCTGCCTGTCTACTAGTCATCTCTTTCCACAACTTCCCTGCATGCTTTGTAGTTCCTCCTCTGCAATTAATTTCCAATTTTAAAGACTACATATCCCATGGTACTTTGCTGCCTGTAGGCAGTGATTCCTGCACCTCCTCTTCTTAGCGCCTCTGTAGTTCAGAAGGCAGGCTCTGTGAAATGCGTGACACAGCAGTACCTACTCACAGGTCATAGTGAACACGTGTCACAGAATTAAAGGAAGCAAATGTGTGGGGATCCTCACAAAGGTAAGTTTACAAAGATCATTCAGACTATTAGGAGTAGGCTAGAAATAATTGAAGTACAATGTGGAATTAAATGTAGAATTTTACATTTGACCATAGATGCACTTTAACCGCTCTGGAAGGTTTACCCCCCTTCATGACCAGGCCATTTTTTGCGATACGGCATTGCCCTGCTTTAACTGACAATTGTGCAGTCATGTGATGCTGTACCCAAATAAAATTGATGTTCTTTTTTCCCACAAATAGAGCTTTCTTTTGATGGCATTTGATCACCTCTGCGTTTTTTAATGTAAACGACAATTAAAAAAAAAAAAAAAAAAACTATATTTTTTCCTTTCTGCTATAAAACATATCCAATAAAAAAATTAAAAAAATCTAATTTCTTCAAAAATTTAGATCAATATGTATTCTGCTACATATTTTTGGTAAAAAAAATCCAATAAGCGTATATTGATTGGTTTGCGCAAAAGTTATAGCGTCTACAAATTATGATAGATTTATAGAATTTTTATTTTGTTTATTTTATATTTTTTTACTATTAACCGCTTCCCGACCGCCTCACGCAGATATACTGCGGCAGAAGGGCAGAATAACGTACCTGTATGCGGCCCTTTAAAAGGCGGCCGGCGGGCACGCGCGCCCGCGGGTAGCTCCGTGAGTCGTGTCGCGGGTCCCGTGGACTCGATCACTGTGGGGATACCCGCGATAGCCTCACGGAGAGGAAGAACAGGGAGATGCTAATGTAAACAAGCATCTCCCCGTTCTGCCTAGTGACAGTGTCACTGATCTCTGCTCCGTGTGATCGGAGCAGAGATCAGTGACGTGTCATACACAGCCACGCCCCCCACAGTTAGAAACACTCCCCTAGGACACACTTCACCCCTACACAGCCACCTAGTGGTTAACCCCTTCACTGCCAGTGTCATTTACACAGGAATCAGTGCATTTGTATAGCACTGATTGCTGTATAAATGACAATGGTCCCAAAAATGTGTCAAAAATGTCCGCCATAATGTCGCAGTCACGATAATGCGTTTTTCGAAATTATCGCTCTTTTTTTGTTTATAGCACAGAGGTGATCAAATACCACAAAAGAAAGCTCTATTTGTGGGGAAAAAAAGGACGTCAATTTTGTTTGGGAGCCACGTCGCACGACCGCGCAATTGTCAGTTAAAGCGACGTAGTGTCGAATTGGAAAAAGTGCTCTGGTCAGGAAGGGGGTAAATTCTTCCGGGGCTGAAGTGGTTAATGGCAGGACTGCGACATTGCAGCGGACAAGTCTGACATTAAGTGAAAAAATTTGGGGGCCAGTGACACCAATACAGTGATCAGTGCTAAAACAAATGCACTGTCACTGTACTAAAGACACTGCCAGGGAAGGGGTTAACATCAGGGGCAATCAAAGGGTCAACTGTGTTCCCTGGGAGTGTTCTCTAACTGTGTGGGGGGTGCATTTACTGTGGAAAGACGGAGATCGGTGGTCCTGCTTAGCGGAAACACAAGATCTCTGTCTTGCCTTCTCAAAGAACGGCAATCTGCCTTGTTTACACAGGAAGACCGCCATTCTGCTGAGCTGTGAAACGATCAACCTGACCCGCTGATTGGCTCCCGCTGTGTCTAATCACAGCAGGTGCGGGTCGCCAACGGCACACGTCCCAGACCTGCAAGTGTCAGATCACGCACTAGGTACGTGATTTGGCACAGAACGGCCGCCCTGCCACAGTATATCTGCATGGGGCGGTTGGTAAGCAGTTAAGGAATACAACTAGGTATTTTCCCTTCCACCAGCCTGTGTTTGAACAGTAAATGAGAAACAGGAGAACTGATGAGCTCATCTCTCTGTCATTCTGCTCTCTCCTCCTATCAGCACACTCTTCTTAGCAGGACGGCAGGATAGCTGATTGACTTCTAGTACCACTCCTCTCTCTCCCAGTCTGAGCTCTGCAAGGGAATGCATGAGGCCAATGGCATGTCAAATTAAGACTCTAGTTGCTTTTAGAAATACACTTCATTTTTGAATACCCACATACCTGCATGAATTAGTATTTGTTTTTATATCGGCCCGTCTGTTTTATTTTCTGTGGAAACTCCAATGCATTTTTACCAAGATGGAAATATTTTACCAAAATCTTTACAATTTTACCAAATGTTTTTGCAAAAATAGCCTTGTTTTCTAGAGAGGTTTGGACCCTGAGAAAACAATGCATTTGTGCAGATGCATTATACCTAAAGCTGGCCATACAGTGTTGGCTGTCTGAATGAAGAAAATGAAGTGGATGGAGGGATTCCCCTCGATGGGACATTGTATACAGCAGGACCAGGCTGGCTGCAGCCACTGATCTACAATCGTTTTCCAGCAGGTCCTTTCGACAGAAGTTAATCAAACAATAAACTTCTGTTGACTGGGGACAGCCACACACTGATCAAAATTTGTCCCTGCTTAAAGTGGTGGGACACCCTGAAAATGGAAACAGGAAAAAATGTTAGTAACAATTTAAAAAATAAAAATAAACATTTTTTTTTACTTACCAGAAATGGCTGTTGCTAGGCAGATTGTCCTAATCTGCCTCCTTGAGCGCCGCGGTGATCTTCTCTTCTTCCGTCTTCGGGTGAATGGGGCGCGGTGTGTTATGGGAACTGTGTCCCACAACACACCGCGTTCCCCATTCACAAATAAGACTCGCGCATGCGCAGTAGGCCGCGCGCCGACTCGCGCATGCGCAGTAGACCGCGCGCCGACTCGCGCATGCGCAGTAGGAAACGGGAAGCCGTTTCCCTTACTGAGGATGGCGGCGCTGGATCCGGATCGCCGAGGGACATCTCGGCCTCCACGAACGACATCGCGGGCGCCCTGGGAGGGTAAGTGTACTTATTAAAGTCAGCAGCGACTTTTTTTTTAGCTGCTGACTTTTAAAAAAAAAAAATTTTTTTAAGGTGAAACCCTGCTTTAACTAGCTGAATTTCAATCACTATATAGCCAGCTTAAGACTGGAAGGATCTCATTGTTACCAAAGCACAATTAACACATACAATTTATGTTACATTCCAAATGCAACACCCCCCACCCTAATTTATGAATCAATGGATTATACTTCCCTTTCTAAAAGGCATCTTCATTAACAAGCAAAGGTTTTCTGGTTATTCTCAAATTAAATGGACTTTGGTCTATTCGCTGCACATGGAAATTTGCTGCTTGTGCACTCAGTGGACATAGTCCGGTTTGTCACACATCTGGATTGCCCAGATCTTAGTGTTAGAACAGTTATACAGAACAGCCTGCAGCAAAGCCCAAAAGCAATAAGCGCAGGGCTGGCATGAATAAAGTAACAGGACATTAGGTGCATGGCCGTTTAGGGGTGTGGGCGGAGCCAGGGGAAAGTATAGGGAAGTTCAGCCCTCCCCAGCGTCAGTGCTGGGAAGAGGAAGATGTTGGCTAGTGCAGGTAGAAGAAGATACCCCCTCCCCACAGAGAACTTGATGCGGGACCCATTGGAGATATGGGCCCGTTGGTAATATTCCTTATAAGGATTTGTAGGGAATATGGTGGATGACTGCACTGCGGGAATAGTTGTTTTTGAGCTAGCATGTCAGCTTGAGGCCTAGTTACAGTTGATATGACCGCAGTGCATGATGGATAGATTATGGTAAAATGGGGGGGGGGGGGGGTCATGTCCTGCAGTAGACCAACGCCACACTTGCTGAATCTGATGTTTGTTGTTTATGTTATTTATGTTTATATTTGTTATTTAATAAAGGGGCTGCTACGGCCAATAAGCACTCCAACACTGGTGTGGTCTCCATTAATGGGTTAAAAGGTTAAAGGTTGGGAGTGTTTCAGCCGGGTAGCACAAATGATATATGTTATACTTGGTCATGTACAAGCCACTAGGCCAGTCTGTTTTGCACACATCCCATTTGCATTCTTATGCCACGTACACACGAGCGGATTTTCCGTCGGAAAAAACTTGGATGATTTTTCCGATGTAATTCCGCCCAAGCTTGGCTTGCATACACACGGTCACACAAAAGTTTGCTGAACTTTCGACCGTCAAGAACACGTGACGTACAACACTACGACGAGCCGAGAAAATTAAGTTCAATGCTTCCGAGCATGCGTCGAATTGTTTCCCAGCATGCGTAGGAATTTTTTGCATCGGAATTGGTACAGACGATCGGAATTTCTGATCAGAACTTTTTCCTGACCGAAAAATTGAGAACCTGCTCTCAATCTTTTGCTGGCTGGAATTCGGGCAGCAAAAGTCCGATGGAGCATATAAGCGGTCGCATTTTCCGACCAAAAGCTCTCATCGGTCTTTTGCTGGCCGAATTTCCAATCATGTGTACGTGGCATTAGCCCCTGATTCCTATAGGATACGCTCGGCACTTGTGCCTGGCTTTCCTGTACTTGCTCTCCATTGCTTGCAGTCTTTGCACATAAAATTCCAGCTTTATTTCAGTCAATCCTCATTTGCATTCTCCCTCTTCACTGGCCCAGTGTACAGCATTCCTGAATGCGTACACCGAATCCCTGCTTTTAAAATATTCTCTAAGCTTCTAAAAGCAGATGTTTTATTGGATAGTTGTACACAACAGCTCTTTACGTTGTTAAAGACATTTGTGTGCCGAGACTGGTGAAGATCATCTCACTGGATGGATAGATCATAACATGTAATCTATTATAATAAATTCAGATACAGACGGATGCTCAGACTATGAAGCTTTCAGAGAGTGCTGCATTTGTTTCCGCTCTCAGGCATGGATCATGTTTTCTGCGGCTACAACTGGGAAAGCTCACGGTCAATAACCTGCCTTTAACCACAGCATGAAAAAAGACCGGCTCACAAAAGGAATATCAACATGAAAAACCCATCTTGTCATATTACATGTTAGGCAATTCACAAGAGCAATTAAGGCTACCGATAAAAATCAAACGGTGCCATAAAAAGGAAACTCGATTGTGTTGAGATGTCAAATGTATGATTTACTTTTTAATGATGAATTTTTAATTGCCAAGTTATTTCAGTCAATGGTTTTCATAGCTTTTTGTTTAAGAGATCCAGATACAAAGGGGCTCTCCTTGCAAAAATAATACAGTGGAACCTTGGATTACGAGCATAAGCCGTTCCAGGAGAATGCTTGTAATCCAAAGCACTCGCATATCAAATCGAGTTTCCCCATATAAGTCAATGGAAACGAAGATAATTTGTTCCACATTGACTTCTATTACATGCAATACCGCATGTGGCCAGAGGTGGGGGGGGGGGCGCCGGAGAGCCTCGGAAATACTCAGGGACAGCTCGGCTGAACATGGAAAGCCTTGGAAAGGCTCGGAAAAACACTTGGGAACGGAGTATTTCCTAGTGTTTCCGAGTATTTCCGAGTGATTCAGAGTATTTCCGAACAGCTCCGAATGGTTCCGAGTGTCCTCGGGGCCCCCGCACCTCTGGCCAAATATAGTACTGCAAAGTAGTTAAGCTAAATATCCCTTCACCCATTAGCTTGAATTCTGCTAGTTTTGCGAGACAACACTCGCAAACCGAGTCAGAATTAAAAAAAAAAAGTTGCTCTTCTTTCAAAAGGCTTGTTAACCGCGTTACTCGTAAACCAAGGTTCCACTGTATTTACCTTTTTGTTAGAAGGTGGCATGTTGGATCAGGACTTTCCAGAGTCAAAACCTCGAGACAAGGTTTGTATGCTTCTAAAGGGATTAAGTCAGTCTTTGAGATTTGCTTAAAGGTTATGTGAGTGTTAAAGGGTAACTATCAAGCTGGTATGTACCTGACCGGTGAGTCCACTTGGGCAGAGGGAGGTCTCCCGTACGGGTCCCACTCACGGCCCCTGGAGATGGGTACAGGAGGCACGAGAGTCAGGAAGGGTATGAGAGCCTGGTGCAGGGTTTCCGGGCGTTGGTGGTGAGAGTCCACTGGTGGCAAGATGGGGTGCAGGTATGCAGGATACACAGATGGTGATTCCACTGGTGGCAAGATGGGTAGGGATATGCAGGGTATCCAGAGGGTGTGGTAAAGTCCAGGTATGTTGGTGCACTGGGCAGGAGAGATAGTAAGAGTCCCGGATGCAGATAGCAAAGGCTCACTGGGGAGAAGGTGCGGTATTGAAAGCAGGTACAAGTCTCTCAGCAGAAAGTGGCATAATCGAGATACATGCAGGGTTCGGCAGCGTTCCGATGGCGAGGTACAAAGGAGCAGGCAGAAGAGTCGTCAGGCAGGCAGAGGTCTTTAGGCAGGCAGAGGTCAAAAAATTCCAAAGGGCAAGCCGGGTCACAGGATCAGATAAAGTATAACAGGATTCAAACACAAGAGCAAGGTCTCTGGGAAGCTGAAGATCAGGCAGCACTGGCCAACAGGTGCTGCCTGATTAAATAGGCTGGTTGGCGCCAACAGCGCGCACAGGTGCACTCAAACCACCGCGCGCGCGCCCCCCGATGCGTGCACGCGCACGCAAGCCCGCACCCGCGGGAACGCGCACAGGAGCACGCACACCAGTGCGCATCAGCGCGCTCCGGCGCACACCAGTAAGCTGTCTGACATGACGGTTTTTGTGACAGTAACTCTGTTTTAGTGAAAAAAATATAGCAAATAAAAAAATAACTGTACAAATGCTACACAAGCCATATTGAAATGTAATGTTATTAAAATTACCTTTCCTTTTCAGTCTCAAGCTGCTGTAATTTTCTGTAAAATTCAATGCAATATGGCAACCTGGAAGTACTCTGTACACTGTTGGTGTACAGAACGCCCCAGGAAGTATCATTTCCTGCTTGTGTGATTGGCTTACTGATTTTCCCATAAGTCTGCACTAAGGTACAAGTCAAATTTGAGGCATCATCTGCAATAGATAATTGAGTTTTGGTGAGATACTCCCTTTTCTCACCAGAACACAAAGATAAATATAATGAACCAGACCCTCCTATTCAAAATCAGTACCCAAAGGACATAATGTAAAAAGCAGCTTCCTCTACAGAGCAGAAAAAGTAGGGCACTACAACGTTTGTTAAAATCCATAGATCACCTAGAGGGGATTGAGTTTGTCAACTAAAGTGGTATTACTCTTTTAGGCTAATATGCAGATTTAATATTAAGATTAGAACCCAGGGTGTTAAGATTTGCATTAGATGCTAGGGGGGTGGTTTTTATGGTTTACGCTTAGAAGTTAGGTTTTAGGGTCAGATTAAGGGTTAATGATTCAGTTCAAAGGGTAATTTTCAGTTGAGAAAATATAAAAAGTTGAGTTTATTTTATGTCCTAAGGGCTGGGAAAGGTAGTACAAAATGTTAGGGTCTGTTTCTAAATTACACTTAAATCTACTTTTAAGTAGAGTTAGCTGACCGCTTGTGAATGTCTGCTCCTACACAAGGACCCACTGACGCATACTATATTCCAGCTATTACTCCATTATCTTGACGGCAGCACATCCAGATCTCTCCACCTATACACAGGCTTGGGAAAGAGAACTCCAGCTTATAGTTACCCCAACAGACTGGCAAAAGAGCTTTATCCTGACCCACAAATTATCCTTAGTTACTAAGACACAGGGAAAGAGGTCCAAACTTATAACAAGGTGGTACAAGCGCCCTTCCATTTTCCACCACTTCAATAGTGCAGTCCCAGACACTTGGTGGTGGTGTCACACCTCCAAAGGGACCATGTTTCATATCTGGTGAGAATGCCCCTCTTTCCATATTTTCTGGGTGCAAAAAAAACGTAAGAACCCAAGATTGTACTAAATTACACATAAAGCTGAGGTCCAGCAAGGGAACGCCCCCCCCAGCTAAAAAGTCTAAATACCAGAAATACTCAACTGAATAGAGTTGGTTTGCCATTTTGCTACAGATGGGCTTTAAAGCCCGATTTCAGGCTTCCCCCACCTTGAATGAATGAATGAATGAATTTGTATAGCACTACAATGCGAACTGAATTGCTTCAAGGTGCTGTATTCGTGCTTTGTTGTCATGCTTCTTAGAAGAGGTAGGTCTTGAGTTTTTTCCTGAAGGCCTGATGGTTTTCTTCCATGCGGATGTCGGTCGGTAGAGTATTCCATAGCCGTGGTCCTTGGACAGCGAATCTCCTTTTCCCCTTTGATTTGTAGCAGGATTTGGGAATGATGAGGAGGTATTGGTTAGATGATCGAAGACTGCGATTTGGTGTATAGTGTTTTATTTTCTCGATTAGGTATTGAGGAGCGACTCCATATGTGCATTTGTGGGTGAGGCAGAGGGTCTTGAACCTTGTTAACCCCTCCCCACTGGAGAACCCCCACGGCCTTAAAAAATATCAAGAAGGAAACCCTTTTTCCTAGGTTTATTTAGTCTGGTCAATTGATATCAAAGGTCTTTTTCACCCTCTTCTTACACCTGTGGTGGGTGGATCCTAAATACTGCAGGAAGTGGAAGGGATCTATGTAATGATGATGTACCTTGACATAATACAAGAGATGGTCAGAGACTGCGGACATGATACAAAAGATGGTCAGAGACTGTGGACATAATACAAGTGACGGTCAGAAAATGTAAACATGATACAAGAGATTGTTAGAAACTGTGGTCAGAGACTATGAACTATAGGAGTTGTGGGAGACTGACTTTAAGAGACAGTGATAAACTGGAGACATATTACATGAGACTTCTAGAAATCACAACCATAGCATGGCAATAATAAAACACATATCAGTGTCTGCAGGGGCTCTAGGGGCTGCATGTTGGCTATCGGGGCTCTACAGCATTCTCCTAGGGACCTAGATTAGGGGGGCAGAGCCTTTAGGTCCTGGGCTCACAGGACATGCTGACCATTTATTAACCTGGAAGAAGAGTGACTCTGGATGAGTGTACAGGTAGATCTATGGGGTACAACTCTGGAGATATGTTAATAGCATCCAGAACTGCTTTTTTATTTTTAAAGGGCTCCTGGGATATCCACACTCAAATTAAGCTTTAAGGACATTTTAAACATTCAGATCACATAGGGATACTTTCCCATTCAGGGCCAGTTCACCCCATAGAAACGCAGTCCAGATGCGTTCCAGATGCTTTTCTGCATGCGTGTTTTTGATGCGTTCCAGTGCATTTTTGGTGCGTTCCAGATGCAGTTCAGTGCTTTTTTCTCCCCTCTTTTTTCTTAACTATGTGCGTTCCAGTGCATTTTTGATGCACTTTACAGCGTTCCAGTACAGTCCAGTGCAGGAAAAATGCAGCATGTTCAACTTTTTTTCTGGACCTAGAACGCACTGGAACTGCAAGCACTGATGTGAACTATGCCATTGAAAACCATAAAAAAATACTTTTCATTTGTTTTTGATGCAGAAAAAAAGGCACTGCACTGCATGTGGTGTGAAATGGCCCTCACTCTTCTTTTTGGAGTTGGCACACCATGCCAAGAACTGCTGTTTTAGACCCCTTGCACACTGGCACCGCTCAGCGTTAGCGGTAAATCACTGATAGCGGGGTGCTTTTAACCCCCACCAGCGGCCGAAGAAAGGGTTAAATGTGCCTGAAAAGCGCCGCTGCCGAATCGCTTTACAGGCGTTTCAGCAGTGGTGCCAATGCATTCCAATGGGCAGGGGTGGCGGAGGAGTGGTGTATACACCACTCCTAAACCGCTCCAAAGATGCTGCTTGCAGGATTTTTTCTAACGTCCTGCAAGCGCACCGCTCCAGTATGAAAGCACTCGGGCTCTCACACTGGGGCTGCAGAGGAGGCGTTTTGCAAGCGCTTTACATGCGCTATTTTTAGCCCTTTAGGGCCTGAAAAACGCCTCCAGTGTAAATGATTGAAGATTAATAGGACCAGAATTTTCCCTATTTGAGTGATCTTAGATCTCTTCATTGGTATAAGAACAAATATACTATATCATACGTTTTCAGTATAAACCACTATACAACAAAGAATATGCTGTAACAAAGAATTCTCTGTAAGCCATGAACTCTGGACCCCAATTGATCAAATTTTTTGTGGTAGACATGATCATCCATGTGCTCATTAAAAGTGACCAGGTCTGCAGCAGGCAGAGGTGTTCACTGGGACTCAGGCTGGCTCTTTGACTTATTTCTTTAATATATAAAACTATATTTAGTTTTATGTATAAAACTAAATGCAAAAGTAACATTCAGAGTTGCTTATAAAAACAAGTTCCCACTCCTGCACAGAAATTATTATACAGTATATGGAATTTCGGTCATTTGCTTCACAAGTTCTCTATTAGCTGCCATGTTGTGCTAAAGGAGGCTTTAGCATGATGGTAGACTTCTCTATGAGAGTAATGGCCAAGGAGTCACTACAAGTCCATGTACTACACCATGGTGTTTTCTGATAACTGATAGAAACCTTGTCATACTCATTTATTCATATTGTTAAAACCTCTTTTCCAGAGACCAGCTTGCAATTTATGTTTAGTGGCTTTTTAAATCTTTTGAGATTATGTGATTATGATGTACTCATTTCATTTTTTTCTTTCTCATTAGGCAAAACCGAAATGAATGCCATGGAGAGCAGAATGATTGACTACCGTATTAGTGGTATGTATTTTTTGTGTTTCTAGAAGGGAAAAAATGATTCTATTCTATGTCCACCATATGAAATACACAGGGTTTTTTTCAGAAAAAAGTGGCAATAATAGGGACAATGCATAAAGTGCACTAGCCCATAGAGTTCAATATCATTTCCTTGAAGTTTTATCAGTAAAAAATACATTTTGATTGGTCGAAATATGTTTCTGCATTTTCACAATGCTCTTACAAATATTGAAGTAATCTGACAGGGCATCGGTCTAAAGATTTGAAGTGTACCTGTGACCTTACTATCGGTTTTGAGGTATAGTATTTGCATATCGTTAGTAAGCTGTAAAAACACAAGCCCTAACTGGCCTCTGAAGCTGCAGGTACTTTAGAGTAATTCATCCTTAAAGATCATGTCACCGACTCTAAAGTCAGGCTTCAATGCATTTCTGGCAGCTTTTAGCACTTGGGGTTTAATTACATTAGAAGGCTGTCAGGCTGCTAAGTCACTACTGTAAGGGTGCTGATGACACGGCTGCTGGTCTGCGCTGAGAGGAATCAGAATTACTTTTTCTTCCTTTTTTTTGTTACAACTTTAGTGAAATGTGACAAGTGATATTTCATTAAAACCACTTGCCGACCGTCAACACTAAATACTCGTCATTACTTTGACGTTAAATACAATTTTTTTGGCAGCAGCTAGCTGCCATAACCCTGGTATCATTATTTACTGTGGGCGATTCTCAATAGAAAGGGGTCCCAATGGTGGATTCGCCCAGGATTACTTTTATAGGCCACAGGAGAGGTGCCTCCCCTCCCCCCACTTCCCGGTCATTTTGAAGCTTACTGGAGCCGTCAGTAAACATGGAAACAATCCGGTGCAAACGATGGCTATGCAGGAAGTTGAGTGAGGGCAAGATGGCCCCCACTCGGCTCTATGCCCTTGGAGGACCGGAGCAACCTCCGACGTCACTTCCGTTTCTCGGCAGTATTTTTATTTTTTCTTAAAGTCAAAATGTTTTTTTTTTTTTCTTTTAAAAGTAGATAAAAGGTAAAGAGCAATCTGCTTATTTGTAATATAAGGGATGTTTACATTCCTTGTAATAGGAATAAAAGTAATAAAAAGAAATAAAAATAATGGGACAGTGGAAAAAAAAATAATAATAAAAAGTTAAATAAATATTAAAAAAAAGTTAAAGCGCCCTATCCTTCCGTGCTCGCGTGCAGAAGCGAATGCATACGTAAGTTGCACCCGCATATGTAAACGGTGTTCAAACCCTACATGTGAGGTATTGATGCGATTGTTAGAATGACAGCAATAATTCTAGTGCTTCTGTAATTCTAACCTGTAAACATTTTTAAAGCGACACCTATGGAGATTTTTATGTACCGTTGTTTGTCGCCATTCCACAAGTGTGCACAATTTTAAAGTGTGACATGTTTGGTATATATTGACTCGACGTAACATCATCTTTCACATTATACAAATAAATTGGGCTACATTAAGGCTGCGTTCACACCTCTGACGGATGCGGTTCACAGCAGGGGTCCAGTGCTTCCCTGTTCTCCATTTCAGGAACGATTAAAGGACAAATTTTTGCCTGAATTTGGCCCTGAAATGGAGCCAAAGACGCAGCCGCAACGGAGATATGTGAACCGGCTTAATAGGGAGTCCAGAGTATTACCTGTGTTTTTAATAAACAGTCCATGTTCAGCAACCAAACGAGTATTGTCTTGTTTGTTCCATCCAATTAGTATAGGTGTGAACCCAGCCTTAGAGTTTTGTTTTTTTTTTATTAAAAAAGGTGTATTTTTTCCAAAAAAAATTGCGTTGGAAAGACTGCTGTGCAAAAAAAGGTGAGAGAAAATATTGCAACGATAGCCATTTTATTTTCTAGGGTCTCTGCTAAGAAAAAAACATGTAATATTTGGGGGTTCTAAGTAATTTTCTAGCAAAAAATACTAATTTAAACTTGTAAATAAAAAGTTCAGAAAAGGCCTGCAAGCAAACTACAACTAAAGGCAAAACTTTTTTTTAGTGTCAGACAGAATGGTTAGGGATTAGACCACCTGTCAGTTTTTATTGCTGTCTGTGCACCTGTTAGGGAGATCCACCCCTATTTGTCCTAATTACCATTATCATTGAAAGTGAAAGTAAAACTCACAAATTTTGGGTTGTCCCTAGAAAATTACGAGAGGGGAAATCTTCCAATGGGGACACTAGTTCTGGTGACCTGGGGGTCCCCAATGTATTCCCTTCATTTGCAGGGATTTCCTCTCACTTCCTGTTTGGCTATGGGACAGGAAGTGAAGTCAAATCTCCCCAATGGGACACAGATGGCAAAAAATAAACTGACAAGGGTTTTAACCCTTCCTTACTCTATGGTATAAAAAAAACGTTTGCCTAAAGTTCTGCTTTAAGCTATTTTTTTTTTTTTTACACAGGGATGCTACAATGTGGTAGTAGTGTGAACTGACACCATAAGAAACAAGGAACATTGCCTTGACTTTAGATTGGGCCTGTCCTGGACAAAGGTGCCCAGCATAGTTCAATGCAAATGGTGTAAAGAAGCTCTCAAAAAAATTAAGGAGAGGGGGCTGAAACTTCAGTGCTTCTGTACATGCAGCTACAGATATAAGTGATGGCTTGTTTAAAATGATTTGACTGCTTGGTAGGAATGTATATACCATTAACTCTACATTTTAAATTGGGGTTCTATCAAAATTGCTAACATGTACTGTGCCCAGGGCCGGGACAAGGGGTGGGCAGGAGGGACGGCTGCCCTGGGTGCAATGGTTTATTGCAGGGGTGGGGGGCACCCTGACCCTAACCCTAAGGGAAAGGGGGGCGCAGTTTGGCATCTTTGCCCTGGGCGCTGGATGATCTTGTCCCGGCACTGACTGTGCCTCCTGTGGGGCCATCATCACGCATAAGCACACCACCATCACCCTTGTAATAGTGTACATGTAGCATCCACTCACACAGATTCCCTTGTTTGCCATCCTCTACACTCCTGCTGCTGTGTGAGAGGAAGATTCTGAACAGAGTTCTAAACACTGTTTAGAAGCCTATTTCAGAGCTACAACACAATAGCATTATTATTGTTATATATCTACTTTTTCTTGATGAACCAGCTGAAATTCACTCAGTGGGTGGCTCAGTTGCCACCCCTACACCATATATTCTTTGATTGAAAAATTAAAGGAGCCAGATAGAATTTTTTTTTGGCCCAACAGCAGCTGTATCCAATCAGATGCAGTTGCTGTTCATGTATTCTGACAGCCATGGGCGATGCCTGTCGGGATACAATAACTACAGTGGGGGAGGGGGGTGCCAGCTGTGTTGTAAAGTGTGGATGGAGGAATCTGTTAGATTTTTTTATTTAGAAACTCTGCAAACTTTCTAAATAAAGGGCTAGTTTACTGTCCTTTTAGATTTTAGGGGTGGGGGGAGGAGGCGGAACAGTGGCCAGTGGGAGTAGAAAATGCCCCAGAATCAGTGGGCCTAGACAAGGTATCAGGTCTGCTGATCAGTGGGAATAAAAAAAATTACATAGCGCATGTGATCAGTTGGGGGATGATCTGATGAAGTCCACACCCCCGGACGTAACGTGTATAAGGGGGGCGGGGCCTGGAGTGAAAAGTCATCTCATGCCCATTTCTATTTGTGGTTGTAAATCGACATATGCAATAATCAGCTAGCACTGCTCAAAGGCTTTTTATTGTAAGTGTATTTCTTCTCTTTTAAGCGTAATAAATATTTAAACAGAGAGCACTACGGTGGGGGGCATGTTCGATCTCCATTTCTGTATGTACATTTGTGCATTTGGAGGGTGACATATGGACATAGGAGACTTGAAGGAGTGAGGACGTTATACCCCCCATCTTTAATTCCCTTAAAGGGAACCACTGCTTGTTAAGACTACTGGTAATGCAAGGGTCATAGCATTAGGGTGAACAGTTAGTGAAGCACGAGTGGTGGCTGACACTGAAAGATTTGTCACATGGTGGTGGATCACTTACCATGCTTTGTGCACTAATGTCTTACTGTACATCACATTTCAATTGATATAATTACTTTAAATGGACATTTACGCACTTTATTAATTATATGTTGTACTAAGATATCACATAGCCTCTGTTAAAAAAAAAGATATCACATAGCACAGCTGTGACATTTGGGTTCACTTTAAACTGTGTTTTGATTTATTGATATTATTATTTGAAATTGCACTACACTGTATAAAAAGAAAAAAAGGAAGCTGCACTAATAATGAGAAAAATACCACACAATATAGTGAACAGGTAATGACAGTCAAATATACAAGGTATAGTGATTACATCAAGACCTGTAAACAAACAGTATTATTGAACGTGATCCGATAATAAACAGATACGGTTTTATTAATAAAAAATTCTGTTAAAAACAGACAAGCTAAAAACGATTACCATAAGGTAAATAATGGTACAAACACGCCCATGCAAACAGACTGTGAGAGCAGCGCGGTGACATCAGCACGTCGCTCCTCCCTGCGCGTTTTGTCAGTAGGTGGACGTCATCTTGGGGCACGGGCGGCATACTGACGCACTGCTATAAATAGTAATATCCAAGCCTTGATCTGAAGCTCGGATGGCTGAGGCCATTGACGCCATATTGGAAGAGGGAAAGAACAACGGGCAAAAACTGGTAAAAGCCGCTAATGGCACCAAATTGGCTGGAAGCCCATGACGCCATATTAGTTAAGGGAAAAGGAATTTTTTTAACAATACAGAGCAAGACCAGCCATACTGATGGGTCAGCAGCACAGTCTCTTAAGGTGAACATGCACACAATAAGAGACCCACAGTGCGATTAAATAGAGTATCCATGCGGCCAGCCCACAACTGAGCAATGGGCATTGGCACCCAGGTATATAGATAAAATTAGTTATAAACTCCCCAATATGTACTGCTGACAGACCCACATCCGGCCAGCAGAAAGGTCTTATTAAAAAACAATGCTAAGGTTGTATAAACAAGGGGAGGTATAAAAATTAATAATTAGCAACCCAATACCTCCGGTGAATATCTATAAAGGTATTCACCAAACTTTGCCTAAATGCCAAAATGTATATAATAGGCACCAATCGTTGGTTAAATGCCAAATTGACCCAATGATTGCCATACGAGGGTCAAATCGAGTTCACATAATGAAAACATAATAAATCCACATAAACAAATAAAATTCCTTTTGATATTATCTATGAAAGAATTGATATCTACGTCAATATTAAGACAAAAAGGGGTATAGCATTTAATCCTCTCCAAGAGGGCGCTTGGTCCTGCCCACATACTGCAGTCCATAAAGGCACTGCAGCATGTAGACGACCCCTACAGTGGAGCATGTAATGAAAAGTTTGATCTTAAAAGTTTCGAAGTACAACTAGAAACAAAACTGGTAGTTTTTTTTAGATTTACATCTATTCAAAGAACAAACTTGATATTTCTTACACTGACAGTAACCTGTGAGGTCAGAAAAAAAACTTGGTTTATTGATCGGGGGATTAAGGACATTAGGAGCCAATTTATCCTTTAAAGAGGCAACACCCCTAAAAACCACCTGAGGTCTAGCTGGCAAAAGATTATTCAATATCCTATAGTTTTTCAAAATGTGCCAGTGTTTATTAACTAATGTGCTTTATGTTGTGATGTTGTGTAGAAAAATTTGTGATAAAAGGGTTTTTGAACGCATTAGTTCCCTCATGGCAAGGGGGCCTCTCTTTTAAAAGATCTGCTCTATCTACAGTGTCAGTCAAAATTTTCAGAGAATACCCCTTTTCTACAAATCTCTGGTTAATATCTGCCTGAGCTAAAAAAAAAAAAAAAAAAAACTAATATTCAGTACAGTTAAGTTTTAATCTTTAATGGGCTTCCAGACAACAATTTGGCATACCGCCCGTGCCCCAAGATGATGCCCGCCTAGTGACAAAACGCGTAGGGAGGAGCGACGTGCTGATGTCACCGCGCTGCTCTTACGCTTCGTTTGCACGGGCGTGTTTGTACCATTTGCCGGCCGGCATTATTTACCTTATGGTAATCTTTTTTAGCTTGTCTGTTTTTATTAATAAAAACCATCTGGTTTTACCTATGGTGCCCCTTTTGTTTTCTCTTTTGGGGCCATAACTTACCCATTGATGCTGTTTTTGTGGCTGAGTTTTGACTTCTACCAAGCCTGCAGGAACGTCTGGCTCGACTAGCCACTGGAGGTGTCGGGAAAACTAAAGGCCCTGGCCGGGTATAGGTCACAAGCTTCCACAGCTTGATCAGCTGGTAAGCCTTTAGTCTATGTGGTGGTGGATTCACAGTGTCCCTATACTTAGAAGATCCCTCACAGGGTGTTCTTGACCCTTATTCCTTGTTGGAGATTTCATAGAAGACACTTTTTTGCATCTACAAATCTCTTGAATATTTTTATATCACCGATTTATGGACTTTATGGTTTATGCTTATTTTATTAAGTCACATGTATCTGTTTATCACCAGATCACGTTCAATAATACTGTTTGTTTACAGGTCTTGATGTAATCACTATACCTTGTATATTTGACTGTCATTACCTGTCCACTATATTGTGTGGTATTTTTCTCATTATTAGCACAGCTTCCTTTTTTCTTTTTAAGTCTTTTTGGTGTGTATTTCACTTTTGAGTTGCAGCCTTTTCTCTTAATTTAGGCATACTAGCGCAGTTTTTTCTTTGAATATACTACACAGTATAGTTTTGTTTTATAAGTTCAGTGTGGTGGAATCACTTTTGTTGTGGGAGCAGCAATTTTTTTTTTTTTAACACAGAAGAAGGTTTTGCTAATTGTCTTTGCTTGGTTTTTGGTTTAGACAAAGTATCAGGTCTGGTGGCCAGCGGAAATAAAAAAAAAAAGACAAAATGTGATCAGTAGAAGGAGGAATAGGGACCCCTCATTGGTGTTAGTGGGGGAAATAGTGCACCATTGCTGGTGTTAAGCTTAGTACCCATGGGCTGAATGTCCAGCGACCTCTGCCCGTTCAATAAAAACTGTCTGACATTTGACTCGTGTGTATGGCAAATGTCAGCGCTCTCAGCCAATGACTGAGAGCGCTGATCGGAGTGTTCTGGGGGGGAACCCCCTGTCAGAACACAAAAGAAAAGCAGGGGAGATTGATGCACTTTCATCAGATCGTTAGTACAACGGCTTCGACCGTTGCTGTCAGTAAAGCTTCGTACACACAATCGGATTTTCGGCAGGGAATTGTGTGACGACAGACTGTTGGCCTAAAATCCGACCGTTAGTACGCTCCATCAGACAATTGTTTACCAACTTTCTGCCAACAAATGTTGGATGGCAGGCTAGTAAATTTTTGGCGGACAACAGTCTGTTGTCAGATTTTCCTATCGTCGGTACGCAAGTCCGTCGCACAAAAGTTAAAAGTACAAACACGCATGCTCGGAATCAATGCTCATCAAACATGACATTAGCAGAAGGTGCCCAAAGGGTGGCACTCAAGAGTTGAAACTCCTTGTAGTACATACGTTTGTGTTTGTGGGCCGACAATTGTGTGCCGTTTGTATGCAAGACAAGTTCCCGACACACGCCCTTTGGACAAAAGTCTGACGCTTTGTTGGCCAACAAGCTGATCGTGTGTACAAGGCTTTATTTTTTGGGTTGAACAAAAAAAAAGCTAGTGGTGTGTGCCAGGTTTTACTGAGAGGAAAAGTTCTTATTTATATCTGTGGGGGGGAAATGATGCCCCACCCTTGGTGCCAATGTAGCAATGCTTCATTGTTGGTGTTAGAGGGAGAAATAGTGCTCCAAAGGCAGGGTAACGACGAGCAAGGGCCACATCCAGCCTGACAGTATTAAACCCAGAGTGACAACCAGGGGACTATAATTTGCTAGAAAAGAAGTCAGCATTGGCAGTCTCAATATTTCTCTAATGCCGCGTACACACGGTTGGAATTTCGGCCAGCAAAAGACCGTTGAGAGCTTTTCATCGGAAAATGCGACCGTGTGTAGGCTCCATCTGAATTTTGCTAGCTAAATTCCCGCCAGCAAAAAATTGAGAGCATGTTCTCAATTTTTCCGACGGAAAAGGTTTCTATCGGAAATTTCGATCGTCTGTAGCAATTCCGACACGCAAAATTCCTATGCATGTTCGGAAACAATTTGACGAATGCTCGGAAGCATTGAACTTCATTTTTTCTCGGCTCGTTGTAGTGTTGTACGTCACCGCGTTCTTGATGGTCGGAATTTGGTGTGACCGTGTGTAGGCAAGACAGTTTGAGCGGAATTCCGTCGGGAAAACCATCATCGCTTTTTCCAACGAGAATTCCGATCGTGTGTATGTGCCATCAGTAATAGTTTTCTTAAGGAGTCATGTTACCAGATTTCACCAGCAAGTGGAGCAGCGGGTGATACCTAGAACTGCAACCCCGGGTATGGTTGACACTAATCAAGTGAAAAAAAAAACCAGACTGACTGTATTGGTTTCTGGGAGTTGACTAAATATGAAACTCCTAAAAATGTCCTTCACAGCTAACGGGACCTGGAATGAGCCACAATCTAATTATCTGATATCAAGTCTTGCTTTTCAAAACAATAAATACTGTCTGTAGAAGCAGAATAGGAAGCATATTATATTACGCCTAAACTGGATTGTTGATCTCATGCTGATAATGGTACACGTTGGTTGTTGTCATTTTGTTTTATGTACCATTTATATTTCTTCATAAAAGTACTCACGCTTATTTTATGTGCCACTTTTACAGTCATCACAAGCCCTCCAGAATGGGAAATCGGAATATACATAGCTGGTGCGCTGACGCTGCTTGGCGTGGTCGGTTTATATCTTTGGAAGCTGTGTAAATCTGGGAATTATCCATCACCTTCTCCATTCCCTAACTATGACTATAGATATCTGAAGCATAAATATGGGACATCGCACTCAGATGTTAAAAGGAAGGTGAGTAGAACAAATGGATCATGTAAACAATTTCCAACTTTGGGTGGACAGTGTTTGGTTTATTTATATGGATCATGTAAACAATTTCCAATTTTTGGGTGGACAGTGTTTGGTTTATTTATACCGTGTGAAGACCCCAACAATGGGGTTGTGCCCCAGGAACCCGCTTCTCCTCCCAAAAGGCCATCATGATAGTGTTCATTTTTCTGCAGATAAAATCCACAATTATTTAATTAGCATTTTGGAGGATGTGCCCATTTAAATAGCACTGTGTAAAAAACACTGAATCCTGATAAATGTATAGGACTAATATAGTCCTATACATTTTTGGGGGATATTTATTATAGCAAAAAGTAAAAAATAATGTGTTTTTTTCAAAATTGTCGCTCTTTTTTTGTTTATAGCGCAAAAAATAAAAACCGCAGGGGCGATCAAATACCACCAAAAGAAAGCTCTATTTGTGGGAAAAAAAGGACGTCAATTTTGTTTGGGAGCCACGACGCACGACTGCGCAATTAAAGCGACGCAGTGCCGAATCGCAAAAAGTGGTCTGGTCTTAAGCCAGCAAAATGGTCTGGTCTGAAAGTGGTCAAAGAGACCCTGTCACCAACGTAAACAATAACAAGCAAAAGCACAAGAAAATTAGTATTTTAAATACTTACAGCATCTTTTACAATCCATAAACCATTTTTCATTCACTTTCAATGTTTTTTACTAGGGAATTAGACCACTCCAAAAAGATTTGATTCCCTAGCGCATACACAGTTCCTCTCCCTTCGGCCACTTCGTAGCCTTCTCCTTCTGTCTAATTGCTGTCTGTGCTGTCCCAGGTCCTCCACCACTCCTATAACCTCCCTACATAATCTTTTAATTAGCTGTCAGGGGAGTGAAGGGGTATACCATAGTGTGTCAATTGAGTGCCAGTTATAAATTTGATGGAACAGCTGACATCACATCCAAGATGGCGACAACCAGCAGCAGTCTAATGCGGCGTACACACGGTCGGAATTTCCGATGGAAACAGTCCGATGGGAGCTTTTCATCGGATTTTCCGACCGTGTGTATGCCCAACGGTCTTTTTCTGTCGGAATTTCCGATGGACTTTGAATTGAGAACCTGTTCTCAATTTTTCCGATGGAAAACCTTTCTATCGGATTTTCCGATCGTGTGTATGCAATTCCGACACTCAAAATTCCGACGCATGCTCGGAAATAATTTGACGCATGCTCGGAAGCATTAAACTTCCCTTTTATAGTGCTGTCGAACGTGTTTTATGCGCTGTGTTATTGACCATCGGAATTTGGTGTGATCGTTTGTAGGCAACACAGCTTGAGCAGAATTCCGTCGGAATTCCGTCGGGAAAAACCGTCAGAGTTTTTTTACGACGAGAATTCTGATCGTGTGTACACGGCATTAGGCCTTTTGGATGTCAGCAATTGGGAGTACCTATACATTTTAATGAAGATTGTTACTTAAATTAATGGTCTGGCAGCACAGTCTCTTTTAATCATGACACAACTATTTGACTTCGAAATGCTTGGATTGGATGTGAAATCCTTGAGGGATAAAAGAGGTCACCCAAAATAATCCAAATTACTAGTGACCTTACCAAACCGAACTATCTGTAGTTGTAGATGAACTTACTCCTACATATGAAAGGGAAATTTGTTGCAAACATGTAAATCATTCAACAACATGAAGATACAACATCTTTCATACAACGATGTACAATGTATGTCATACTGTAGAAAATTACGTTTATTACTCTTTGTAAAGGTTAAGTCCTTCTACCCATGGCAATCGTAGTATCGTGACAATGACCAACCAAGATGCTTTTTAATTTACATTTACCAGAAGTGCTGTTCATGCTCTACTGGCTCATTACAGTAATGGTCTTTTCTGGGTATGGGTCTATACTCATCTGTAATAGACACTTAATAGAATGTCAGTACTAGAACCTAGCCGCAGTACAGAGCTTTCCGGTGCATCATCTCTGCAACATTCCATTCATAATGCAATTACTTCCGTAACACAGCGGCACTTATATCTCCAAATGACTCTGCTATGTACTATAAATTGAAGATTACATAGAACTAGGTAATTTCATTTGGCAGATATAGTTATATCATAATATTTTCTTCCGAAGTTACCACCAGGTTATTTCTCAGTTTTCAGTGTTGTGTGTGACTTAAAAAGCAATTAGATTTAAAGTATTCCTATCACTAGTGGTTAGTTGCACACAGCTAAGACCAGGGGCGGACTGACAACTCATGGAGCCCCCGGGCAATAGGAGATTATGGGGCCCCCAGGCAATCAGAGATTATGGGGCCACACAGTATACAATCACACAGTATACACATACATGTACACACAGTATACACAGACATGTTTCTATTGGCTGAGAAGGTACTGGAGAGGTGGGGCAGCTATAAACTTGGGATTTTTAGACCAAAAGGATGTCGGTATGGGACATTTCAGAGACACAAAAAAAACACAGATTTTTACATACTATCCCTGGTTTTACTGAGGCTGGCAACCCTGATGGTGCCCCCTAGTGGCCCGGGGCCCTCGGGCAGTGCCCGAGTGGCCGAATGGTCAGTCCGCCCCTGGCTGAGACTACTATCTACATAGAACAGTGATAGGCAACCAGTAGATGGACTTTTAGTTCAATAGCATATGGTGATCTACTGGTTGCATAATACTGCTCTAGAAATAGGTATTACTGTTCTATAAATAAGGAATTAATACTTTAGTAATAGGTATTACTACTCTAGAAATGGGTATCTCATGAAGGTTGGGCAGAAATACTAAGTATAAAACAAGCGGAGAATTGGTGGGGCTGGACTGTTTTTTGGGTTCTTTTGTACTTATACCCGGGATTGTCTGCTATACCACCATTTAGCTATTTTTTCATTCACTCAACTATTAACAACCCTAACAGACACAATATCCTCACATAGAGTACCATTATTTCCAATGGTAATACTAGATTTTAACACCATGGTCTCTCTGATAAATAAAATATGGAATAAATAGGAATGAACAAAGAGAACCCTATCACTGATTACATGAAGAGGCTTGAGGAAAGTATATTACACTTAAAAATAACCATTTCTTTCCATAAAATGATTACACCTACCTGTTACATTTTTTAGCTCTTTTTTTCCAGGAGTCCTTAATCCCAAGGCACTCTTAAATGCATGTGGTTGGGTTCTCCCATGTCCTGCATCTCTTGTTGGTCATTAAAACTGTCCATTATGTTTAACGACCAATAGAGAACAGGAGAAAAAAGGAACCCTCTACTTTTTTGAAAACATAGTTCCTGGATGTAGGGGTTTCTATGGTGGTAAAGATCCTGGAAGGAGGTATGTGGGACCACCTGAGAGGTTTTCCTGTGTATTTAGGCTGTTAATGAATTTATTTTAAGGAAAAGGAAAGGTTCACGTTAAACCAGTTTGTCCTTTCTTTTTCATGAAAGAAGCAAAGTGCTGAGAGCTACTTACAGCTAATTTTGGTTGTTCCTGGAAAGTTAAACAACCTCACTAAGTTTCCACTCACCCTGCTGAACTGTTTACTTTACATTTTGAAAAATGCAACAGGAGTGGCAGAAACGGGCAGATATGTGCAAACCTTTGAACCGACTTTTCAAAACTACTTTTATGTGTAGTGCACCTTCAGGTACCAATAGAGATATTGCTGCTGCTGATGACTAATTTTTAAAGTCACAGGCTATGGGGCATTGGGTAACATAAAAATGCCCCAGTAACTTTTTCCACCATGTACCTGCGGTGCATGTTCACTGCCTCCAGGTCCACTGATCTATGCTGCCTCCCCAGTCACCTGGGTTCTAGAGGTGGGTACTAAGAGCTGCAGAGCAATTGGCCCCTGGTGGCATCAGTCTAATAGTATAACAGTATATAGCAGAATTGAAATTTTAAATGCTCAGCATAGATTATAGAACAGGACCAAAAGCTCCAAGGTTGGTTATACAAAGGACCAAAAGCTCCAAGATTGGCTATATGAAAGGAGATCTTTTACCAATATCTCATGTTCTGACAGGCTTTACTGAGACCTACAAAGATTTTACATTTTGTAGCCATAAGCACTTTGCTTTACATTGGTGGTAAAGACCTTATCCCCTGTTTTTTAAAGAATTGTTCACAAAAGTACCTCTGTTGTGAATTTTAAAGACAAATTTCTTCACAGTGCTTGGAGCTACAGAGATCAATGATGGATTGTTTTAAAGCTCTTTTACTGCTTGTTAGCCGTATGAAAACATTTTTAGGATCCATAGTTTGGGCACCACAGTGCTTGGAGCTACAGAGATCAATGATGGATTGTTTTAAAGCTCTTTTACTGCTTGTTAGCCGTATGAAAACATTTTTAGGATCCATAGTTTGGGCACAGGTTCACTTCAACCCAGTCATGAATTCATAGAAAATCAATAAAAATGCATTTTTACATACAGCTAGCAGAAGTAGTTGAATTCGTCTTGATGCTATCCTCCTCAAAGAGAGAGGTAGGCGGTAGGGCTCTACAACAGTCAGTCTCTATTGCTTTGCACAGTGGTGTACTGTATGTTACTTTGTGAACACTCCTACAGGAGGTTAGAACACATTGATGAATGTTGTAGGGGTACCCCCATAGGGGCTGCTGAAAGTTGTGGAACAGTAAATTTTGGAGAGAACTATGTACACTCCCTATACACAACACTACTTCAAACTCCTCCTGCACAACACTTGCTTGCAGACTATCACTCTCTCTCTCCTGCACAACACTTGACTCCAGGCACAGCTAGCACATGGTTAGGCCCAACACTGACTCAGTCAGGCCTTAGGAATTGCCATTTTTAGGCAGGGACAATTTTTGTATATAGCAAGAATAGGAATAGGAAAGTCTTTAGTGCTAGCTGTTCTAAGGCGGACTACTGCTCCCAGCAATCCCTCTTCAGGTCCTGCAAGCCCTCCTGGCTGCAGCTGCCTGACTCCACTGCCTGTGACATTGCAATCCTCACTGGCTGCACACCAAGCTCTGACTTTTGCCTCTCAGTCCTCTCCATCATGCCTCTCCAGTACTCCTGATAGCACATGTCACTCACCAGCCCTCCTGGCTGCACACACACACCGGTGGTTCCCTCCTGAACAGTTTACCAGTAGCACTAGCTCCTGCTGTCCTCTCTGACTCCTCTGTGTGCCTCCTGTCTAGATCCTTCATGTGTTCCTTAAGGGAACCCCCCCCCGGAATGGGGAGTGGCCTCAAAGGCCTCGACAGCCTAGCACTCCATCCTCAGTTCTTCTACCCAACAACTCCACCCCAGCTGGACTGACTCTAGGTATGTAGGAGGCCTGCCCCCTGCAAATTCAAATTGGGGGTCAGGGCTCCTTAGAACACCCAAGGCAGCTCCGCCTCTCTTCCCCTCCCCTCTTCTAGAATCCTCTAGAAGCCAGAGGGAGATAACCGAGAAGTGATGCTATCTGTGTATCACCAGCCTACTCTAGGCCACTGCCAGCCCACACAGATCAAAACAAACAGGCCTAGCTTCGAGCTAGGCCTGTCTAAATTTACCTGCACTCACCAAAAATCTCAACTCTAGTACCTACCTAAGTAGAGGTTGCTACAATGTATTTCTCCGCAGAGTGGCCAGACTGTGTTTTCTGGTAGATGGTGGTGACAAGAGTGGGGAGGGGGCCGCAGTGAAGGGACCCTGGAGAAGAGTTACACATTTTTTAGCAGATGACACACATATGTTTTTTAACTGTGTATTTAACTTGTTTACTTGTAGTTATAGTTGTACTTGTAGTTCAGAGTTAGTTTGCTGTTGCATTGGTCTTGTTTACTAACATTTTTAACCACAACATTTTTTTTTCTTTCTCTTCCCAGAGGACCCTTCATGGAAATTCTTCAAACAATGTGGCAAATCTCAATGACACCTACGAGAGCAAGAATGAGTTTGGTCCCATGGAACTGATCAACAGGGATATGGAGATGACACCATATGGGATGTTAAGGAAATCCGTCTCCACAGATTCTCTCAGCTCCATCTCTTCTATTGGAAATAACTTTGGCCAGGACTTTACAGTGGGACAGATAGAAGTGACTATGGATTATAATGTGAATTCCAACACACTGCATGTCATGCTAATTCAAGGAAAAGATCTTATGGAGAGGAAAGAGGATGGAAACTTTGAGTCTTGCTTTGTTCACATTTGCCTGCTACCCGATGAACAAATTGTTGGAATTTCAAGGGTATGTATGCATGGAATTTGTACCTTACATTTGTTTTTTCAGTTGTTCGTTGTACTTTAGATTACTTGTGCCAACATTATACAGTGGCCATTGATTTCCCTGACTTATTTCTAAAAGTTAAGCTAACTTTACCACTTGACTGTTCTCTCAGACAAAATCAAACATCTTTTTTTTTTTTTTTCTCAAACTCAAACATCTAACCCTAACCTTTCAAATAAAGCCTTTAATCATAACCTGCATCCTAACACCTAACCAGAATCCTTAACCCAACCCTTACGCTAGGTTCATACCTAAGCGTTTTTGCAGCCCGCGTTTTGCACGAGCACGGCAGCCCATTCAAATTAATTGGCTGCCGTGAAAAAGTGCATGCACATTTCCAAAAATGTGAGATTGACCATGCAATTTTCCTGTGGTACCCACAAACGTGGCTGAGATGTGTTGGGCTGCCATTCCCACACACTTTCTCAGAGCAGCACGTTTTCACTGCGGGTGGTTGCGGGTGTGGCAATCGCTGCCACATGCATAGGTATAAACCTAGCCTGAAACATGACTCTAAATATCCTAATTCTCATGCATAACCCCTAACATTTATTCCTTAACCTGAACGCAAACCTTTAACCCATAATTTACCTCTTCAACTCAAACCTAACCTTTACCTAAACATCCTAACTCTTGTACCTAGCCCAAACCTAAACCTTTTTTTTAATCCTCACAGTCTTGCAACAACACTTACCAGCACTAATGCCCATATGATGAAAACTGCGTTATATCTACTGTAATTGATATAAAATATTCATCTACATAAGAAGAATATTGCAATATTAGCTGTAGTTGTACAAATAGTGTGTATGTCCAAGCTGCTACCCTACTTCAGGAACCACAAAACTTTGGGGGTGAGTGTCCATTGGTGGTGCCTTCAGAAACGAATACAGAAAAGGTCAGCACTTCAAAGCTAGTTTTACCTTTTTTTACTTTACATACAGTTATAAACTGCTGTCCTGAGGACACAAAGGTGTTCTTTATGAAGGTCGACAGCAGAAGAGGTCTAGCCCTTTCTTCATTCGTGAAGTCCTAGCACAGACCCACCAAAACCCAAGAAAAAGAGTGCATGTACTCATTGTTTGAGTGTTGCTGCCTGCCTGAAGTGTGAATAAACTCTCTAATGCCGCGAACACATGAGCGGATTTTTCCGGCTTGTATACACACGGTCACACAAAAGTTTGCCGAACTTTCGACCGCCAAGAACGCAGTGACGTACAACAATACGATGAGACGAGAAAATTAAGTTCAATGTTTCCGAGCATGCGTCTAATTGTTTCCGAGCATGCGTAGGAATTTTGCGCGTCGGAATTGCTACAGACAATTGGATTTTCCGGTTGGAACTTTTTCCAATCGAAAAATTGAGAACCTGCTCTCAATCTTTTGCTGGCGGAAATTCAGCCAAAACTCTGATGGAGCATACACACGGTCGCATTTTCCGACCAAAAGGTCTCATCGGTCTTTTGCTGGCCGAATTTCCAATCGTGTGTACACAGCATTATTCTTCCAGCAGGCAAAAGCACCATCAAGTACATTATCTTATGGATAAAAGGTATTCACTTGAAGAATATGTGAACCCTTCACATCAGTCAATGCACACAAAGAGCTTACAATCTAATGTTCTTACTGCAGTCATACAGAAGCACAATATACAACATACAGAAACCAAGTACATTTCCACTTAGTGAAAAAGGTCATATAATGTATAATTAATTCAAATGATTCCTAAGGGGTTCCACAGTTTCCTTTTTACAAGCTGGCTACAAAAAGACAGATATCTCCTTGAGAGAAAAGGGCAGGCCGATGTCCTTGTTTGACCGCCAACTGATGTTGACAGCAGTTCAGTATTAACAGTTAAAACATCTCTCCATGAGATAACAAACCCTTCTGATTGCTGAATATGCCCATTATGACCCTCTACACCATAGAACCTTGGCACCCCAGATGATTGGAACTACATTTTCCATGAAGCTCATGCACTCTGCAGTGTAGTTGAGCATTATGGGAAATGTAGTTCCAAAACATCTGGTGCCAAGGTTCGCCATCACTGCTCTACACCATAGAATTCACTTCATGATTGCAAGCAACCCTTAGGCCCCTTTCACACTGGGGCGGGGAGCCACGGTGACGGTAAAGCAGAGCTATATTTAGCGCTGCTTTACCGTCGTTTTAGCCGCGGTATTCGGCCGCTTGCGGTGCCGTTTTACCCCCCGCGAGCAGCCGAAAAAGGGTTTAAGACCCCCGCAGAGCCGATTTGCCCCCATTCAAATCAATGGGAAGGAGCGGTATAGGAGCGGTGAATACACCGCTCCTATACCGCTCCAAAGATGCTGCTAGCAGGACTTTTTTTACCGTCCTGCTAGCGCACCGCTCCAGTGTGAAAGCCCGCCGGCTTTCACAATGGAGTGAATGGGGCCGGATTTTTTCAGGCGGTGTACAGGTGCTATTTATAGCGCTGTACCGCCTGAAAAACGCCCCAGTGTGAAAGGGGCCTTAAAACCTGGAGCATTGTTTGCTTTTATCAACCCAGGCCTTGGTGGTATTGAATAAGCTGAAATATATATGGCATTCGTACAAATGCACTGAACAGAAAAATAAATGGTCCAAATTTTTTGTGATGATTGAATCTTGGGGACATTCACACAGTTTACTGGTTTTAGCTCTATTACATAAGCGCTCAGCGTCGATATGAGTACTCGCTACATCTCTCCTTTTAATGGCACCTCCCTTCAGGTTGGGAGACACTGCAGCAGAGGAAAAGTTAAAAGCTACTGAATCGTTCAGACAAGCAGAGCGTCCTTGGGGGATACTGCTTGCCAGGCTTCCAGCCTCCCCGTGTGCTGCGTGGGTGTATGTGCTACAAGTCTAATACGGGAGATACTCATTAAAAAATGACAGCAGAAAATGTAGTCCAGCTCCTTCTTTGTGCTGCAGGCTTTCTGTTTCCTTCTTAAAAATATAGCGCTTTCATTATAGGAAGTATTTCAGCACAAAGAACTACAAACCAAAGCTGCACACGATGTATAAAAAAGAAAACCTGACTGTTTTGACCTCTTAATGTCATGCTACGCTCAAAAATTCTCATTTACATTTAAACCCAATCACTAAATTCTCATATACTATTTAACCTGTTATTGTCATTTCAGAAAGTCTTTTCAATCTTTTTTTACATTTGCAGCCTAAAGGAGAACTAAAAGCAAAATCCTTTCATTGCATTTTGGATAGAGTAATGCCGCGTACACACATGGATATTCCGACCGTGTGTATGCCCCATCAGACTTTTTTTTGTCTGCATTTCCGACGGACTTAGATATAGTTTTTCCGTCTAAAATGCCGACTGAGTTTTGTCCGATGCAAAGTCCGGCCGTGTGTATGCGGCATAAGGTTCTATTCACACCAATGTGTTTTTTCATGCTTTTTGCAGAAACGTAGGACATTAATTTTAACATGGGTTCCTATGGAACACGTTCACATCAATGCATTTTTGTGCCTCTGCGTCTTTGGAAAGGGTCAGGGCAGGGCCGGCCCAAGACATTGTGCTGCCTGGGTCCAAGAATGAATTTCCACCCCCCTATGAAAAAAAAAATTACGCCCACCAAAAGGCCCCCATGTAGATATACTGTACATATATTATTACACTGGGCCATGATCTCTGAGGAAAAATCTTCTCACGGTCCACTCCCCACAATGCCACACTTTAACCGCTTGAGGACCAGCCGCCGCATTTGTACTGCGGCAGGTTGGCTCTCCTGGGCGACTCCCCGCCATTGTACGTCGGCTGCTTTAAGAGCTCTTGGGGGCGTGCGCAATGCTGGAGCTGATGTGCGTGGCCGGCGGCCGCAATGTCCGCCAGCCACCCGCAATCGCTCCTGAGAGAGGCAGAACAGGGATCTGTCAATGTAAACAGACAGATCCCCGTTCTCTCAGGGAAGGAGACAGATCTGCTGTTCCTAGTGATCAGGAACAGTAAACTCTCTCCTCCTCCAGTCACTACCATCCCCCACAGTTAGAAACACCTCCAGGGAACACATTTAACCCCTTGATCGCCCCCTAGTTTTAACCCCTTCCCTGCCAGTAACATTTATACAGTAATCAGTGCACTTTATAGCACTGATCACTGTATAAATTTCACTGGTCCAAAAAATGTGTCAAAAGTGTCCGATCTGTCCAAGCAAAGTCGCAGTCCTGCAAAAAAATCGCAGATCGCCGCCATTATTAGTAAAAAAATGTTTTAATTAATAATAAAAATGCCATAAAACTATCCCCTAGTTTGTAGACGCTATAACTTTTGCGCAAACCAATCAATATACGCTTATTGCGATTTTAGTTTACCAAAAATATGTAGAAGAATACATATTGGCCTAAACTGATGAAGAAATTTGTTTTGTTTTTTTTATTTGTTTTTTGGATATTTATTATAGCAAAAAGTTAAAAAATATGTTTTTTTTTTTTTTTTTCAAATTGTCATTCTTTTTTTGTTTATAGCGCAAAAAATAAAAACCGCAGAGATGATCAAATACCACAAAGAAAGCTCTATTTGTGGGAAAAAAAATAACATCAATTTTGTTTGGGTACAACATTGCATGACCGCGCTATTGGCAGTTAAAGCGAAGCAGTGGGGTATTGCAGAAAATGGCCTGGTCGTTAAGGGGGCAAATCCTTTAGGTCTGTAAATGGTTAATCAGGGCTGGGCAGGGCAAGTTCCTCTCAGGCTTTCATGTCTCATACAACTTGTGATGTGTGTACTTACAGTTTGGATTTGGACTTCTGCAGACAATGCTGCTATGGGGAACTCATTGGTGGCAGAATGGACAGGGTGAGGGCCAATGCTGACTTCCGAGCCTCCAGGACATGGACACAGTGACGGGCTGCAACACCTCAGGCAGCGGCAGGTCTGGTATGGATTTTAGGGGGAATCCTGCACCAAAATGAAAAAAAAAATGGCGTGGGGTCCCTCCAAAATCCATACCAGACCCTTATCCGAGCGCACAACCTGGCAGGCCGCAGAAAAAGCATCCCCCCTCCTGAACCGTACCAGACCACATGCCCTCAACATGGGGAGGATGCTTTGGGGTCCCCAAAGCACCTTGTCCCCATGTTGATGGGGACAAGGGCCTCATCCCCACAACCATTGCCTGGTGGTTGTGGGGGTCTGCAGGCGGGGAGTTTACCAAGGGGACACCCAGATCCCGGCCTCCCCCCCATGTGAATTGGTAACAGGTACATTGTACCCCTACCATTTCACAAAAAAAGGGTCAAAATTAGTAAAAAAGACAGGAGACACTTTGGGACAAGTCCTTTATTAAAAAATAAAAAAATAAAAATGTCCTGTGATGTAGATCCATCTCATGCCACCCGACGAGCCGAAAAAAAAAAGCTGCAACAGCTCTGCCTCAATGGGAGGCTTCCGCCGAGTGACACTTCTTCTCGATGACAGCTGTTATATAGCTGAGGGCGGGGCCACTTGGTGACATAAACGGGCGACCCTGCCTTACTCTGACATCACGTTTAGAAATTTAATTTTGCTGTGGTGTTTGAAACACTGGAAAAATGCGCTACTTTACAGGCATACTAAGGACACCCCCCAGGCACGATATTTAAAGGAATATTTTTTTTTGCATTGATACATATCCGCTGGGGCAGGACCCGGGTCTCCAAACACTTTTATATGTGTTTTTAACTTACATACAAGCCTTTAAAATGAAAACTTTTGATTTTTCATGTTCGTGTCCCATAGACTTTAACGTTGTTCGTACAAATTTTATGCCTGTTCGCAAGTTCTGGCGCAAACTGAACCGGAGGGTGTTCGGTTTATCCATAGTGACAACCCAAAATTCACGATTTTCTTTCACTTTAACTGTAAGTGATAACAGTAACCAGGACTAATAGAGAGGGTGAATCTTCCCAACGGGGACAAAGACAGCAATAAAATCTGACAGGTGTTCTAATCTCTCTCCACTCTATCCAAAACTAAGAGAATAAAAAGGTTTGCCTTTAGTTATAGTTTAATAAAAAGAATTGCTTTAGATTCTAATAGGAACTTTATGACAAAAAAACATGGCAATTGCTCATGATACACAGTGCCTTAGGGAACTAAATGTCATTCAGTTAGAGGTTAGATCTATTTTATCATTCATTAACACCTCATTGATTTGTCATGTGTTTCCTTAACCACTTGACCTCTGGAAGATTTACCCCCCTTCATGACCAGGCCATTTTTTTTTTGCGATACAGCACTGCATTACTTTAACTGACAATTGTTCAGTCGTGCGACGCTGTAGCTAAATAAAATTTATGTCCTTTTTTCCCACAAATAGAGCTTTCTTTTAGTGGTATTTGATCACCTCTGCGTTTGTTTGTTTGTTTTTTGTGCTATAAACAAAAAAGACCGACAAAAAAAAAAAAAAAGCAATATTTTTACTTTCTGCTACAAAACATATCCAATAAAAAAAAATGTAAAAATTTAATTTCTTCATAGATTTAGGCCAATATGTATTCTGCTACATATTTATGGTTAAAAAATCCCAATAAGCGTATATTGATTGGTTTGGGCAAAAGTTATAGCGTCGACAAACTATGGGATATTTTTATTCATTTTTATTCATGTATTTATTTTTTACTAGTAATGGTGGCAATCAGCGGGACTGCAATATCGGAACTGCGAAATTGCGGTGGACATTCGGACACTAACTGACAATTGCTAAAAAAATATGCACTGTCGCTGAACTAATGACAATGGCTGGGAAGGGGTTAACATCAGGCACAATCAAAGGGTTAACTGTGTGCCTAGCCAGTGTTTTACTACAGTGTGGGAGGTGCTTTTACTAGGGGAAGACATGGATTCTAGTCCCTACTTTGTAGGAACACAGGATCAATGCCTTCCCTACTGACAGAACGGCAATCTGCCTTGTATACATAGGCAGACTGCCGTTCTGTCTGTCTGCAGGATGAGCCTCAGGTGCCGTTGGACATCGAGTCCGAAGTACCCGCTGATTGGCTCTCGCTGTGTATAATCAGCGGGAGCGAGTTGCCAGCACCGCGCATTTAATGCCTTCTACCCAGAAGTGCAGGATCACATGTATTTATAAATAATTCTGCACACAGCTGCCGCCCTGTAGCAGTAAAACTGCTTTAGGGCAGTCAGCAAGTGGTTGTAAACCTCAGACATGAAATATGAACAAAGCATATCCCTCTATAGTGTGCACTTGTCTCAATCCAGAGCACTTGGTGTCATGTCTGTCTGCTGCTTCATGCCTCTGCTATCAGCATGAATCTCTTCTGACAAGTTTTCCTGACACCAAGAGAAAGATGGTGACATGGGAGGGACCTCCAGCAGATTGACAGCCTCGGCTCTGTTCTTGTTTACTGTGTGAAGGGGGGTGTGTCTCTTCCCTTCAATCAGCTCTCAAAGCTCTCCTCACTGAGCTCTGCAGAGTGTAACTTTAGCTCTCTGCCCCCTTTTTTACTAAACTTTGAGACAAGCTTTAAAATTCAGCACTTTCAATAGATGTAGAGAAGAGAGGACTGCAGATAGACAGATATAACTTATGGCAGATAGACAGATATAACTTATGTAGGAGGATTTGTTTCATCTCTGTGCATCACCTGAGGCCAGTCACTTCACTGGGTATATGTAAGGGCTTACACCCACTTTAAAGTGGTTGTAAACCTTACAGACCACTTTTACCTACAGGTAAGCCTAGATTAAAGCGGAGCTGCACCCGTACCAAAAATATTAAAAGTCAGCAGCTACAAATACTGCAGCTGCTGACTTTTAATAAATGGACACTTACCTGTTCCTGGTTCCAGCGGTGTCGGCAGAATGTGACGAGCGACCGCTCGTCTCTCGGCTGCACCGCCGCCATCCTCTGTCAGGGAATCAGGAAGTGAAGACGCAACGTCTTCACTGCCCGGTTCCCTACTGCGCATGCGCGAGTCGCGCTGCATGTCTCTATTGGTCCCCGTTGTGTCCTGGGAACTGTGGCATCTGCGGATAGGGGCGGGGCAGCTCCGGATATCTCATCCGGAAGTGGGTGCAGATACTTGTATTATACAGGTATCTGCACCCCCCTCCCCCCCCTGAAAGGTGCCAATTGTGGCACCGGAGGGGGGGGGGGGGGGAGGAATCCGATAAGCGGAAGTTCCACTTTAGGGTGGAGCTCCGCTTTAAGGCTTACCTGTAGGTGCAAAAAATATCTCCTAAACCTACAGGATTTAGGAGATATTTGCAAAAGACAGGCACCGATGTCTACGGCGCATGCGCTGTAGACAACGGCACGCAGGCACCGTAGACAACGGCACGCAGGCGCACTGAGCGTGCCGTTTCTAACGGCGATTGTGCCGTTAGTGGCGGCTCCCGTGACGTCATCGCGGCGCCGGCAAATCACAGCGCTGGAGCCGCGATACCCGCAAGAAAGATGGACACTTTGTGGAAGAGGGGACAGCGATGACATCACAGGCTCCTGTGTCAGGTAAGTGCCACATAATGGGCGATGCATAGTAGTCCATTATGCTTTACCTTTGCAGGGAAACAAAGAGGAAGTAAAACCCATCAGGGTTTACTTCCTCTTTAAGCATGACAGGGTTCAACATGAATATACCCATCATATTTTCCTATTCCCCAAAAAAAAGTGCATAAGGTTTTTTTTCCATGCAGAATCATTTGTTTTTGGTCCCATAAACTGAAATTTGAGCATCTAAAAACAAGCAATACAAGCATTTTAGAGCGTTTTTGGCATCATTTTTTGGCCTAACAACTTGTCCCCTCCACCTATCAACCTCAGTTCAGGCCTGTGAACAAAATGAAGGATTTAGGAGGGTCCATGCTGGATGTGGAAACTTTCATCCACCTGCTGAGGGCCCACAAGAACCTCTACGACCCCAGTGGTGTCCATTACAAGAACTGTAGCAAGTGACAGAGGGCCTGGAAAGAGACTGGCATAGAAGACATGGCTCAAGAACTCCAATAGTACAATACACCAAAACCCCACATGAAACGAATGCCCCGTACACACGAGCGGAAATTCCACCAGCAAAAGTCCGATGAGAGCCTTTGGTCTGAAAATGTGACCGTGTGTATGCTCCATCGGACTTTTGCTGGCGAAATTCCAGCCAGCAAATGATTGAGAGCATGTTTTCAATTTTCCGATCGGAAAAAACAATTCCGACACGCAAAATTCCTACGCATGCTCAGAAACAATTTGACGCATGCTCGGAAGCATTGGACTTAATTTTCTCGGCTCATCGTAGTGTTGTACGTCACCGCGTTCTTGACGTTCGAAAGTTCCGTTTTTGTGTGACTGTGTGTATGCAAGCCAAGCTTGAGCGGAATTCCGTCGGAAAAACCATCCAAGATTTTTCCGACGGAAATTCTGCTTGTGTGTACGCGGCATAAGAAGGAGATACTCGGAGGAAGACAATATATGATGTCACTTAGCTTTCCATTGGCCAAACCAAAAATGCCTGAAGCTTAAAAACACATGAAAGAAGCTTGTGCACAAAAAGAATGCGCAAAAAAGCCTCAACATTGCCTTAAACTGCTTGTTTTCAAGTGTGAATGTGGGCATAAACAGTAGATACGGATAGTACAGTCTACTTTAGCTATATCAATCGTTAGTGCAAGAGTCTATCTAGTGAATGTGTAGTTTAAGTAGGCCCTCACATTGCATAGTTTTGACCCCTTATGATTTCCAATGAGGTTATATAGGGGTTAAGGTTAAGTTAAATGGTGAACTGAAGAACTTTGATGCCCAAATAATACCTGCAGCAGCACAGATTGCTGTGATCAATCACACAGACCTCCTCCATTGATTTGTACCACTAACGATGACAAATGAAGATGCCTCCATTGCCAGTCCTGAGACGGTTGCGGCCTCCCCTGATCATCGACGGTGACATTACAAGGCAATGGTGAAAAGGTTTGCTAGATTGATTGACTGTGTAGCTTAGAGTTAAACATGTTCTGTGACTGTCAGTATTTAGAGAGCGACTGGATGTCATGGAGATGCGATGCGATGCATTTACGACGAGCAGGTATACCGGGCATTCAGATGCCTGATCATCAGAATTCGATGGGGACCATATCTCATACAGTTATGACATATGTTCACTGCATGAGCATTGCATCTTTAAAGAGGAACTGCAGTCCGCTCACATAATTTGTAATAAAAACATCTTTGCCATTCTGAAACTTCCCACCAACCACTTTGCATATTATTTTATATATACTGTGATTCTGTACTTGCCAAATATGCTGCAGAAATCTCCCTCCACTGAGTCTGGCTGAAACCATTTTAACTGTGGGCAACTGAACCTGCTGCTTGTTCACTTCCTGGATTTACACAGACACACATAGGCACACCTCCACCTCTGCAGCTCTCATTGGCCCTCTTATGACTCACCCCCCTCCCTTCCTGGCAAACTCTCACAAGAGCTGTGTATGATGTCATAAGCCTAGGATAATGACCAGAGAAGAAACAGGAAGTGGTCTGTATAAGGTATTTACTGGCAGAAAAAAAAAGTTTTACTATCCAAAGTTAAAACAACAATGGCAGAAGATTTAATAGATGGAAAGTAAAAAAAATGACTAAAGGTCCGCTTTAAGTTTCCTGAGTTGATGACAAAGTGGTAGGTCTCTTGACACATGGATAGCAAAAATCTGTGAGAAAATGAAGAGTCCTCTGATAAAAATTAATTTTATTAAAAACGAAACTACTTGGGTTAAAAGGGCAACAGTGCAAAATCTCATATTTCCTCTCCTAACCATCTACTAATCCACAAGATCCATAAGATTGTATGATAATGCTATAAGCTCTCAGGAGCAGGTGCTCTATAGACTGGACATTCATTTCAAAGTGGAAGAAAACAAACTATATCCATTTATTTATTTTCGATATTAAAAAATGTGTATACGTACCTATTTTTGATCTGCTTCGGGATGGTCACATGGTACCTCAGCTCCAAATCCCTTGTGTCAGTGAGCAGCTGCTGCAGGGGAGAGAAGGGAAGGTCAACAATGGCTGGCCCATGGAAGCCTATGGGTGATGTTATATCTCCTGGAATTCGGAGCTGTTGTCATGCGCTCCTTTACACAGAACTGCAGGGTCACTTGATTGGACTGAAGCATATTAAAATAGGTAAGTACACACATCTTTTTTATACAGGTTAGGTAGGTTTGGTAAAATAAAAAATAGGGGGAGGGGGGGGTGCATTTTTAAGAGTAGACATTGTTAGGGTTTTCTTCCACTTTAAAATGAATGGAGAATGGCTCATTATGTTCTATAATCATCATATAGACTCACCACACGCAGTATTACAGCTTCCACACAGAAGCTTATTTGGCTCTACTTTTCCTTTGGGTCACAGGAGTGCAGAAGTCTGCTATTGGCTGATGTCGCTCAGCCGATCCAGGCTCTGGAGAGATCCAGACTTTAAAGCGATTGTAAGACAGATGTTTCATTCTATGCATTAAGATAAAAAGCGTTCTGTGTGCAGCAGCCCCCCTCAGCCCCCCTAATACTTACCTGAGGTCCCTCTCTGTCCAGCGATGTCGCTGGAGTGTCTTGGAGGCCTGGGAATCCCCTCCTCATTGGCTGAGACCAGCGCCATTGGCTGTCAATTAAAGTCAGTCAGCTAATGAGGTAAGAGAGTGGGTGGGGCCGGGCCGAAGCTCTGCGTCTGAATGGACACAGGGAGTTGTGGCTCAGGTGCCTCCATAGCAAGCTGCTTGCTTTGGGGGCACTCGACAGGAGGGAGGGGCCAGGAGCAGAGCTGTAGTATTGAAAACAGGAGGAGTAAAGCGCATCATGAACTATACAATCTGCACAATCTCCTTTAGACTTACCAAATTTATATAATAGGTTTGTATGTGATTGTATAGTGTATGGTGAACTTTACAGAACCCAGGACACACTTCTCCTGTTTTCAGTACTACAGCTCTGCTCCACATAGTCTGTTATCTCATCTCTCATTTCCTGCACACTTCAAAATGCCAAATAAACAATATATGCAAGATTAAAGTTAAGATAGAAAAAAATGCCTGTGTATTTAGTGAGAAGGGTGATCACTGATTGATTGCATTTACAGTGAAACCTCGGATTGCGAGTAACACGGTTAACGAGCATTTCGCAATATGAGCACTGTATTTTTAAAAATCGGAACTCGGTTTGCTAGTGTTGTCTCGCAAAACGAAAAAACGAGCACGATTCAGGCCAAATCGGTGTACAGTACCGCTTTTGGCCTGAGGTCAGGGGGCACCGGAGCTGAGCAGAGCCGAACGTCACATTTGGAAATGCACGGAAAGGCCCGAGTACAGCACGGCTGACCTCGGCAAATCTTGGGTAGGAAGTCTTTCCGAGGTTTGCCGAGGCCAGCTGAAGTGTCCTCGGGCCCTTAGCCTTTAAGGAATGTACTTAAATGAAAGCTTTTTTTTTGCCTGTAGTTCAGCTTTTTTTAATTCCTTTATTTATTTATGGCAAAGTTCTTTACAATACATCATGTCATCATAATTTCCTTGTACATGCATACATTACTTCAACAAGTTCCATGAGACTAACGGCATGACCAGACATGCTGGGATCCTTATCAACAGCTTAAGCATTGTGTGACGGACCTCGTACCCAAGATGTCCGCCGTAACTGCTTCCTCTGTCCGGTACCACACAATCCAAGACCCCCTTAGCTTACCCAGTCACCAGACAACACCAGTGTAGGCTACATCAGGAATGAATCTTTATTTGACATGTCACACTTATATACAGTTGACAGATGACTCAAGCCTAACCTAATTAGCATGAGCTAATTATCTTAATCAACACTGGGCTCCTTCATTCAATTGCAGGGTTAATTAGCACATACAACAATAGGTGAAACACTTCTACAAGCCAGACTATACTCAATTACATAACACAGGTGGCTGGAGTTCATGAGTCATGACATTAGCGTCTCTTGCTAAGGCCAAATACACATACAGATTCTATGTGTATTGGGGGCCAGCATGGACCTGAATCCAAGTATCACCAGCTCAGGGGTCCCAGGCTTGCAGCTCAAAGAGCACTGTTCCCCCAAATGCCAGGGCCCATAATCACAAGGCAACAGGCTCGCACTCAGTCCCCTCCAACAGCCCGTGTCCCAGCTAGGTCCGTCACATTTCTCAGGAGGAGACCCCAGACGGGTTGACTCCGAAGTTAGTCAGTGGTTCCAGTGCTCTAATGCCTGTACCCACACAGTACCCCAAACAAATTGTTTCAAACAGAGCACTCACCCAGCCAACCTCTGCCTCTCTCAAAGAACATATCTGCCGCTGGGGAGAGGCCTGGACTGGCCCTTCTCCCTGGAGTCTTTTCAGCCGCTGGAGAGAAGACAGGGTGACTGGGCTCACTCCATCCTGCTGTTGGGGATCTGGGCCGACCACCCAGCATCCCTGGGGTATACTGGTGGAGACTGCATTCCCATCCACCTTTACAGGGAATCTGTCCTGTTTTAGTTGCGGGCAGAGGCCAGCAGCGCTCTGTTCCGTTGCCAGATGTTCAGGTGGGTGTAGGAGCTTCCCTACATCATCTCCTCCAGCTAACTGTTGGGGAGAGAGGCCGACTGCCCCAGCTCCCTGGAGCTCCGCAGCTGTGGCTGGTGCTGGACAGAGGTGGGTAGCACTCTGCCCTGTTGCCAGCACTTCTGCTGGGGACTCCACATCCTCCGCTCTGGTTAACCGTTGGGGCAGGAGGCTGGCTTCCTCCACTCCCAAATTGTGTAGCTGCCATTGGGAAGGGGAGCCGGCTGCTTCCTTTTCCATTCCCTCATCTGGCTGCTGGGATGACATGTCTGTGGTATTGTCTCCCAGGTGCACGGATCTTTGCTGGGGAGGAAAGACCGCTTTCTCCACCCTGGCCGACTGTTGAGGAGGGACAACAAACACCTCCTCTCCCTTCTCCCCCTGTATCTGCTGCTGGGAAGCGATCGCCACCTTCTCACCCTGAGCCTCCAAAGCTGACACAGGTGTGGGGCAGAGGTCTTGGACTCTCTGTCCGGTGACCAGCGCTTCTGCTGGGGAAGTTCCTTGTAACTCCCCAGATACTGCTGTTGATGCTGGGCAGAAGTTAGCAGAGCTCTGCCCTGTTGTCAGCACTTCAGGTTTGGGGACAGCAATCTCCAGAGTTTCCACTGCCGATTCTCTGGCATGCTGCTGGACAGGCATATTCCTCCATCCAACCTCGTTTTGTGCAGTAACAGGATCATCAAGGTCAGTCAGCACTTGCTGCATCCGCCATAAGACCTCCGCGTCCATAGCTGCAGGGGCAGGTGGGCAAAGCACTCTGTTACTATGCCACATCGCCGACTCTTCAACCAGGATTTCAGAGCTGTTTGCTGGTATTTCCTGATAGTCCCAGGCAAAGGGAGCCCCACCCTGCTGCTGAGCAGTGTCTAGCAGCTGTATGTAGGCGATCTCCAGCTCCCATTCCTGAGCGGCCAGGAACTCCAAATCTTCCTGTGCCCAGAGCACTTCCGAGACGTTCAATCTTTGCTCTCTGTGCTCCATTATTTCCTCCAAACGCCACTCCAGATCACTCCCAAAGTCGGGGTCCTCGGACAGCCTCCAGTACAACAATCCCAGGCCATTATAATCAAAGCCTTCCGTGGGCCTGTCATCCGCTGTCCACGGGCACACTTGGGCTACATACCACCGGAGGGCTCTGTAGCTCTCGTCCAACCGCATTTCTGCCCGGATCAGCCTGCTTAACTCAGCTGTCCACTCCTGCTTCGGTTGTTCCCCCAATAACAGCATTCGTACTTCATACTGCGACCAGTACCTTACATGGATGGAGGGGAGAACTTTTCCCTGGTGTCGCTGCTCACAGGCTAGCGCTTCTTTCCAGAGTTGTAGGCGAACAGAATCATACCATCCCAGCAGGACCTGCACCGATACTGGTCCTCTGTGCTGTATCCGCATCTCTCGCAACCTCCTTCCGAATTCCTCTTCCATGATGACGTATCTGTACCTCTGCTATCCGGGCCTTGGATCCAGGTGATGGTTTGGATGTGTTCACGACAAGGAAGCACGATCCCACCGCTGCCAGCCAATTGTGACGGACCTCGTACCCAAGATGTCCGCCGTAACTGCTTCCTCTGTCCGGTACCACACAATCCAAGACCCCCTTAGCTTACCCAGTCACCAGACAACACCAGTGTAGGCTACATCAGGAATGAATCTTTATTTGACATGTCACACTTATATACAGTTGACAGATGACTCAAGCCTAACCTAATTAGCATGAGCTAATTATCTTAATCAACACTGGGCTCCTTCATTCAATTGCAGGGTTAATTAGCACATACAACAATAGGTGAAACACTTCTACAAGCCAGACTATACTCAATTACATAACACAGGTGGCTGGAGTTCATGAGTCATGACATTAGCGTCTCTTGCTAAGGCCAAATACACATACAGATTCTATGTGTATTGGGGGCCAGCATGGACCTGAATCCAAGTATCACCAGCTCAGGGGTCCCAGGCTTGCAGCTCAAAGAGCACTGTTCCCCAAATGCCAGGGCCCATAATCACAAGGCAACAGGCTCGCACTCAGTCCCCTCCAACAGCCCGTGTCCCAGCTAGGTCCGTCACACATTGTTTTGCCAATACGTTTGCATTCATAAACATGAAAAACAGGAGGCCTCAGGAGCCTCTTAGAACCTTTACCTAATTAACCCAAACTTAGATATTTAGACCATTTAAATGAGTGGGTCAGATATACTCATCTTATTATACAATAAAATAGTGCAGCGCAAACATAAATGAAATATAAAATATACCACAGGGATAAAATAAGTCCAGAAGGAAATCAGTCTCAATATAAAGTGCTAGTGCAAAATAGCAGCTTCCTAATTACGGTGACACACTCCAGAGAGAGATCTGTGATAGTGATCAGTTCAGAAAACAAATCCAAATCAATCACAATGAAAGGTGCTAGTGCAAAATAGCAGCTAATGGTGACAAATGGTGACACAATCCAGAGGAATTTCTGTGGTGGTGGTCCCTTTAAAGAGAGTAATGATGGCCCCTCACCTCCCTGCTTCGACCTGCAATAGGTCACAAAGCAGTATGCAGCTAAGTCAGACTCTGGTCTCCAACCGTCAGGAATCAATCATAGACGCTACCAACCAGGTCCACAATGGTATCCAGCATACATAAGATGAAAAAGAAGGGGACAACCTAGTGCTCTCTGTATTGAATTATATATTTATTGCACATGTAAGAAACATAGGAAAAACACTCACATTAGCCTGCACTCAGTCCCGAGTGCAGGCGTTGAAGGTAATGAGATCCAAAATGGCCGCGGGTGGCGTCACTCGTGCTCCCTGTCGAGAGGGAGCACGAGTGACGCCACCCGCGGCCATTTTGGATCTCATTACCTTCAACGCCTGCACTCGGGACTGAGTGCAGGCTAATGTGAGTGTTTTTCCTATGTTTCTTACATGTGCAATAAATATATAATTCAATACAGAGAGCACTAGGTTGTCCCCTTCTTTTTCATCTTATGTATGCTGGATACCATTGTGGACCTGGTTGGTAGCGTCTATGATTGATTCCTGACGGTTGGAGACCAGAGTCTGACTTAGCTGCATACTGCTTTGTGACCTATTGCAGGTCGAAGCAGGGAGGTGAGGGGCCATCATTACTCTCTTTAAAGGGACCACCACCACAGAAATTCCTCTGGATTGTGTCACCATTTGTCACCATTAGCTGCTATTTTGCACTAGCACCTTTCATTGTGATTGATTTGGATTTGTTTTCTGAACTGATCACTATCACAGATCTCTCTCTGGAGTGTGTCACCGTAATTAGGAAGCTGCTATTTTGCACTAGCACTTTATATTGAGACTGATTTCCTTCTGGACTTATTTTATCCCTGTGGTATATTTTATATTTCATTTATGTTTGCGCTGCACTATTTTATTGTATTATGCTTATGAGGTATTTTTTGAATTAACCTAAGTTGCAGCAAGCATCTTCGTTTTACTTTGATCTGTTGTTCTGACAGCGCTGAGTACTCTCTTTTTATTTATAATACTCATCTTATTGACCAAGACAGCTTAATCTTCCTGTCGCTAACAAGCACTACATTTTTATTTCAGCCGTAGAAACGGCTGAGGCGATGGGACATAGTTTAGAGTGAAGAAAGAGTAAAGGAAGAAAGGAACAGCGAAGCAGAAGAGTCCGGGGGGGGGGGGTCGTCCATGTTTCCTTACAATGTGCCAATACACCAGTGTCACAGTATGACGTTTGTTAAGATAGTGAGTTATGTCTCTTGGGTAGTGGTCCGAGCCACCTCCTGCAAGTAGGTATTTGTGGAGAAGATGAAAGAAAGAACTTCGCGCATGCTAAATGGAGTAAGGAGGTACGTGATGACAAGGTCCTAGGTAGCTGACAACCCAAGGTGGATGGCTAGGACCGAGAGATAACACTATGTTCAGAAGGGAAATAAAGTGCAATAGAGTGCAAAAACTTGCATGAAAAGTGAACAAGTGCCAAGAAATAAATAATTACCCAAAATCTTCAATAAATATTAAATAACTGGATGGCAGTGATATATATGTGCATGCACGTCAAAAAAGTGCTAGGAATATATAATCAATCCTGTGGACCAGTCAATAAAGTGCAATAAAGTGCAAAAAACTTGCATAAAAAAGTGAACAAGTGATGGACATAAATAGTTAATCAGTAATTCCAATAAATAATACGTAACTAAATAGCAGTAATAATAAATAAATAAGTGCATACACGTCAATAAAGTGCTAAGGTATATGAAATAAATCCTGTGAAGTAAGCACGTACTAAATAGTGATGAGGGCTTAAAGTTAATATGTGATAAGAATCAATGGATAATGAGAATATAGATAAAAAAATATATATATAGTGGTTAGTTAACAAAGTCCATAGGTTGAAAATCCATAGAGTAATATGTGTTAAAAATATATTCTAAAGCAGTGTTGAGATCCCGTAACTAATGTAAACAATAGTGAAAGTCCCGGTGGGGAATAACAATTGATGTGTGATATCCTAGAAAGCAACTGATGTCTCTTAGTAGAGTGGAAATTCCACAGATAGTTCTGGATGTTGAGATGTATCTTTTCTATATTGTTACTATGTAGCAGTATCCACACTGATATTATTTAGTTTGTAAGGTGACTCCTTCTCTGGTCTCCCAGAACTCTTACCTCTAGGCAGTTGTAAGACAGCTTTGTGGGGGTATCAGCATGCGCCCCAAATAGGATGGCAGGAATCAAGGTACTCTCTTGTGGGGTTCAAACTTATCCCTTCCTCTTCTCCTTCTCCAGACCTAAAAGGCTGCTGCGTGTCTCCACACAGTAGTGTAGCAAGATCGTGGAACGGAAGAGAAAAAAGGAGGGGGGACTCCACTAGTGTAGTATGTTCAACTAAAAATGAGTAATTTATTGGGACAAATGGCAACGTACATAAAAACAATGATAAACGAGCAAAACGAGCAGAGATATTCACCAAAGGCGTCCGGAACGCCTCCTCGCGTCCTCCTCTGTGTGGGTCTGCCTACGGCCACTCCCTACGCGTTACGACACGGTCACGTGTCTTCATCTGGGGAACCGGATTGGACAGGCAGTACTAGCTTTAATAACGGAGAAACCGGAAGTCATCTAGCGGCCATCTTGGTTGTGGTCTATTAGTTGTTTGACCGCGGCCATGTTACTGGTGGTATATGTGTGTTAGCAGAACACGGCTGATTATGGTCTAATGCAGCGCGCCGCCATGTTAGCGGTTAGAAACGGGGCTAGTCTGCAATGACACTTGTATAGTGTTTTACTTCCGTGTAATTAGACTAATCACTAGGGATGTAAAATAAAATAAAAATAGTGGGGGAAATCTGTATATATGGCTACTAAAGTAGCCGTTAGATGACAGCCCAACCACTATTTCCAAAAGGTGGATAAGATACCTATAGCCAATAGTGTTATAAAAAGCATACCTATAATATAGACAGAATGTAACTGGTATTGAGTAGGTATTTGTGCCAGTGAAGTACCTCCAGGGTCTCCACTTGTCGCGGAATTGTTCCTCCGTGTTATGGAGAGTAGCTGTTAGTTCCTCCATACGGAGGATACAATTAGCTTTAGAGTACCACAGGGCCCTGGTCAGAATTTGAGGTTGCCTCCATAGCGCAGGAATACATGCCCTTGCTGCATTGAGGAGTTGCATCGTCAAAGTCTTTCTATACTTCCGAATGGGTCTCTGTGTCAAGTGGAGAAGGCACGCGGCCGGATTATCTTTTAATTTCACAGAGGTAATACTCTGGATAGTTGTTGTCACCCCCTCCTAGAACGCCCCTAGAGCTGGACACGTCCAGAAGATATGAATCATAGTTCCAACTTCTGCATTGCACCTCCAACACTTGTCAGGGACTGTTTTATTCATCTTATGGAGTATATAGGGGACTCTGTACCAACGGGAAACTATTTTGTACCCAGGTTCCTGGTATTGGTTTGCAATGGAGGCCTTATGTGCTAGTAGGAGAATTTTCTCTGTTTGCTGTGGGGAGAGCGGAATCCCTAAGTCTTTTTCCCATTGGTGGATAAATGTCTGGGTCGTTTTCTCGCCTTGGGTAGTCAGGAGGCTATATAATAGAGAAAGAGTATGGCAAGAAGGTTCCCCTTTGCAGCATAGTGACTCAAAGGGAGTTAAATCTCGCGGAGTGTAGGATGTCTTCTGTAGAGCTTGCAGGAAATTTCGGAGTTGATAGGTGCTGAAGTTGTCTAGTGGTGGATCTGTGAGTCTAGAAATTGTAGTTCAGCTTTAATCAGGGGCTGTGCAGGATTGTAACTGATTCTGGAGTTTTTCGATCATAGCCTATGAACAGCTTTAGAATGAACCGGGGAACACACTGCTTTGCATTTCGCAGTATGAGTTTCAGGGATGTTAAATCCCCACTCCAGGATTAGTATGCCGCTGTTCAAATGTACCCCCTGTGCTCATTCATCCAGAGTGGGGTCACTGTAATACAGGAGGTGTGCTACTGGCCAGACCATCGGGTGAAAATAGTCTAAAAAGGAAACAAATGCAGCCACCACATCTAATGATTGGTAAGCTGCAATATATTACATTTTTGGGGGGGTTTAATACCGCTTTAAGATGATGAGAATATTTGGGCTGCCAGGTTCACATAATGAATGGATAGCACAGGGCTGAACAGTAGAGTCATTCAGCGGCTAGACTATATATATGTCCTGAGTCGTCATCTGAATGCAAAATGTTCATTTTTGGCTGGAGTGTAACTTTAAATCTGTATTGTGATGACACAGAGTCCATATTGGATTTTCTGTTTCCAGATATGGGATAAAGTCATATTGCACTGTTTATATACATACACAATGTCATGCTGCTGTTCTTTGTATGCACCGATCTGGGATTACCACAGCAGGAGTCACTGATCACTGCTTCATTACAAGCTTAGCTCAATCAATACAGTAAATGGACAAGCAGGCAACAGTAGCATTGTTGCGTAAATCGGTTGACTCTCGGGGGAGGTTTAATTAAACTGACCTCGTACTCTGCAAATATCATGAGATAGGCAAAATTTCTTCTGATGCTTATGGGTATACCAGTGGAATTAAACAAGAAGCCTTATACGGCAATCCAGTATGTAAAACAAGTGCTACCATAAGGATCAAGAGAGTTTTCAGTGTTCATAATATCTTTTTTCTGCAACCCAGATAGCAAGCAATTGTGCTGCAATTTTAAAAATGACTTGCTAAGCTATTGCTAGACTTGCCAGGCTTCACAAATTTGTTGCACAATTTAAAGTCCGTATTGCATGACTCTAGATCAAATTTCTTTGCAAACATTCTGCAAGACTGCTGCAAGTTCTGGTTCAGTTATGTTGTGCAATAGTCATCCCACCACAGGGGTCACTGTGGCTGAATTTGTATGCTGTAGACTTGCAGAGCTCCTGCTGTAGACTCACCACTGCAACTTTGCTTTTGCTAGAGACTTGCCACGCAAATTTCCTACAAATTGTAAAAGTGGCAACCAGGGGCGTTGCTAGGTCTACAAAAGATCTGGGGCTAGAGCCCATAGCAGCGTAGTAAAGAAAGTCATATGCTTGGGCGGGCATACACATGTATATACAGTAATATACGTGTGTGTGTGTATTATCTCCAGAGAGCCCCCCCCCCTTGCATCAAGGTCCCCAGAGAGCCTCCCCCCTTGCATCAGGGTCCCCAGAGAGCCTCCCCCTTGCATCAGGGTCCTCAGAGAGCCTCCCCCTTGCATCAGGGTCCCCAGAGAGCCTCCCCTTGCATCAGGGTCCTCAGAGAGCCTCCCCCCTTGCATCAGGGTCCCCAGAGAGCCTCGCCTTGCATCATGTACCCCAGACTGCCAGTGAAAATGTGCAGCAATTTAACAGACTCACAATTCAACACTGTCACAAATTTGTGGCAAGTTATCCTTGTTATCTGGGTATGACTCAAACTGGAACTAAATGCTGACCTCCTTGAAGATATGCTAGTTCCCTGTTTATCAGGCTGATTCAGTAGTTACATATTTAGGTTGAAAAAAGACACAGATTCTTGCACAGGCTACTATATTTTTTTAAGAGAAGCAAAATGATATCCCAGCTCTACTGCCAATATGATGATCTATGAACTGTGGACCGGTGCTCTAGCCAGGACGTTCAGGCCCCAAAATGCAGTACTTGAACCAAAAAAGGGCTGGCGACTCGGATGCTCTTGAATAAAAGTCCTTTATTTCATTACATGGGTACACAGGTACAGGCCATGTTGACACGTTTCGGCTAAAAAGCCTTCATCAAAGCATACATATTTGATATAAAAACTGATATTTGTAACAGAATAAGCACTCCAAATTGGGCAGGTGCATCCTAATTAGAGCAATCAAAACAATTAAAAACACATGGAGAGAAGCACAGCAGGCATGTGAGGGACATATCATGAACAAATAAAGCATATTCAAAATGGTGCGAGTATCAAACAATGCGACTATGTTAAAAAATGTGATTATGTTAAAAAAAGATTTATGTCCATCCTATCGTTCAAACCAAATGGTTTTCTAGTATTGAGGGTATGGATCTACCACACTTCACGTTTAAGCAAAATACGATGAGTGTCACCTCCTCTTGGGGTTTTTTTAACCTGTTCAGCACCAAAAAAGGAAAAAGTGTCAAGATTACCATGATGGAATTCCCGGGAATGTTTTGACACATTTGAGATATTGTTAGCATTAATATTTGTAGTATCATTCACATGTTCCAAGATTCTAACTTTCAACGGGCGTATAGTGCACCCAACATATTGTAGACTGCGGGCACTACATTGAATAACATATACCACTGATTTAGAGTTGCAGTTTATGTACTGTTTGATGGTATATGTTTTCTTGGTAGAAAAAGAAAAAACTGAGGTGCTTTTTTTATGTCTATGACACTGCCTACAGGTGTTGTGGCCACACATGTAGAAACCTACAGTGGAAAGCCAGGTCTGCGATTTGTTTGACTCCTGAGAACAAAACAAGCTGGGTGACAACATACTTCCCAGACTGGGGGCCTTTCTACTAGAAAATTGGCAACCCCCCCTGGATAACAGAGTAGAGATCCTTGTCAGCATACAAAATGGGGAGATGTGCTTTAAGATTTTGTTGTATTCTAAAGAAAAAAAACTATACTATACTATACTATATATTTTTCTCACTTTGCCTATCCAGGTCCCTGTTAAAGCAACACGAACGTTTCAATCAAAAATTCTTCATTTTATTTGGGGCACTAAAGGCTCCAGAATAGCACAGGCCACGATGTATGCTCCTAAGGATGTGGGCAGATTGGGAGTACCTAACTTCAGAAAATACTACATGGCTGCACAACTTGCCCAACAATGTCAACTTCATAGTCTACACTACCGTCCAGATTGGGTTACCTTAGAGGCCCAGGCGAGTTTCCCACTAGCAATGGATCTCGTCCTTTGGATCCCCCCAAAATATCGCAGGGCTATACTGAACCCTACACTTTATAAAATTATAATAAAAATCGATTGAAGCAGAAAAAAGACACAGACAAGTCCGACAAATTCAAAAAGTTGAAAAAATAAACATAAAACCTCCAAATTCAGAATTCTACACCCACAGTTGATCCAGAGAAAGTCAAACAATCCAATAAAGCAGCGGTCTCCCTAATACCAAATATGGCAATGTATACTTCCACTACAGCCAGGAAGATTTCCATTCCCGCTGGCCACAGTCCGACCCTTCTAAAGTCTCAGAGACAATAAACTGATCCTTTATTTAGAACATTTGGAGACCCCTGCTTTAAAGCATGGTCCAATTTGCTCCAGCGGGAGAAAAAAAAAAACTTCCAGATCCCCTAAGGCAGTGATGGAGAACCTTAGCACCCCAGATGTTTTGGAACTACATTTCCCATGATGCTCATGCACTCTGCAGTGTAGTTGAGCATCATGGGAAACGTAGTTCCAAAACATCTGGGGTGCCAAGGTTTGCCATCACTGCCCTAAGGGAATTAGATATTCCCTGGATCAATAATCTCTGGTGTTATTAATTGTAATATCCAGTTATATTTTATGCATTCAGGAACAAATCCAGCTCTTTTTTTTTTTTACACCACTCTAATCTACTTATCTGGCTACAACTAGTTCTTAAGGTAGTCTAGTCCACATTTTCACAGCTCTAATGCCCCGTACACACGGCCGGAAATTCCGATGGAAAAAGTCCGATCGGATTATGTTGTCAGAAAAAACGATCGTGTGTGGGCTCTATCGGACTTTTTCCGTCGGAATTTCCGACGGAAAAAGTTTGAGAGCTGGATCTAAAATTTTTCCAACAACAAAATCCGATCAGACTTTTTCCGATCGTGTGTCCGACGCACAAAGTGCACGCATGCTCAGAAGAAATTTGGAGACGAAAGCTATTGGCTACTGGCCTCTACGTAGTCCCGTCGTATTTTCCGACAACTTTTTGCGACCGTGTGTATGCAAGACAAGTTTCGGCCAAAATCCGTCAGAAAAAATCAGACGGATTTTGTGGTCGGAATGTCTGACCGTGTGTACAAGGCATTACTGTGTAGAAAGCTTAATGTATTTAGAGACTAAATCTCTTTTTCTCCATGCGTAAAGAGTTGCCCCTTTTTTCTTTTGTAATGACCTTAACCGCTTCAGCCCCGGAAGATTTTACCCCCTTACTGACCAGAGCATTTTTTTCCATTCGGCACTGCGTTGCTTTAACTGATAACTGCATGGCTGTGCGGCGTGGCACCCAAACTAAATTGACGTCCTTTTTTTCCCACAAATAGAGCTTTCTTTTGGTGGTATTTGATCACCTCTGCGGTTTTAATTTTTTGCGCTATAAACAAAAAAGCGACAATTTTGAAAAAAAGTATTATTTTTTACTTTTTGCTATAATAAATGTCCCCCAAAAATATATAAAAAAACATTTTTTTTCCTCTCTAAGCATATATTTATTGGTTTGTGCAAAAGTTATAGTGTCTACAAAATAGGGGATAGTTTTATGGCATTTTTATTATAAATTTTTCTTTATTAGTAATGGCGGTGATCAGCGATTTTTATCATGACTGCAACATTATGGCGTACACATCGGACACTTTTGACACTATTTTGGGACCATTGTCATTTATACAGCAATCAGTGCTATAAAACGCACTGATTACTGTGTAAATGACACTGGCAGAGAAGGAGTTAAACACCAAGGGATGATCAAGGGGTTAAGTGTGTCCTGGGGAGTGATTCTAACTGAGGGGGGGTGGGCTACCACTGACATGACAGCGATCACTGCTCTTGACAGGGAACAGTAGATCCCTGTCATGTCACTAGTCACAACGGGGAAATGCCTTGTTTACATAGGCATCTCCCCATTCTGTGGCTCCGTGACACGATCGAGGGACACCGGCGAACATCGAGTCTGCGGGACCCGCGGGCACAGTCACACTATACGGGGCGGGCACCCGCTAGCCCCACCAATTAAAGGGGATGTACAGGTACGTCCATTTGCCCACCGCTGCCATTGAGCTGACGTATATTGGCGTGCAGCGGTCGGCAAGTGGTTAAAGTGAATAAATTTGCCCCAAGTTCAATATATGAACCACTTATCTATTTGTACATGGTGAATATATCTCTGCTTAATCACCTCTTAAAGTTCTCTGCATTAAAGTTCTCTGCATTAAAGTTCTCTGCGGTGTCTCTGAAAGTACTGAAGACATTGGATAAGCATGGCATGGCATGGCAACCAGACACCTGATATTTTTAGAAGGGGTTCAACAATGGTGGCATCCATACTTCCTCAGCAAATATATCCTTTAAAGCAGTATTAAACGCAAAGATGTATTATATTGCAGCATACCAATTCTTAGATGTGATAGATGTATTTGTTTTCTTTTTTAGGCTTTCTTTCCTTTCCTTTTCACCCAGTAATCCAGCCAGTAAGTCTGATGTTTTTCAAAAGACATAAAATAGTGTACAATCAATTATATACATTATTAATATTATACATTATTTAATTGATTGTACATTATTTTATGTCTAGTGAAGTGCCAGCAGCTTTATCTGTCCTCTAAGTGCAGTTTCTCCTATTTTCCATTTGTTTTTCAAAAGAACAAGCATTCCTGCAGACCAGTATCAGTTACAGTGATAGACTAACCATTTTCCATTGAAAGCGGTGCTTAATGGAAAAATCTGTTACTGTAACTGTAGAGTGCGAGTTGGAGTTTGACTTAAATTTATTAGTGTATCTAAATCTGCTAGACCATCTTATACTCGCCTACCCTCAGACTGCCAATGCTGCTGCCCAAATGTACCCCCTGTGCTTCTTCATCCAGAGTGGGGCCTTTGGGGACATTGGGGACATTGCTCCAAATCAGGGACAGTCCCTCCAAATAAGGGACAGTTGGGAGCTTTGGCCATCCGGTGCTTGAATTGGTTTGCCTAGGGGACTGGAACCACACTGGGGCAGAGATTCTGTCAGCTCTGCAGGGGCAGGCTCAGAGTTGGTTGATGCCACTCTAGCTTCAGCCAGGAATGGTTGCATGCGACAATGGCACCAACCTCCTCTCCGCCTTCTGACAGGGACACGACCCATGTTCCATGTTTTGGCACATGTCCTGAATTTGGTGGTGCAGCGTTCTTGACCAGGTACCAAGGCTTACAAGATCTCCTGAGGCAGGCCAGAAAAGTCTATGGTCATTTGCGGTCATACAATGCCAGTGATCAGCTGGCTGACATTCAAAGGGAATGCAACCTGTCCACCAACCGCCTTATTTGTGACATGACCATTCCCACAACCCTTGACCGGTAGTTGTGGGGGTCTCCACCGAGCGGGGGGGCTTATCGGATTCTGGAAGCCTCCTTTAACAAGGGGGCCCCCAGAACCCGCCCTCCATGTGAATGGGTATGGGGTACATGGTATGGGTTTTGCCAGGGACCCCCATGCCATTTAAAAAAAAAAAAATTGGCATGCAGTTCCCCTTAATATCTATACCAGACCTGAAGGGGACCCCCCAGACATGATATTTAAAGGAATATTTCATTTTTATTGTTTCACTTTAAGCTTTCTTAAAATCACTGCTCCTGAAAAAAAGGGCAGTTTTAAAAAGTTTTTTTTGCATTGATACATGTCCTCTGGGCCAGTACCCGGGTCCCCAAACCCTTTTTTGGCAATAACTTGCACATAAGCCTTTAAAATTAGCACTTTTGAATCCTCACATTTGTGTCCCATAGATTTTAACGGTGTTCGCATGTGGGCACAAATTATTTGTCTGTTCGCATGTTCTGGTGCGAACCGAACCGGGGGGTGTTTGGCTCATCTCATGACCTAATGGTCAGCAACAATACTCAAGTAGGCCATCACGTTTAAACGATGCTCAATTGGTAGTAAGGGGCCCAAAGTGTTCCAAGAAAATATCCCCTACACCATTACACAGCCCATTGATACAAGGTAGAATGGACCCATGCTTTCATGTTTACGCCAAATTCTGACCCTACCATCTGAATGTGCAGCTGAAATGGAGACTCATTAGACCAGGCAATGTTTTTTGCGATCTTCCATTGTCCAATTTTGGTGAGCCTGTGTGAAATGTAGCCTCAGTTTCCCGTGCTTAACTGCATGCATTGAGTTGCTGACATGTGATTGGCTGATTACCAATTTGTGTTACCAAGTAATTGAACAGATGTACCTAATAAAGTGGCCGTTCAGGGTGTGAGTGTGTATATATATATATATATATATTTATGGTTGAAGCCCTATGGCCGATACGTGTCTGAAGAGGGATAACTTTACAATAAGATCTACAACATGAAAAGGGGGATCTGAAGTGTGCCTTGGTCTATATATATATATATATTAGAAATGAGTGTTTGATGAGGGTAATGTTGTGAGGAATGCCCTTGAAAGGGGAATGGGAGGGTGGGTATCGCGCACCGGAACCAACAAAGACCACAGGCGAGTGGGCCGGTTAAATACCACCCCGGGCTCCTCCCATAAATTCAGGCCACCATGTTGGCCTTCCAAAATATATATATATATATATATATATATATATATATATATATATATATACACATACAATATATAAATATAGCTCTGTTACTTTTCAAGTGCAGAATTCAAGAAAAAAGGAAAGGGCCAAACTATAAAGGGTTTCTGCAAAGCCAATATGACTTTTTTTAAACTGAAAAGACACAGTCAATAAACACTGCCTTGTTTTACTTGTTTAGGAACAAAAATTACATATTTTGAATTCTGTCAAGAGAATTCATTACTTATTTTTGCACAATTTCCATTAAGCATCCTCATAACATATGCACACCATTTTTGTTTTGACAGATACAGAGAAATGCATATTCAGTTTCATTTGATGAGAGGTTTTCCATACCGCTCGATCCATTGGCGCTGGAGGAAAACAGCCTGAGGTTCGCTATTTTTGGAATAGATGGAGATGAAAGGAATGTCAGTACGGGAATTGCAGAGCTGAAATTGTCAGACTTGGATTTGGTTATGCGACCGTTCAATACCTGGATATACCTACAAGATGTCAATAAGGTATTGTTTTACTGCATGCTGAAGAGGTCATTTACTAAAGAAGTTGATTGCACTCATTTAAAGTGGAACTCCAATAAAGAGTTTTTTTGGATTTGGATAGCTTGGGGAAGAGTAAGAACATCCTTCAGATGTTCATTGCTGTCTGTGGGCTAACTGGTAAGATCTCCTTTTACTTCCCGTGTCAGAGACACGACTCTCCATTGTGAGGGGAGGTTCCACCACTCACAGTTATCCGCATTGGAAGATATGCTGGGACTGATTTACTCACCACTCTCTTTTTAATGGGGGGGGGGGGCGCCCATCACGCACAGGAAACCGACAAAGACTGGCGGCCTTTGGGCTGCTTAAATACCCTCCGGCTCCTCCCATAACTTCAGGCCGGTACCCGCCTTCCAATTTATGGTCTAGAGCCCTACGGACGACATGAGTAACGATGACACATAGGAACAACACAAAACTCACCAACATGAAATAGACCTGAAAGTGTGCCTTGGTCTACCGTATGGTACACCAAAATAAGGGGGCAAAAACCTTCAGGTAGGGGATAATTATTTATTAAAGGTAATGTCACTGAGTAAGTCGAGCAAAGGCCTGAGCCATCTCTAACTGTGGGTTAGGAATGTAGCGAGAGAAGCAGGCCGATTTCCACCGACCCAGTTTCTTGATCACATGGTCCGGAACCCCCTGTCTTGAGGCCGTCGTGGCCGCCCCGATCCGGAATGAATGCCCGGAGTACTGGCTGGGGTCCAACTGAAGATTGCCGAGAAGGACCCGGACATGTTCCACGAACTGCGACGAGTTGAGGGGTTTTACCGGAAAGGGTAGAAGCGGACTGGACCCTGGGCGGTCGGATAGCAGTGCCGTCAAGCGGTTTAACACGGCAACTGGGCACCAGTTGTTGTGAGTCCTGTACAGGTGAATATCTACTCCGGAACCTCGCTGCTGAGTTTTGGATGTCGCCAAGTGAAGGACGTAGTGATCCTGGTGGCGGCAGAGATTACTTCTATGCAAGACTGGACCGGCTGGGTGGCTGCGAGTGAACTCGCTGGGCCGTAGAAACCCATAAAACGCCATGTGTATCGCAGCCTGCAGGACGGTGCTGAGGAGGAGACCGAAAGGGGACCTATCCAGGATGTCAGACATCCCCTTGAAGATCTCCCCCGTGATAGGCAGCCGCTTCGGGCTGACTGGCGGCTGGTGTTTCTGAACTCCACGTAGTAGAGCCCTCACTGCGTGGCAGGAGAACACCGAAGGCCTCGCGGGGTCTTGAAGTGACAAGTAGTGCTGCACCCGGCCACGTACTGGCGTATCGTGCTGTGTGACAGTGCTAGGTGAGAATGACAATAAGCGATAAACGCCAGAACCTGCTTGAGGCTGGAAGACTCGCGAGGGCGAAGGGGCAGGAACTTGTTAAACGCCCTCCAGGCCGTCCGGTAGGCCCGGCGGGTGTTGCGGGCGAGCGAGGCGTTAATGATGTTGGTAGCTGAGCATAGATGTGGGGCTAGTCCAAGGTCAGTTGTGACCAATCCGGGATAGTGGCTGAAAGATGGTAGGCTCCTGGCATCTGTTCAAAGAAAGAAATAAAGTTAAAACGGTAGAGTGCGTCCGCTGCTGAGTTAAACTTCCCTGGAATAAATGAGCAGTAAACATTGAACTGATGCTGTAGGGATAGCTGGACCAGTCTGCGGAGGAAGGACATGACGGGCCTGGATTTAGACCTGCCCTTGCTGATGATCTCGGCTGTGGCTTGATTGTCTGTCGTGAAAGCCACAGTCTGTCCAGACCAATGGTGACCCCATAGGTGAGCGGCTGCTACGATGGGGAAGAGCTCAAAGAGGGCTGACGTGGTAGTGAAGCCTGGTGTGGCTAGTGCTTGAGGAGGCCAAGGGGCGGCGAACCACAAATGGGCAAAAATGGCGGCGCATCCTGTGGATGCCGCCGCATCGGTCACCACCTGAGGTGACTGCGTGGACACGACTGGGATGAACAGGGACACACCGTTCCAATTACTAAGAAAGTGTTCCCACATGGCCAGATCTGCCCTGGCTGCAGAATCCAGCCTGATGACCTGGTCTGGGTCCTGAGTGTAGGACAGGAAGACCAATAACCGGGACACGAAGGAGCGGCCCTGGGGGATGATCCTCACAGCGAAGTTCAGCATCCCGAGGAGAGACTGAAGTTGCTTCTGAGTACATCCCCCCACCCGGGTGAACTCTCGCAGAACCGTCCTGATACGGTCCAACTTATCCGCGGGAAGGCTGGCCTGCATGGCCAGCGTGTCAAGGTCGATGCCCAAGAACGTGATCTTGTGTGCCGGGCCGTCAACCTTGTGCTCCGCTATGGGGACGTTCAGATTGTCGAAAACCGTCCTCAACTTTCCCAGGTCCCCTGGGGGAGCCCCGGGCGGTTCTATCAGAAGGAAGTCATCCAAATAATGGATGACCTCGTGGCACTGTGCCTCATGGAGAAGGATCCACGCCAGGGTCTCCGCAAACTTGTCAAATAGCCAAGGACTACTCTTAGACCGAAGGTCAATTTGGTCGCGAAATAATATCGCTCCCTCCACTTGATGCCGTGCCAGCACCACAGGGAAGGATGAATGGGCAGCAGCTTGAAGGCGTCGGATATGTCCGCCTTCGAGAGCCAAGCACCCACCCCCGCCCTGAGAATGGCCTGGATAGCCATGTCTACCGAAGTATACTTCAGTGAGAACTCCTCGGAGGGGATGAGCGAGTTGAGACTGGGAACGACGGAAGAATGAGGCGCTGACAGATCATACACCAGACGTTTTTTATTTGAAAATCTGGTGCAGCTCTGCATAGGAACCAATCAGCTTCCATGTTTTTTTGTAAAAGCTTAAGCTGGCCATACACCTATAGATTATCTGCAGATTTTCTATGGTTAGATGGAAAAAGTGCAACAGATTTCTCCATGTATGCTAAACTGTGTGGATGGAGGAATCTCCCACTTTTTCCATCTAACCATAGAAAATCTGCAGATAATCTATAGGTGTATGGCCAGATTTAATTAAACAAGCTGAAGTTAGAAACTGATTGGCTACCATGCACACCTCCACCAGATTTTGCACTCTCCAGTTTTAGTAAATCAAGCCTATTGCATAACCAAAAGTTTGGGGAAACCTGACCATAATACCTAAATGAGCTTGTTAGACATAACATTCCAAAACCATGGGCATTGATATTATGGAGTTGTCCTCCATTCTTCAGGGAGAGCTTTCTACAAAAATGTAGGGTGTATCTATAGAAACTTGTGCCCATTCAGCTAAAGGAGCATTTGTGAGGGCAGCTACTGATGGTGGATGAGAAGACCTGGTTCGTAGTTGGCATACCAATTCATTTCATAGGTGTTCGGGAAGGATGGAGGTCCAGTCACTGTGCAGGCCAGTCTAGTTCCTCAAAATCAAAGTCATCACCTTGCTTTGTGCCAATAACTAGTATAGGAAAATACAAGAAAGAATGAGGAAGAAACTTAGACAGCCCATGGATATTTTTTTTTTTTTTTTTTAACCAGTGAACCACATTTTAGGGGGATGGGAGAATCCTACCCGTTGAGCCTTTGTATTCTGACAGCGTGGAGGCTTCTCTACCATCAGAATACATTGATCAGCGCAGCCAGCTGTAGCCGGTGGCACAGATCGAGCGGAGGGTTTCCAACAGAGCAGATCTGTAGATGGACTTCTGTACAACCACCCAGCCCATACATGGATTGAAATTCAGCCGATCCATGCTGAACTGGGCAGATTTTGATCCATGTATGGCCAGCTTTAGAGGTCATAGAATCAAATTAAGTCAGATTTGTGACATAAGGATAATGTATACCTTGTGGCAGGCATGCAATTAACCAAGAAAAAAGATTTCCCCAGAGGGGGAGACAAAAGGAGGGCTACCAAGATGACAGAGGGTGCGGACTGCTGATTAGTTAAAGGTATAAATACTTTGTTACATGATAGGTCTAAAATCACAATGTTGTGGCCACAGTCATAACAGTGGGGGAAATATATGGTGGTTCAGCTTGACTGGTAAGGCAAGCTGATGTAGATCAAAATGAAATTAACCAACCAACATTTCCGTAAAAACGTATATACACAATCCTTAGTAGAAAACACAACTCCATTGTTTTTCAGGCTGCAGATGCAGTTGGGGAAATTCTGTTGTCTCTCAGTTACCTCCCAACAGCTGAGCGTCTCACCGTGGTGGTGGTTAAAGGAAAGAACTTGGTGAGGACAGAAGGGAAGACCACAGCAGGTAAGAGATAAGTAATCATTGTAAAAGTCACATGTATGTCTACTTTTCTGTAGAAGATATGGTAAAAATAAAAATCTTTATCTTTACACGCACATACATGTGTATGTAATTGTATGTGGAAAAGCTAAAGCACAATTCAAAAGTTCCCCCCTCGGTTTTCCTCGGTTTCCGAACCGATTTTGGGGCCCCGTATCTCGGTGCTAGGATACTGAGATACGGCTAATACTTGAGTATATACGGTATATATATGAATTTTCTAGGATATATATGGTGAATTTTCTAATTTTTCTCTATGTAATATGCTACATATGACTCATACATTCTCCATTTGTTTTTACTTCATAGAGCAAGGATGCACAACATATATAGACTGTGAGACAATGTACGCTTGTTTCCATGGAACCGGAATCTAATGTGTACATTGTCAGCAGAGCGGTCCTCTCCTCCCACCTACAGTATCTCTTCCCTGTTTGTGTTCTGTTAAGCAGTTGACCCTCATAATCACTTTATCTTATAAACATCTATGTAGTAATCAAGTTTGACTTGTAGGAGATATTCTCATGGAACTTTCTCTCTCAATAATACAATGTGGTGATCAGTGTTGGTCATCTTAGTTTAAAAAAGTAATTAGTTAAGTTACAAATTACTTCTCCCAAAAAGTAATTGCATTAGTAACTCAGTTACTACATTGGAAAAGTAATTAGTTACGCAGCAAAGTAACTGTGACTTTTTTTTTAATATTCTATACGTGTAACTAAGGGGCGGGTCTAGTATTACTGTAAGCAAGGGCGCATTTATTATTATTGTTATATAGCGTGTAACCAAGGGGCTGCTCTATTATTACTCTAACCAAGGGGCAAATCTGTTATTGTGTGTAAGCAAGGGGCGTGTCTGTTTATTATTATATCGTGTAAGGGGCGGATGGCTACAGAAGAGGGCGAATGTTAAATTAATGGGCAGAGCTCTATATATAACAATAATAATAATAAATGCGCCCCTTGGTTACAGTAATACTAGACCTGCCCCTTAGTTACACGATAGACGCCCCTTGCAGAGTAGCACGAGCATCGGGAACGCACGGCATCGCCTCGTACAATTACATGTTAACTGCGCCTGCGCGGTGTAGAGTTCACTCAGAGCTGTTTAGGTTCGGAAATTTTCGGAAGTTCCGTAGTCCTTCGTACTGCGCAAGCGCTGCGCCTGCGCAGTACAGGGGGTCCTTATCCGGCGGGGGAACTTTTTCGGCAGGACACTGGAATTACACTACTGCCATCTAGTGGCGGTAGATGTAATTGGGGTAACTAAGCCAAAGTAATAGTAACTGAGTTACCATGAGGGGAAAAGTAATCAGTTACTTACATCACTGGTGGTGATACCTTGGTGGTTCTAGTTCAGTGCTTTTCAGTTGTGGTACTCCCAGAAGTACTGCTTTCCTCAACGGGAACAGCCAATGTGAATATTGGTCTGGGGAAAGAAATGTAATAATCCTACAGTTGGTATGTAGAGCCAGTCAACGTCTAGGACTATCTGGTAAACACAGAAAAAGAAAAAAAGAAGAGAACTTCAACGTATATATTTTAAGTAGTTGATGAATATTTTTAACCAGTCTTTCATTGAATTAGTATGCCAGGTAAGTTCAAACAGTCTTCATAGAATCCACCAAATAGAGTATAAGCAAGACGTCTGTTAATGTATTGAATTGATATTTATTAAAGGTAAAAGATTAACACAATCCCTAGTTGAAAGGATACCAAAGAGTATCTTCCTCTCTGGTACTGTTCAGTCCTATCCTGCACAGTAGACCTTCTCTAATTATGCCTTCACAGCCATAAATTTCTTCCAGTGTAACTATTGAACTTTTGCATCGTCTATTCTACCTAAATGTTAATTGTGCAGATTACTACCAGGCTAAAATATCAGTGGGGGTGCCATATAGATGCCAATTATATGCATGAAAGGTCTCAAACAAACCACCTGTTCAAAAACCTTCATAATCATAGTATCTTCACAGTGTGGCTACCTAAAAGATTCATTATGTGGCCCTATTAAAGAACCTGAACCACCTCAGGCATATGGGTGTTGGGTAATATAGATTAAAACTTATCTGTGGGATTTTTCCTGACATCAAGACTTTTAATTAATAAAAATAAAATTGTTATTGTCACATATTAAAATACATCAATTAAAAATAGACAAGTGTTAAAATGATAAGTGATCATAGCAACTGCTTGGGTATAGTATTCTCATACACTGATGCGTTTTGAGACACTTTCTTCTTCAAGGGAATAGAGAAGGTACAGAAGAATCCAAACAAAATATTTTCATTTTACCCAAACTCGCTCATTCATGTCTGTATGAACCTTGCTTTGTGCACTGGTTCAAATAATTTGGTTGAGGGGGGATTATGGTGTGGGGTTGATTTTCAGGGGTTGGCCTGGCCCCTTAGCTCCAGTGAAGGGAACTCTTAAGGCGTCAGCATACCAAGACATTTTGGACTATTTCATGCTCCAAACTTTGTGGAAATAGTTTGGGGATGGCCCCTTCCTGTTCCAACATGACTGCGCACCAGTGCACAAAGCAAGGTCCATAAAGACATGGATGAGCGAATTTGGGGTGGAGGAACTTGACGGTCTTACATAGAGTCTGTCTTTCGACTGTGCTCAGGGCTGGTGCATGAATTTTTGACACCCAAGGCGAAACCTCATTTTGCCACACCCCCCATTGGCTACGCCCCTGACTGAGATTTTTGCCGAGCCTCTCCACCTATTTCTTCAGCCATGGTCCACAGGCCTGCACCTGCGCCTCTTTACCCGGCCTGAAGACAAATATTGGCGGCACTGGCTCGCTTTCTCATGCCAACCATGGTCCACGGGTATATGGACAGGCGGCTAGGGTAGTAAATAGACAGGCTAGGGTAGTATATAGACATGCTAGGGTAGTATATAGACAGGCTAGGGTGGTATAAGCATATACATATACAACATTTTGAGATGGGAATGAGGGACACCTACTAACAAACGAATGTAGGTATAGGACACGCCCCCTGCCACACCCCCTTAAAGGAGCCTTAACCAAAAAAAAGGTTAGTTAAATCCACAAGGACTTTTTTTTTTTTTACCACTACTATTCCTTTATATTGGCTTTTAAAATGTACAAATGCAACAATTTAAAAATTGGATGAAAGGTTTAGCACTGGGAAAAACTTTTTGAAAGATAAAAAGTGCATTTATATAAAACTATATAGATCAGACCAAAATTAGGGACAAATGAGGGGGAAAGAGGGACAGAGGGACATTGCTCCAAATCGGAGACAGTCTCTCAAAATCAGGGACAGTTGGGAGGTATGGTATAAGGACAGGCTAGAAGTCCAGCAGAAGCTGTCAGTGCATGCTGGGAGTTCTGGTTCCACAACAGCTGGCAGGTGATAGTCCACTTTTCAGCTCATAGCTGGCCTCCTGCCTCCACTCCTCATATCCATGGCTTTGGCACTGAAGGTCACCCAGGGCTAGGTCTTCCTCAGTACATGTCAGGGATGTCCGTGTGCAGAGCAGAAACATGCCCTCTGGGAGCGAGGCATGGCCATCAATGTTCCCAGCCAGCTGCTGACCATGAAGTGGAGAGAGGGGAGTGCAGGTCACCGGGGAGGCAGGGATGAACACTGGGGAGAGCAGCACTGATTAATGCAGGCTAGTGGGACACCTGGGAATTCCCACTACAGAGACCCGCAGGACTCCTCAGTCCAGGCTGGAAAATGTGGCAACCCTAGGTGCGACACAGAGAGCAATCACACAAAAGATGCCCTTTGTCTGTGTCTCTCCTTCCTGCAGCAACTAAAAGCCGGGAGAAGGAGGGACACAGGGCATCGTTCCTCTGATTGCTTCCCCCTCCCGGTCTTGCTCACAGCTGGTTCTCCCTACTGTTCCAGCCCCCCATGTGCCCGATGCCCCTACAGGAGGGCCTGTACTTCAGGGATTGGCGGGGTCTGGCGAGCAATGGCAGCAACTCACTCACTACCAATCCGAATCATGCACACACATCGCTGCTCGGAGAGACTGTGCCCTGCACACTTCACTGCACAGCAGCAAGTATGCACAGGGAGGCAGCACACAGTGAGTGACTGCTCGAAAGGAACTGTGCCCTCCCGGCTAGGCTAGGCAGCAATGCGCCCCTAGGCAGCAGTGTAAACTAGGCGGCTGCCTAGTTCGCCTAGTGGGAGCACCGTCCCTGACTGTACTCCACCCATTGTATGAGGTCAATGAGATGCCAGGTACCATCTGAGGCTTGTCTACTTGGTACAAATCCCACTTGATTTGGGTGAACTAATTTGGGAATGATCGAGGAAAGGTGCTGTGCTAGGAGCTTTGCATATAGCTTGGTGTCCGTATTTAAGAGTGATATTGGACTGTAATTGGCAGGGCTGCCAGGAGTTTTGCCTGGTTTTGGTAAGGTGACCACTAGAGCCTCGAGTGATTCTTTGGCAATATTACCTGTGGTGGCAAAGTGATTATAGGTATTACACAGTTGTGGAGTGAGAAGGTCAGAAAAGCGCTTATAATATTCATTTGGGAATCCATCCGGTCCAGGGGCTTTAGGTGAGGAAAAGGGCATTAATATGGATTCCAATTGGACAGGAGAGATAGAGGGAAGGTGAATGGCTGAGAGAAAAGCTTTGGTACCTTCATGTTTAGGGGCAGCTAAAGGGTCTTTATCTTTGAGATTATAAAACTTAACATAGAATGCACTAAATTTGTTTGCTATGTCTAGTGGGTTACTTAGGCGTCTACCCTGGGGATTTGTGAGAAACTGGATTTTTTTGTTAGGCCCCTTTCACACTGTCGGACCGCTAAGGTCCACCAGTCATTTTTGACGGCGGACCTGAACAGGCGCTCCATGCTGGTCTATGGAGCAACGGATGTCAGTGGTGACATGTCCGCTGACATCAGACCCAGTCCGATCCGCCAAAAGCAGACGGATGGCCCTACGTCCAGATCCGTCGCTGGTGGATCAGATTGGGTGAGATCTGATGAAAACGGACATGCTGTCCGTGTTCATCCGATCTCTCCATAGAATCCAGCGGCGCTCGACAAGCCCCTCCCCGCTCAGTGAGCAGAGAGGGACCTGTCAACCGCCGGCTCAGCGGAGATCAACGGAGAGATCTCCCGTTGAGCCGGCGGACTGAGGCGGACTCTGTGGAAGCGGATCCGCCTCGTGTGAAAGGGGCCTTAGAGAGTTGGCGCTTCATTTGATTGCCCAGGAAAGCCCCTGGTTTGTTGGTTTAGGCATACAATTGAAGTTTAAGTCGCCTAATGTAGTCATCAAATTTTTGTGAAGGTCTTCAATAGATTGGTTTCTGAGATTATTTTGTTCTAAAGTGGTTGTCCAATTGTTTGTTTGTTCAAGGTCACTTATCTGATTTAGTAAGGTCTGTGTAGTAACTGAATAGGATTTTTTTGCCTGAGCTTCTAGTTTTATGAATAGACCCCGTAGAGAAGCCTTGTGCGCATTCCAAATTACAGAATGATCATCAACTGAATGGGAATTATGTTGGAAGTAGTTCTCAATCTTGGATCAAATTTTTTTTTCAAGTAATGGGTTGGTGAGTAGGGAGGAATGTAATCGCCAGACAGTATGTCATAGAGATTGTTGGTGAAAAGTTTCATAGAGACTGATAGGTGGTCAGACTATGTGATCACACCAATTCGCGTTTCTGTAACTGATGGTAGTTGGTATTTATTAGTAAAGAAAAGATTGATCTGGGAGTAAGAATGTTGGGAGTGAAAATAGAAAGTGTAATCTCGTTCCTCATCATGTAGGCACCTCCAAGAATCATATAGGTCTTCCTTTTTTAGCAGGACAGTGCGGAATTTCTACGCTTCACTGAGTTAGAGGTGTCAAGAGTTGTGTCAATTATGTAGTTGAAGTCCCCACACAGAATTACTGGATTGGATCTATATGGCGCTAATTTAGAAAGCAGATTTGTGTAGAACTTTTTTGAGCCTTGTTAGGCGCATTAAGGTTGACTATAGTGACACAGAGGTTCTCAGTTGTTGCAAAGAGAATCAAATACCAGCTCTCTTCGTCTATCTTGGAATGATGTAGTGTGAATGAGACAGATGTGCTTTATAGCGATCATGACACCCTTTTTCTTTTTAGGCGCATTAGCGAAGAAGCAGTGTGGGTAACGCTTATGTGAGCAGGAGGGGGATTTTGTTTTAGAGAAGTGTGTCTCCTGGACACAGAGTACATCTGCTTGTTGGGTCAGAGCTACCTTCCATAGAATGTTTTTACTTGAATGGGGAGTTCAGGCCTTTAACATTAAGTGATGTAAGTGTAATGTGATGGCCATATTGATCAAAGTTACCTAAAGGTGTGGACAAGATTACACTTCAAACTGCTATAAAAATTCATTAGTGGGACACTTGTTAAACGCCGCAAAGGCGTGCATACCGAGTTTATGGAAAAACACTATCGCCCCGACGAGAGCACAATGGCTAGCAAAAACATCAGAAATTCAACAAATGGAAAAACTTACTATGAAGTTAAGAGAACAAGAAGATAGATACCAGGAGACATAGACACCCTATATTAGATATAGGGAACAAAACCGCCAATAATCTCATGGGCGAGAAAGTATATGGGAAACAAAGAGGGGGGGACCGGGGTGGGGAGGAGGAATGACGGAGGTGGAGACCGCCCATCCAACCAATCTAAGTGAATTTTTTTTTTTTTTTGTTTTCCGTTTTTTTTTTCTCCTTTTTTTTTTTTTTTCTCCCTTTTTTGGTACGCTTTTTTCTCCTTGAGGGGAAGAAGGGGGGGGGGAGTAATAAAATAGGAAAATAAAACTACAGGCGTAGAGGAAAGGCTAACTGATGCCCTTTGTTCTCTTTTTGATCAGTGGATAATACTAAGGGGTAAAGTGGAAGACAATACAAAGGAGCGATATTGTTTGTATTTTGAGTTAAAGTAGAAAGGGAAGATGTTAATTAGGAAAATATGATTTTTAGGTTGTGTAACTGTAAAATCTGCACCTGTGAAATGAAAATAAAGAATTTATAAAAAAAATGCTTATCAACCGAGTACAATGAGGGCACTAAACCAGTCTACAAAATATGAAAAGGTGTAAGATATGCAATATGTCACTTACGCAATAAAGAACAACAGATATTGTCTAATCAGATTAGGTAATACAGAATAGCTCTAAACAATGAGAACAACCAATAAAATACAGCGGTGTGCTCAGCACATGGTAACCTGAGGGGGTGGAACGAGAATATATCATTGCCCACACTGGATCCCGCTTATAATGGGACAGGTGGCATTAGTAGCATTTAGCCTCTGTCTTTATCGGGTGCCAGGTTGTGGGAGGGTAACCTTTACACCCTGGCGCATTGGTAGGAAGAGGGAGCAGCCCCCAATTAGTTAATTTTTTGTACCCACCTTGGGTGTGAGCTTGGGAATAGATTGTTTTTGGTAGGTGACCAACAATTTACCAAGGAAACTCTATCTGTAGACGATTTTATGCTCTTGGAGGATTGACGTGATAGAAGTGAAAGTTCTGCGCATTTCCATCGTGGCTGGTGAGACTTCAGTGAACATTAGGATGTTGGAGTATGGCGCTGGTAGGGATTTAGTGGCCTTGGCAATGGAGGATTTGTTCCTGAACATGATAAAAATGTATCTGTGCCAGGACATCCCTTGGACCGTCAGTGGGAAGATGGGCAAGCTTAGCAATTCTGTGGGCCCGATCGATAGTGAGATCGCGTGTGTTTAAGCGAGGGAGCAATTTTGAGAAGAGTTGCTGTAGATAATGAGTGAGCTCATTTGCTTCAACCGATTCTGGAATGCCCCTGAACTTAATATTGTTTTGCCTAGAGCGATCCTCTTGGTCTGCCACTTTCACATTGATACGCTCATGGGCTTATGAGTAGTCATGCATATTTTCTTCTAGTACATCAGCTCTTTCCTCCAAACAGTCCACTCTATCGTGTATCTGAGATATGGATAGCTGTAGTTCTCTGTGCAAATCCTTCTGCAAAGTTAGCAGCATAGATTTAAGCATTGCTTTTGATACAGGGTTATCTGACACAGGCATGGCTGCTAGAGATCTAGTGTGGTCTCCATCATTAGTACCATTTGTTAAATTAGCCAATAGCTTTTTTTTTTAGCTTGAGGCTCTTTGCAGGGAGAGAGAGCAGGGGAAGATGTTAGTCTCTTACCTCTATCTGCTGCCTGCATATTGGAGGAGGTCTCCAGATATGGCAAGGTGTCCATGTCCTCTGGTGAGTTCAGCAGGAGGGTCCCCTTGATGGCGGGTGGTGTGCCATGTGCTCTTAGGCTGGGTGCCTGTGGATGTGTCTTGGCAATTCTCGATGCTGGCGCCGTCTTGGGCTGAATGCATGGCCGCGGCGCTGTAGTAGTGAGTGAGGTGACGCGGTGCAGGCATATTTTATGGAATTTGGCAGCTGTGTTACAGTATGCATATGTGAGATCCACCACGTGGTATTTGTTGTCTACTACTTGGAACCATTGTTTCATGGTAGGAATGTCCAATTGTTTCCAGTAAAGCAAAATAAGGGACCTAGCTGCATTTAGAAGGTGGGAAGTGACTGAATGTCTATATCGGTCTGTTGATTCACCTGTACAATAAATTAATACAGTCCAAGGGTACATTTCTTTTTTTTTTAAACCAACTTTTAGTGTCACTTTAGGTACGTTGTAAATTCAGGCACTGAGAAGTGTGAGGAAGGGCTTTGATTTGTTGGGATTACTGTTTGGTTTAAATTTGTAGCATTCCTTATCCTTGCTTGTCCTGTTACAGCTCTCCAGTACTCTGCAATCATTATTAGTATTATTCATATCGGATATAATTAAGATAATAAAATAAAATGGCAAACGTTTAAACTCTAAATTTAAATGATCCAGAGTGTTTAACTACCTTAAAAAACACAACCCACACATCAATGTCTCCAAGAAACCCATTAATACTTTCTAAAACACTAGTTCATAAAAAGACGTGGGTGGACAGAATGTATAATGCATACTCATACTCTAGAGGTACCTATGTTCTGGATACAAAGAAGCACCCTAAAGTCCAGGAAGTTGGAACAGACCTTAAAGGCTGTTATGCGATTTTAGAATTATGTACAAATAGCCAGTTCTAATATGGTATACTTAAAAGCAGTATTAAACCCAAAAGCAATTATTTATTATACTGCAGCTTACCATTTCTTAGATGTGATGACTGCATTCATTTTCTTTTTTAGTCTTTCTTTCCATTATTTTCACCTGGTGATAAGTCTGTTGTTTTTCAAAATAACAAGCTCTCCAGCAGAATGTATCAGTTATAGAGATGGGACAAACCATTTAACACTAGCAGGGGTGCTTATAATGATCAGATTTTATGTAAAACCTTTATCCTAAAAGGGAAAAAACTGTTTGCTGTAACTGCTTATAAAGTATTAGCTGGAGTGTGACTTCAATTTGTTAGTGTATTTAAAACCTGCTAGCACATCTAACACGCCTCTCCCCAGACAATGCTGCTGTCCAAAGGTGTCCCCTGTGTGCATTTATCCGGAGTGGGGGCACTCTAATACGGAATAGACATGTGCAATTAGTTATTTTTTTTTCGTTTTTCTTTTTTTTTTCGTTATATTCGTTCGTTCGTTTTCGTACGAATGAACGAATCGTTCGAATCGTACGAATCCGAATAACGAATCGTTTGAATCGTACGAATCCGATTAACAAATCATTCGAATCGAACGAATCCGAAAAACAACGAAAATCCAAAAAAACTAATTAGAAACAACGAATGTACTAATGAAGAAAATCAGAAAAACGAAAACGTACGAAAAAATTCGTACATTCGTAACTTTTTTTTTTTTGTTGAATTGGTAATTTTCCGTGTCCCTTACAATGGTGCTGCTAAACGCGCTTCGAATGGATTGAACAAAAATTTTCCGTGTCTCTATTGAACAAAAAAATCGTACATTCGTAACTTATTTTTCGATTCGTAACTTTATTTTTTCATTCGTAAATTATTAAAATGTAATAATAGCATACACATTACATAAAATTATGAATTATGCTCCGATTACGAATCTACGAATGTTACAAATGTACGAATAAATACAAATGCGTCCAAAAATTAAACGAACGAAAAAACGAATCAACGAAAAAATAACTCTTACGAATGTACGAATCGTTACGAATATGAACACCGACGACTTACGAATGTACAAATCGTTACGAATCCGAACACCGACGACCTACGAATCGTTACGAATCAACGGAAACGAAAAAAACAAAACGAAAATAAACAAATTTTTTTGTTGTGCACATGTCTAATACGGAAGTGTTCACCAGATCACCAGGTGAAAACAGGGGAAAAGAATAGAAAAAGAAAACCGATGCAGCCACTACATCTGATGATTGATAAGCTGCAATATATTATATGTTTAGTTTTGGGTTAAATCGCTTTTACGAATAGTTATGCCCCAGATAATATTAAAATACTGTGATTGAACTCCCTAGAAAAGCAAACAATAATGTTTATCTGCAGTAACCTAATTCTTCTTGAATGATTTTTGGACTCTTTCTCCTTATAGACCACGATGTGTAAACCCCGACGTTAACTACTATGCCAATTATGTGTTTTTTTTTTTTTTTAATGCCCTGGCTGCCAACTCTTTACAGCTCAAAGCTTCAAAACATTTCAGCAGTTTAGGCATGACTTTGATATTGCCAGAACAATTTTTGTAATTAATTACAAATCAAACAATAGTACCAGGGCTTAACCTGGATCTATGATTTTTGGATTAACACACACGGCTAATTCTGCTCATTTGATTTTAAGTGTGCTTTACTTTTTCACAGTATGCTGTCTCTTGAGTATATTGGGCAACTTAAATAAGCAAAGTATATATGTTCATAATTTTTAGGATGTTTGGTTATTATGCCTGAAAATATTGAAATGGAAACAAAGTCATGCATTTACTTTGTCTGAATTAATCTCATTAAAGCAGTAGGCTATTTTTTTATTTAAAATAAATAAGATGTTATATTTACCTGATAATTGCAATGATATTACACAGAACAATTCCTTACCTCCGTTTTGGAAATCCCCTGCCAGAGCTCTTCACTACTCCTTCCTGTGGGTGCCTATGGGCGCAAACTGCATCCATAGACACACAACGCAGGTCGTCAATGCCCGCTGCTCCCTCCTCATAGGTTTTGACTGGCAGAAGCAGAAGCCTATGACTCTCACTGTTCTCAGTGTCTCCTGTGAGACCAGGGAGAGGTAGCCAGGACAGGACTGCACCCAGGACAGGACTGGGTCAGTGGCGGAATCAGATGTTTAGGGAGGGGGGGGGGGGGCACAACAATTACTGGGACCTTTTTTTTACCTTAAAATGATACTAAAGTCTTGTTTTTTTTTCTTTAAAAATAACAAACATGTTATAGTTACCTGCTCTGTGCAGGGTTTTGCACAGAGCAGCCCCTGATCCTCTTCTTCTTAAGTCCCTCTTGGCGCCTCCCTCCTTGCTATGGGGGCACCCAAGCCGAGCCTCAGCTCCGTGTGACCATTCAGACATGAAGCCACGGTTCGGCCCTGCCCCCTTTCACTCCTGATGGGCTAACTGACTTTGATTGACAGCAACGGGAACTAATGACGCCACTGCTGTGTCTCAGCCAATCAGGAGGAAGAGTCCTGGACAGCCGAGACTCTCTTGCAACATTGCTGGATAGAGATGAGGCTCAGGTAAGTATTAGGGAGCGAGAGGAAACCACCGCTCCAGGACGGCCCTCCAGGGCAAATGCTCGTCTTCCTAAACAGGATCAATGCCGAACCTACTGACAGAACAGCAATATGCCTTGTTTACGTAGGCAGATCGCTGTTCTGGCTCTCTGCCTAATGATCGGGGTGTGTAGGCGGACATCTATGTGATCCTGTGCAGGAGAGCCGCCAGGCTGCCGCATATATACAGTCTTCATGCTGTTAAAGTGGTTGTAAAAGCAGAAGCATTTTTATCTTTATGCATTAAGATAAAAAACCTTCCGTATGTAGCACACCCTAATATCTAATTTGGGTACAGTCTTGCATGACCGCGCAATTGTCATTCAAAGTGTGACAGCGCTGAAAGCAGAAAATTGGCCTGGGCAGGAAGGGGGTAAAAATGCCCAGTACGCAAGTGGTTAATATTACTTTACTAGAAGTAGGCTAGAAATAATTGAAAAGTGATGTAGAAATGAATATATCATTTTACATTTTGACCATAGATATGCTTCAAATACACGTTTAGTATTTTCTGAACATCAGTTAATAGAATCTTTAGAATAATAGTTCTCATTTAAATAAAAAGGGATTATAAATTGCTAGTCATACTTAGCCCACTGTTTCCTCAATAATCAGCACAGCTATTTATCATCAAAGCTTGGAATGATGGTTGAGGTCACTGGTGCTCTGGTTATCATGAAAGCTTGTATTATTTAAAGGTTTATTTATAGCTTGTTTATATTTTGTGCTACCGCATTGAGAATGAAGTCAACCATTTGTGGTCAAGGAAATCTTTTATTTGTAATATAATATATCTTCTTTCATTCAAATCTTTACAAATTATTAGGTTTTGTGTTGACATGTTTTCATTTTATATGTAGTTGGAAATATGAGCGGCAAGGGTTACTGCTTGGGAGTTCAAGACTTCTAGAGCTAGAAAGCAGAAGACCAAATGGGAGATCCAAAGCCCCAAAAAAGGAGGTTGTATGGTAGGATCGGTAGGATTGGTAGCCTGACAACAAAGGGTTCCAAATGGAGAATAGACATCATAGATTACACAGTGACAGAAGGGTAGAATTTTAGAACTGAGGCAGAGCCACAGAATCCAGGAACGGGCCCATAGTTTTGATTTTTATTTATTTTTTACTGTATAATGGTTTACTTTGAACTAGTTACTGTATATGCATACTGATATTTAGCCCCCACCAACTATATACTGCACAATCAACCTGCCCAAGCCTAGGCAAATAAGGCTGCTAGGATATAGCATGTGAAGGCAAAGTGAGCAATGGATTGAAGGGAGCACCATGGGGACAAGGATAACAAATAGCATTGAAGGCAAGGAGACAGGTCAGACTGCAGTATGAGGTGCCTCTGAGAAAGCACAAGACTCATTAAAAACTGGATAATACGGTTAGACCATTGTTTTTCAACCTTTTTTAAGTTAAGGCACCTTTTAAACACAATCTCGAGGAACCCCATTCGAAAAAATGTTAAAAAAACGAAAATAATAGTTTTACATAATGCAGCAACATCCCCAGACATAGGAAACCCAACACGGGGGGCCATCGGGAGGCACAATAGGCACCTGTCAGCCACAATAACACAACAATGCTGCACCCCAAAAAATTCTAAATGGATAAGTGAGTTGGTGGCGGACATTGTTCCTTATCTTTGGTTTATTTGTAGACACATTTTTGGTGGTTCCCCAGTTTGGGCATCAGTGTGTATATATCTATTGAGGGTGGTTTGGCCGCCTCTTTTCCTGCTTCCATTTATTCCCTATGGTTCAATTATTCGTGATTTTAAGGGGGGTATTCCGTGATGTATGTCTGGTGATTTCATAAACATATATGCTTGAAATCAAATAAAATCATTAAAGCAATAGCAGCGATCATCCAGTGTGTTCCAGACCATGTGCTTCCAAACAGTTCAAGGTTATTGCACCATCTGATAAATACGACCGATGGTAAAATTCCACCACTCTAAGATATTGAAAGTGTTGGGGATGATCGAACCCACCAGTTCCTTCACCACACCTCATGAGAACCGCTCCCTTCAGATTTTACACTCACCAGATCCTCAAAAATAAATCGCCTTTAGATAATATCCTGATCGTATGAAGTCTCACTAGATTACCAGGTCCTCCTCCGATCACAGTATCTCTCATATTAAAAGGAAACAGACGACATAGTGTAATTCTGTTACAATGTTTTATTCCCTGTAACCCTCCTTAAAACCGCACTTACAAAGAGTAAAAACAACGACAGCATGAACATATCAAAAGTGTCCGCTCAGCATGTATGATCTCTCTCACCGATCCCTGGTATTCTCTCTGAACGCAGTGATTCCCGGGTAAAGTTTAAAGTTGCTTGCAGTCAAAGAAGCCACGTGGTCATGCTTATATGCGTTTCGTCATTACGTCTTTATCAACGCCCGCGAAGATGTAATGACGAAACGTGTCTGAGCATGACCACGCGGCTTCTTTGACTGCCAGCAGCTTCGAACTCTACCCGGGAATCACTGCGTTCAGGGGAATACCAGGGATCGGTGAGAGAGATTGTGCGTGCTGAGCGGTCACTATTGATATGTTCATGCTGCAATTGTTTTTACTCTTTTTAAGTGTAGTTTTAAGGGGGGTTACAGAAAATAAAACGTTATAACAGGATTGCGCTATGTAATCTGTTTCCTTTTAATATGAGAGATACTGTGATCGGAGGAGGACCTAGTATCTAGTGAAACTTCATGTGATTAGAATATTATCTAAAGGCGATTTGAGGATTGAGTGATCTGATGAGTATAACATCTGAAGGGAGCGATTCTCACAAGGTGCGGTAAAGGGACTGTGGATTCGATCACCCCCAACACTTTCAAGACCTTAGAGTGGTGGAATTTTACCATCGGTCGTATTTATCACATGGTGCAATAACCCTGAACTGTTTGGAAGCACATGGTGTATAACACACTGGATGATCGCTGCTAATGCTTTAATGATTTTATTTGATTTCAAGCATATGTTTATGATGGATATTTCTTTATAGCCGCTGCTTATGGTGCAATGAACTTTTTCTGTCCGATATCTATATTATTTCATGAGCGCTGGGACTTGAGATTTATTTGCCTTTTTGTTATGTCAGGTGATTTGTTGGCCAGGAGATATTGGAACAAGAGGATTGAGTACGAGGGCCTTTGTTTACTTCTGTGTGTAGATTTACCATATTCCTACCTTATTTTGTATGGACCCTGGGTCTTTGATTCTCTGTGTGGCCCCACCTAGGATGGTCTCTGGGCGGCGTTATTGTAGCATTCTTATGTTGGCACCCTAGCTCCCAATGAGGTGAAACTCACAAAACATGTTGAGCTTTATATGGAATGGTGGTGTAGCCCCATATTATCCTTGATTTATAGTCTGCAACTCAACAAGACTTGTATACATTTCAGTGTAATACATTCTACATTTTGGTCCACCAACTATACTGATATATGGTGCATAATGCTACTTTGTTTTTAATTTGATGTTTTTAACCCTCTAATGTCCAACAATAAAGCTTTGTTTATTTTAACCTATCTGGTGTGTTTGTGCCCACAAAGTCCTTGAACTGTGGTTCAACTTCTGTGATTGTCCATTTACAGTGTTAGAGGATATTTATCATTCCAAGGCAAATACACCTTTGTACACTGGCACTGACTAGTATTCCAGTGTGTAATAGTGCAGAATGAAAACTTGTTGCTTTGTGTAAGTAAGGCAGGCTTGATCCACCCGCTGGCTTGTACACATTTTATGGGCAATTTTTAGAAATTTTGCCTAGGCAACCTGGTTGAAAAGGGTGGGTTAGACACACATAAAACTGAAGAGTAGTGGAGAAGCTCAGGGTTAAAGACAGGGGACAGAACAGGGACTAGAATGCAGAAACACAGCCAGAAAACAGGACAGAGTAGATGCGACCCAAACTAAAAACTTGGACAAGAATTGAAGGTATAAACCTCATCTTAGCAAGGTAAGCATATACGTCTGTGATGCAAGAAGAGTTCCTAAAAAACACTCAGAATATTTAGGGAAAATATAATAATGTTTTGTGCCTCGATTAGAATCAAGGCACAAAAAAGATGGGACAGGACAAAAAACATAGTTATATACCTATGGCACAACACCTACAGAAATGTCACAGCATAACAGACACAAGGGTGTAGAAACTAGTATGTCATGACCAGTGTGGGTTTTCTTACTTTAAAAAAATAATTAGTTAAGTTACAAATTACTTCTCCCAAAAAGTAATTGCGTTAGTAACTCAGTTACTACATTGGAAAAGTAATTAGTTACGCAGCAAAGTAACTGTGACTTTTTTTTTTTATATTCTATATGTGTAACTAAGGGGTGGGTCTAGTATTACTGTAAGCAAGGGGCCTTATGCGGGGGGGGAACTTTTTCGGCAGGACACTGAAATTACACTACTGCCATCTAGTGGCGGTAGATGTAATTGCGGTAACGCCGCCCAAGTAATGGGAACTGTGTTACCATGAGGGGAAAAGTAATCAGTTAGATTACTCGTTACCCTCTAAAGTAACTGCGTTCCCTTTATACCTCAGTACTTCCAGCGGATTTTTCAGCCACGGGACCTTGCACCCTGGCTGGACCCCTTGGCATTTGGTTGGCTTTCTGATAAAGAGAGAGAATCCCTAGTGAGGCCGATTACCCCGGAGGAGGTACTGAAAGCGATGGGGTCCTTCCCTACCGGGAAGTCTCCGGGCCCGGATGAACTCAGCATTGACTTTTATAAAGCTCATGGGGACCTACTGGCCCCCAAGTTAGCTCAACTTTTTACCCATTGTTTGGCTGATGGTGCCCTTCCGGCTTCCATGAGTCATGCCCACGTCATTCTCATCCACAAAGCACCTAAAGACCCCACATCCTGTGCCTATTGCCCTACTCAATACGGATTTCAAGATCCTCACCAAATTATTGACCATGAGACTACAGCCCCTACTCCCCTCTGTCATCGAGACAGACCAAACTGGTTTCATGGCCAATAGATCAACAGACGTGAATCTAAGACGCCTGTTTACTAACATACACGCACAGCATCTTAATGAAGGGTCTAGGGTGGTGGCCTCTCTCGATATTGAAAAGGCCTTCGACACGGTCGAGTGGCCTTTTCTTTGGGAGATCCTCAGACGAATGGGATTCCCCTGATCTTCATTGAGTGGATTAAGGTCCTGTACCAGGACCCCACCTCCGCCATTTAGCCGGGAGGGGGCCTGTCACAGTCCTTCCGTCTGTCCAGAGGTACACGGCAGGGCTGCCCTCTCTCTCCGGCCCTGTTTGCCATTGCAATGGAGCCACTTGCGGAGGCCCTCCGCACCTCCCCCTGTGTTAAGGGGCTGCGGATTGGCTGGCTGGAGGAGAGGGTTGCCCTCTACGCAGATGACCTCCTGCTTTTCCTCAATGATGCGGGCCCATCGCTCGAGGGAGCCCTACAGATCCTCAACTCCTTTTCCACTGTCACGGGCCTCAGAGTCAACTGGACAAAATCTCTTCTGTTTCCCATAGACCCAGAGGCTCGTGCCACAGCTCCTCCTAATATCCCCCTCCAATGGGTCGAGACCTTTAAATACCTGGGGGTGGTGGTCTCCAGACAGGCCTCCGACTACTTACCCCTGAACCTGTCCCCGGTAGTTCAGGAGGCTCGGCAACGACTGAAGGCATGGGAATCATTGCCACTTTCATTGATGGGACGTATAAATTTGTTTAAAATGAAAATACTACCCAAGTTCACGTACCTATTTCGCCACTCTCCACAGTGGATACCCAAATCTTTTTTCACACGTCTACACCGCCTCCTCGCCTCTTTCCTGTGGGGATCCCAGTCCCCCAGATACAGCTGGACCACACTGATACGCCCGACCTCTCAGGGTGGCTTGGCATGTCCAGATCTATTTAAGTATTATTTAGCCACCCAGCTAGTAACGGCCGCTTGGTGGCTCAATCCGGACATCTCCAACCCAGCTACCCAGATAGAGACGGCAGTGCTGGGATCCCTTGAGGCGCTCACATTTTTACTCCTTCGAGGCCCCCGGGCCCCCTACCCACTGACACCCTCCATGCGCACCACATTGCGTGCATGGGGGGCGGGTCTAAGAATCGAAAAATACCCTAAACGTGCAATCTCACCCAATGCCCCCCTCTGGCGAAACCCAACCCTAGAGCACATCTACAAATTACCCGAGCCCCATGCCTGGACCAAATTTAACATAAAAACTGTATCACAGATTGTCTCCAACCAATCCCTAGTTCCGCTTTCCAAGCTAAATTCTGACTTCAATGTACCACGATCCTATTTTTTTCGATACCATCAGCTCACCCATGCCTTCGGTTGCCAATTCTCCGACTCCCCTCCTCAACTGATTCAGTCCTCACTTGAGGACCTCCTTAGATCAGACTGTGCTAAAAAGCCCACCTCTCAACTGTACTCTCATTTGATTATCATCTCTCTCCCGGCGTTGGAAAAGCTAAGAATTAAATGGTCCCATGACATCCCTGAGCTTGACAACGACGATTGGGACGACATATGGGATTTCCCTTTTAACTCCCTGGTCTCTCTGAGAGACCGCCTGATCCAGTTCAAGATCGTTCACAGGGCGTACTTTACCCCCCACAGACTGCACAAAATGAACCCTGACTCCCCTCCCGGATGCTGGAGATGTGGTGTGATTCCTGGGGATTTCACCCATATCTTCTGGACCTGCACAGCAATTACCAGTTACTGGAAAGAGATCTTAGACTTTATCGCACAAATTACCTCTGTACCACTGCAACACTCAATGGCAATTTGCATACTAGGCCTGATTGAGCAACTAATCCCTACGGTGGCGGGACGCACGCTTGTTGGACTCCTACTGTTTTATGCCTGCAAAACCATCGCTCTTAGCTGGCGCAAACCAACCCCCCCTCCTCTCTCCCTGTGGAAACAACTCATCAACAATAGCCTACCTCTATATAAAGACACATACGCCAATAGAGGCTGCCCCAACAAATATGACAAAGTCTGGTACAAATGGTTGGCAGATGCCTCCTCTGCCTCGGAGGCCTCCAATAGACCCTCCACAAAATAGATCTCAAGTGGGTGCCGACTACACAATGGCTATATCAGATACTGTACCATTATGTACATATGTTAAACTACAATATCCTGTGACCCTGGGAAATGAGGTGCTGTACAAACATTCATATTATATGATATATGCCTGCTGTATATAAATGACATAACTGTAACGAGGTCCCCACAGGGACCACTTTGTTGCCATGTAAGACCGTTGTATGCTTAAATGTTTATTTGTGCCTTTTTTTAACTTTTATTTTTTGTTGTTTGCTCTGTTTTTTTTTTCTGTAAATCAATAAACAGATATTTAAAAAAAAAAAAAAAAAGTAACTGCGTTAAGTAACTCCGTTTATTTTAACTCAGTTACTTACATCACTGGTCATGACCCACTAGGATAGCCCTACATAACCTGATAATTTGTCAATCGTCAAAGGCACTGCCTGAATTACAATGTAAAAAAGGCAAGGCATGGTCACTCTTATGCCGCATACACACGAAGGGACTATCCCGCGGGATTATCCTCTGGACTCAAGTCCAGCGGACAATCCCCTCGTGTGTGGGCGTCGGCGGACTTTTTTCCCCCAAAGTCCGGCGGACCAAAGTTTTAAGTTTTGTTTTAAAATTATCCGCTGGACTTGGCAGTCCAGCGGACAATCCCGCCGTTAGTAGGCTAGTCCGCCGGACTTTTGAAAATGAACGGACTTGCCGCTCATCGGCAAGTCCGTTCATTTAGCACGTGACTTCAGGTTACGTAGCTAGCGTAGGCAGTAAATGCCGGCGCGCTAGCTCCATCACCTGGCATGGATTTAAAGGGACTCCCCACGCCGAAAAACGGCATGGGGGTTCCCCCCAAATCCATCTCAGACCCTTATCCGAGCACGCAGCCTGGCCTGCCAGGAAAGGGGTGGGGGCGAACGAGCGCCCCCCCCCTCCTGAGCCGTACCAGGCCGCGTGCCCTCAACATGGGGGGTGCCCTGGGGAAAGGGGGGCCATGCGGCCCCCCCATCCCAAAGCACCTTGTCCCCATGTTGATGAGGACAAGGGCCTCTTCCCGACAACCCTGGCCGTTGGTTGTCGGGGTCTGCGGGCGGGGGCTTATCGGAATCTGGGAGCCCCCTTTTCTAAGGGGGCCCTCAGATCCTGGCCCCCCCACCCTATGTGAATGAGTATGGGGTACGATGTACCCCTACCCATTCACCTAAGGTGTAAAATGTAAAGTAAAAAAACACACACACTTTTGAAAAAATACTTTATTGCACAGCTCCGGGGTCTTCTTCCGTCTTGGGGGTCTTCTCACCGGACTCCTTCGCCATTTACCTAGCTTTTTTACTGAGCGGAGAAGTCCGGCTACCTTCTTCGTCGCCGCCGCCGTCGTCTGGGGGTCTCGATCCGCCTTCGGGGGTCTTCCGGGGTCTCTTCTGTTCTTGCGGCGGTCGTCATTTTCTGCGCCGCTGGCGCCTTCTTCTTCCGATGTTGACCCGTCGCTGTCTCTGGCCGGAATGGCAGAGCCGTGCTGTGCTGGGACTTATATAGGGACATGGGGACAGGGTCACATGCTCATGTCACATGGTGACCCCGCCCCCTTGTGATGTCACAGTCCCAGCATCCTCCGGGACTGTGACATCGCAAGGGGGCGGGGTCACCATGTGACATGAGCATGTGACCCTGTCCCCATGTCCCTATATAAGTCCCAGCACAGCGCGGCTCTGCCATTCCGGCCAGAGACAGCGACGGGTCAACATCGGAAGAAGAAGAAGAAGGCGCGGAAAACGACGACCGCCGCAAGAACAGAAGAGACCCCGGAAGACCCCGGAAGACCGGGATCGAGACCCCCAGACGACGGCGGCGACGACGACGAAGAAGGTAGCCGCACTTCTCCGCTCGGTAAAAGAGCTAGGTAAATGGCGGAGGAGTCCGGCGAGAAGACCCCCAAGACGGAAGAAGACCCCCGGAGCTGTGCAATAAAATATTTTTTCAAAAGTGTGTGTGTTTTTTTACTTTACATTTTACACCTTAGGTAAATGGGTAGGGGTACATCGTACCCCATACTCATTCACATAGGGTGGGGGGCCGGGATCTGAGGGCCCCCTTAGAAAAGGGGGCTCCCAGATTCCGATAAGCCCCCGCCCGCAGACCCCGACAACGGCCAGGGTTGTCGGGAAGAGGCCCTTGTCCTCATCAACATGGGGACAAGGGGCTTTGGGGTGGGGGGGCCGCACGGCCCCCCTTTCCCCAGGGCACCCCCCATGTTGAGGGCACGCGGCCTGGTACGGCTCAGGAGGGGGGGGGCGCTCGTTCGTCCCCACCCCTTTTCTGGCCGGCCAGGCTGCGTGCTCGGATAAGGGTCTGAGATGGATTTGGGGGGAACCCCCACGCCGTTTTTCGGCGTGGGGAGTCCCTTTAAATCCATGCCAGGTGACGGAGCTAGCGCGGCGGCATTTACTGCCTACGCTAGCTACGTAACCTGAAGTTACGTTCTAAATGAACGGACTGCTCCGTGTGTGGGCAAGTCCGTTCATTTTCAAAAGTCCCGCAGACTTTGGCCAGCGGATTGTCCGCCGGAGAAGTCCGCGCGTGTGTGGGCAAGTCACACGCTCGGAAAGTCCGGCGAAGCCCCGCTGGAAAGTCCGGCGGATTGTCCGCTGGACTAGGTCCGCCGGACAAAGTCCGCACGTGTGTACGCGGCATTAGGTTGCCCAACCTGAACTTTGGTTATCCGCCGATCTGACTGTTCTTTCAGATTTTGGTTGTGTACAATCAAAAATATCATCTATTTAATCTTAAATGACATCTGTCAGCCTTTAAATTCACAAACACAACATATAGACCTAAAGCTGATGGGAATATGGAACTCTCTGAATAACTGGAAAATATCAAACCAGGATTCTGTATTATTGTACTTGAAATCAAACTGTAAAAATGTACTTGATGTATTAGATGACATGCAAGTAACATTGTCAGTAACTGTACTTTGATTCTATCCTTTCATTGTACAAAAACAGCAGTAACAATATTATTAGTGGTAGCTAATCTGTGTATTTATAGTTTGCCATTTTAATATTAATAAATATGATCAAATCTTTATGATTTTCATTCAGCTGTTCTTTTCAAAGCTATCCATATGTAAAGTAAAACTAAGCTATTGATGTATTTAAATGTCATACTGGTATCTAATAGGACTATTGAGGATGATGATTTTGACCAATGGGGTGAAGGGAATATGGAAAAAAAACAAAAAAAAAAAACAATCCCTTGGCGGACTGTCATCATTAAAAGGTTGAGAACCTCCAATCTTCAAAACAATTCTGCCTAATAAACAGTACAAGTATATTTTTTCCTACTCTTCAAGAAGAACAAAGACTGTATCTTTTATGTTGTATGAGGCATGTGGAATTTTGTATCCATAAAGATCTCTTTTGAATACAAGGACATATACTAAAGCCTCTGTGGGGAGGGAGGAGGTCACATAAAATAAATAAAAACCTGACCCTGGGTAGAATAGAAGGGTGCCATCGTTGGAACACCATCGACATACGTTCTCCCTGATATATTATTTTATATATATTGCAATACTGCAGCAGAAAACTTGCCAGGCAGAAGAGCTGATAGGGGTGATATATGTATGTAATGGCTTGTTCTGGAATATTAAGGTGGCTACAAAAGTAATGATCTCAAGTGTTAGCATTAAGGAATAATGTTGGCTGGAAACCCATCCTAGCGCCCAGACATTGTATTTATCAACTTGCAGAACAGTTTTGGACCAGCAGATATATTACAGCTTGGCTTCTGGCATATTTAACACATTACTCCTGGAATACCAATAAGCATTTAGAAGTTTTCTAAATGAAAGTTCTGGCTGTTTCGGTCGAGTTATTTGCAGTATCTCACAAAAGTCAGTACACCCCACACATGTTTGTAAATATTTTATTATATCTTTTTCATGTGACAACACTGAAGAAATGACACTTTGCTACAATGTAAAGTAGTGAGTGTACAGTTTGTATAACAGAGTCAATTTGCTGTCCCCTCAAAATAACTCAACACACAGCCATTAATGTCTAAACCGCTGGCAACAAAAGTCAGTACACCCCTAAGTGAAAATGTGCAAATTGGGCCCAAAGTGTCAATATTTTGTGCGGCCACCCATATTTTCCAGCACTGCCCTAGTTTTCTTCCACTCCTCCATGACGGCATCACGGAGCTGGTGGATGTTAGAGACCTTGTGCTCCTCCACCTTCCATTTGAGGATGCCCCACAGATGCTCAATAGGGTTTAGGTCTGGAGACATGCTTAGCCAGTCCATCACCTTTACCCTCAGCTTCTTTAGCAAGGCAGTGGTTGTCTTGGAGGTGTTTGGGGTCGTTATGTTTAACATCGGACCGGAGGACCGGCACATCGCGAGGAGGACCGGCACATTCAGAGCCGGAGGACTGGCCACATCAGACTGGAGGATGGCACATCAGACTGGAGGCCTGGCACATCAGACTGGAGGACTGGCACATCAGACTTGGGAAGCTGGCACATCAGACTGGGACGCTGTGCACATCAGACTTGAGGACTGGCCACATCAGACTGGGAAGCTGGCACATAAGACTTGAGGGACTGGCACATCAGACTTGAGGACTTGGGCACATCAGGGACTTGAGGACTGGACATCCATCAGACTGGGAATGCTGGCACATCACTGGAAGGGGAAAACTGGCAACAGCCAGACTGGGAAAACTGGCACATCAGACTTGAGGACTGGCACATCAGACTTGAGGACTGGCACATCAGACTGGAGGACTGGCACATAGACTGGAGGACTGGCAATCAGACTGGAGCAATCAGACTTGAGGACTGGCACATCAGAACTGGGCACATCAGGAAGCTGAGGACTGGCACATCAGACTTGAGGACTGGCCCTGCGGCCCAGTCTCTGAAGGGAGGGGTTCATGCTCTGCTTCAGTAGTATGTCACAGTACATGTTGGCATTCATGGACCTACGGTAGAGTGGAATACTGCCCTGCGGCCCAGTCTCTGAAGGGAGGGGTTCATGCTCTGCTTCAGTATGTCACAGTACATGTTGGCATTCATGGCCTACGGTAGAGTAAAAGAAGATTATACAATCAGATGTATGGTCACGCAATACATATAACATACATTTTCAGCTTTACATGGAGATCAAAAAGAGTTAACAAAATAGTTACTGTAAACTAAAAAGTTGTATTTAATCAAAAATATATTTTAAATGACTAAGCACCGTTTTTATAATGGTCATGAAAAATACTGCATCTTTGGAAGCATATATACTTCCAGACATTCGGGGATTTCAGTTTGTGCCTCCTGTACACTCTTTGTTAAGGTTTTGCAGGTCACAAGCAAAATCTGCTTTATGGTGTCAGCATGCAGTGCAGGCAGACTCTTGATCCAAATTAATGTGCTTCTTTTTATTCCCAGATCCATTTGTAAAGGTGTACCTACTGCAAGACGGCAGAAAGATCAGCAAGAAAAAGACCGCAGCGAAGCGCGATGACAGAAATCCGGTCTTTAACGAAGCCATGATTTTCTCTGTACCAGCCATAGTACTGCAGGTGAGTCATCACAATCATAGGTAAAAGGCTGTACTCCGAATAGCAGCTCCCAGGGAGCCTGAGATTGAAAATGTGGCTGTGAATACATTGTGCTATTTTTCAAAAGAACATTTGTATTCCTGGCTTATTGTAGCTTTAGCTCATGCTCAACCTTCATGACATAGCTAGATAAATGCATTAAATTACATTTAAACGAAGAACAGGATAATACAGTTACCACTACCTGACCCTGATTTCTATTTTAGGGATAGCTTTCTTAGAATTCTTCTGCGACCACCATTGTTACATAGGGGTTGATATACCAAAGACAAAAAGGCTGTTAACTTTGCAAGGGAATTTTCCCCAGTGCTCAGTGAATGTGGTGAAATTTCACCTGGCAAAGAATACCCAGTCACATGCATAATTGGATGATTGAAGGCAGCAGAGCTTCACTTTGCTCATTAAGCTTTGGGAATAATACCCTTGCAAAGTGCAACTTCCCTTTCAAAATTATCAGCCTGTTTGCCTTTGCTTTAAAGGATACATTTGTCCTCCTTTAAATTTCAATATTTAGTTACTATATTGTTATGCCCCGTACACACGAGCGGAATTTCAGTCGGAAAAATCTTGGATGGTTTTTCCGACGGAATTCCGCTCAAGCTTGGCTTGCATACACACGGTCACACAATAGTTCTCTGATCTTTCGACCGTCAAGAACGCAGTGACGTACAACGAGAAAATTAAGTTCAATGCTTCCGAGCATGCGTCAAATTGTTTCCGAGCATGCGTAGGAATTTTGCGCGTCGGAATTGCATACAGACGAACGGAATTTAAAAACTTTTTCTGTCGGAAAAATAGAGAACCAGCTCTCAATCTTTTGCTGGCGGAGATTCAGACGGAAAAAGTTGGATGCAGCATACACACGGTCGGAATATCCGACCAAAAGCTCCCATCACACTTTTTTTTGACGGAAATTACAACTGTGTGTATGCAGCATTAATGTTAAATTCCACATGTCTAAACAGCTAGAGCTCATTGAGGTTACAAAGCAAATACTGACTTTCTGATGTGCAGTACTCGTATACACAACCCTCGACACCCATATGGCATGCTTGGGCTTGCAAATGACAGATGCAAGGACCTACCACTGCACAAAAAGGCATGTTCTAGCATAATTTGCCTACTACCTTCTAGACAGTAGATGGCAGAAAACCAGTAAAACAAAACTACAGAATGTCAGAGTTTGCCTATCATCTCAATGTCTGTTAACGATAAACATCTGCCAAGGTTATCAGCACTTCCCACTGAGGGAATTAGGCTTAGGCCATCGTAAAACTGTTAAACATTTTAGTTTTGCCATGCTTTGAACCTTAGGGTAATTGAAGCCATTAGGACTACATGGCGTGGAATAAAATGTTTTATCCAGGGTTAATTAATTTCCTAAAAGACATTTAGACCTGCTTGATGCTGACAGATATCCTACTTGACTAGCAAAAGACCCCTTCTCCAACTTAAAGTTTCAAAATCTACACATAATTCATAAAATCATACATGATAAATTTACATTACTATTGACTAAATATGTGAATGTGGAAGAAAATACTGAACTGACCAATGTCTAGGCTATCGTATACAGGAAGGAAAATAGAATTCTTCCACCTCCTGGGTGACTTGCCTATCTGAGGGACATCATGTTTAGTATCTCTGGAATGGAAATTGGATGCTGTAAAAAATATGTGGTTTACCAAATCATAACAATGGGTATACTTGAAATATTATTACGTTTAAAAAAAATGTATCTAAGGGTCTGACAGCTGAATGATTGTAAAGGCAGTGACATTTTTACAGACAGTCTACTGACTGGAATGGTACCAGCTGATTGGAGAAAAGCCAATGTAGCACCAATATTTAAAAAAGGCCCAAAATACATCCCTGGGAATTAAAGACCAGTTAGCCTAACATCAATAGTATGAAAGCTCTTGGAGGGGATGAATATACAATATTTTAGTAATGAGAACGGTATCATTAGCACTAATCAGCATGGATTCATGAAGAATCGTTCTTGCCAAACCAATCTATTAACCTTCTACGAGGACATGAGTTGCCATCTAGATAAAGGAAGGACCGTGGTGTATCTGGATTTTGCAAAAGCATTCGACACAGTTCCCCATAAACGTTTACTGTACAAAATAAGGTCCATTGGCATGAACCATAGGGCGAGTACATGGATTAAAAACTGGCTACAAGGGCGAGTTCAGAGGGTGGTGATAAATGGGGAATACTCGGAATGGTCAGGGGTGGGTAGTGGGGTCCCCTAGGGTTCTGTACTGGGACCAATCCTATTTAATTTGTTCATAAACGACCTGGAGGATAGGGTAAACAGTTTAATCTCTGTATTTGTGGACGATACTAAGCTAAGCAGGGCAAAAACTTCTCCGCAGGATGTGGAAACCTTGCAAAAAAGATCTGAACAAACTAATGGGGTGGGCAACTACATGGCTATACACACTGGGGGGAGAACCTCTGAGGGAATCTAGGATGGAAAAGGACCTGGGGGTTATAGTAGATGACAGGTTCAGCAATGGCATGCAATGCCAAGCTGCTGCTAACAAAGCAAACAGAATATTGGCAAGCATTAAAAAGGGGATAAACTCCAGAGATAAAACGACAATTCTCCCACTCTACAAGACTCCGGTCCGGCTGCACCTAGAGTATGCTGTCCAGTTCTGGGCACACATCCTCAGGAAGGATGTACTGGAAATGGAGCGATGGGGCAAAAAAGCTAATAAAGGGTCTGGAGGATATTAGTTATAAGGAAACGTTGCGAGCACTGAACCCTTTCACTCTGGAGAAGAGACGCTTGAGAGGGGATATGATTTAAATTTACAAATACCATAATGGTGATCCCACAATAGGGATAAATCTTTTTCACGGAAGGGAGTTTAACAAGACACGTGGCCACTCATTAAAATTAGAAGAAAAAAGGTTTAACCTTAAACTACGTAGAGTGTTCTTTACTGTAAGAGCAGCAAGGATGTGGAATTCCCTTCCATAGGCGGTGGTCTCAGCGGGGAGCATCGATAGTTTCAAAAAATGATTAAATAAGCACCTGAACAACCACAACATACAGGGATATATAATGTAATACTGACATATAATCACACACATAGGTTGGACTTGATGGACTTGTGTCTTTTTTCAACCTCACCTACTATGTAACTGTGTATGTAATTCCATTGGCTGCTCCTAAGACCTTCTCAAAGGTAAGGTAATTTCTGTCAACACCCCTCTCAGTGACCAGAGAAGGGAGACTGTTGAGTAGTCTGTACCTCTCTTTTACCATCAAACAAGGAACATCATAGGCTGGGTTTGCATGTGTGAATTGGATGCAGTTTCTCCACATCCAATTCGCACGACATGCAAGTGTGACCAGCTCTTAATGGAGCTGGTTCACACAGGTCCGGGGCAGCCGTGATTTGAATTGAAAAAGGGGCGTGCGTGTTTGGGTCCAGTTCAGGTGCGAATTAAGGCAAAAATGCAGACCTGAATGTCACCTAAACCAGTAAACAGACACGCACCGGACCCCAGGCATGAAACCCATGGTTGCACATATGTGAACCCGGCCTTAAGAAAGAAATTTCCAAAAAATAAAACAAAGGGACATCAGCCACTATTTATGAGAGCTACTGATTCATCTTGCCCAATGACTGGACTTTGCCTAAACCCTTTTTGTTTTTCTGTTCTGCTTTATTGTCTCTTTCTTTTGTAATACCTTTTTTTCTGTAAATATTTTGTTTGCATGGTTTTATCCTTTATATTATTGAACAATGTATTTTTTTAACCAGTTGGCATGATAATTCATCGAGACAGAATTTTAAGAATCCCTGTCTCTGAAGAACGCTACTGTACTGTAAATCTTTGGATACTCCTACCTTTGGTGACAGTGGGTATTACAGACATTTATTAAAGAGGAAGTAAACCCTAATGGGTTTACTTCCTCTGTTTCCCTGCAAAGGTAAAGCATAATGGACTACTATGCATCGCATAGTAGTCCATTATGTGTCACTTACCTGACACAGGAGCCAGCGAAGTCACCGATGTCCCCTTGTGTATGGAGCCTCCATCCTCTTGGTGGGTCTCGCTGCTCCGGCGCTGTCATTCGACGGAGCCGCGATTACGTCACTCCCGCACAGGCGCACGGGAGCCAACACTTGCAGCATATCGCCGTGAACAGCGGCACGCTCAGTGGTGCCTGTCTTTTGGCAACTATCTCCTAAACCGTGTAGGTTTAGGAGATATTTCTTGGACCTACAGGTAAGCCTTAATCTAGGCTTACCTGTAGGTTAAGATTCATACACACTTAGTCTTGTGAATGTTGATATTTATGATAAATATCTGGGGACCACGATTGATTTTTGGTATAACAGGTTAACGGCGTATTTAACCAAACCCAGCGACAATTGCTCTTAGTCTGCTGGCACTTAGATTGTGGTCCCATGAGCTGGAAAATCTTTGTGCAGGATGAGAGTGCCATCATTGCGTATCAGTGACAGCACGGTGTAAGTTTGGCCAGCCATTTCTCACAAGTTGGTGAAGGTGGCCGGGGGTCTGACTGTGGATCCATCACAGGGGCCCATCTTCAGAAAATCTGAGTGGACATTGAGGCATCGCAAGATGCATTTACTACACAGTTATTGATGGTTTAGTAGGGTTTACATTCACAGGCTTCAAGGGTAGTCCTATTATTGACAAATTTGCCACTGAAAAAAACACACTGTTGCTCACTGAATCCTTTCACAGTAATCTGATAGAAGCTCTGGAACTGCAAGCTACATTTGGCTGAAATAAAACACTTTTAAAAGGTAGACAGTACTGGGTCCCATGTGTTATAGTTTATGCCCCTGGGTCATATTAACTTTTGTGAGGGTAGTCCAGTGAACCGATGTCTATCTTGCCAGAATCTATGATGTCCTCTTCCAGATCCTGCTGCTATTTGCTGTCTGAGAGAAATTCAATCTTAAACTTGTAGGAATGTTCTGGCAAGAAGAAGAGAACGGACTGTAGCAGACATGGGAGAGAAAAAAAAATACTTCAATGGTCAAAAGGTTGGCATTATGGCTTGCTAGAGAAGTGTAGCCCCCTAACCATGACAATGGAAACTAGGGACATTGCAATGAACACTTTTTACCATAGAATAATTTTTTCATAGTTCATAGTTTTTAAGTCTTCCACTGTCAGAAAAAATATGTAGCATAAAATTCCCTATGATTTAGCAGCTGACCCCCTGTAGACTTTTGCAGTAAATTCAAGATTTCCCCCAAAACAGACTCCTAACAGCATATTATTTTCTATCATGCTGTCCTCAATGCTCTGGAAGTGTTTTATAGCATGATTCTTTATTTGCTTTTAAAATCAGTGAAAATAATATAATGATCCTGAAGAAACCTTAAAATGTATTAAATTACAACTGGGTAGTCTTTTAGCTAATTTCATTTAAGGGAAATGACTAAGCCCTTTATTTTATTATTCAACCATTTGCTCAAGAAGGAGCATGTATTTGTTTTTTGTTTTTTAAAGAGTACGAGTCCAGTTTACCTTTAGTCTGCGGTCTCCCAGTCTACCCTATTAAATAACAGCTTGGACCTTGATTAAAATGTGATGGGAGTTTTTTGTACTCTTTTTGTACCACTTTTTGCACCCAATAAAATAGTTTGTAAACAAAAAAATGTGATGGGAGTTTTGAATACTACTTAGCAGATATCTTGTTTTCAAAAGCATTTTTGGCACATTAAAATGTCCCATTTATTAAAACCAGGCAAACTGTAAGATTCTGCTGGTTCGAATGTGAGCCTAATACACTGATTAATTAGTATCAGTTTGTGTTACTGTGACACAACTAGACTGGCCACGTATACAAATATTCGATGCTCAACCAAGTTCTAGGTGCTCAATATAAGTCGGCCAGCTTCAGTGACCCCAAAACTTTTGGCTTACACATATTTGACTAACCCTGTATGATTTGGTTGTTCTGATGGCCATCGTAAAGTCTATTTCCACTTTTACATTCAAATTGGGATCACACCTACTTTATATTTGTTACATGTCCTCATTTACAGTGCATACGGAAAGTATTTACAGCGCTTCACTTTTTCCATATTGTGTATGTTACAGCCTTATTCCAAAATGGATTAAATTCATTATTTTCCCTCAAATTCTACAAATAATACCCCATAATGACAACATGAAAGAAGTTTGTTTGAAATCTTTGCAAATTTATTCAAAATAAAAAAATCCCATGTACATAAAATAAGTATTCACAGCTTTTGCCATGACACTCAAAATTGAGCTCAGGTGCACCCTGTTTCCACTGATCATCCTTGAGAGGTTTCTACAACTTGATTAGAGTGCACCTGTGGTAAATTCAGTTGATTGGACATAATTTGGAAAGGCACACACCTGTCTATATAAGATCCGCAAGGCCGGACTTACCATTGGGCTTGACTGGGCCCAATAGGAGATACATAGCCGAGTGTACTTGGCTCTGCTCCGCTCACAGTCACGCCCAGTCCCGCCCTATGATGGACATAACACAGGGACTGGGCGTGACTGTGAGCCAAGCCGAGTACACTCGGCTACTCTCGGCTCCGCTCGGGACTGCGAGAGCCACCGAGAGGACCCGAGAGCTGCCGAGATACAGAGGACTCTGTATCTCGGCGGCGCCATTTTTAAACTTCAAGGCTGCAAATGACAAGGCTGAAAATGACAAAGCTTCAAATGACACTGGGGCAAGGCTGCATATGACAAGGCTACACTGACAAAGGTTGCAATGACACTGGACAAGGCTGCCGATGGATGGGCAAGGCTGCAAATGGACACTGATAAGGCTGCATTGATGGGCATTTAAATGGAAGTTTTTTCCTTAAACTTCTCTCCCAAACTTGGGGTGTGTGTTATACGTCGGCGCGTGTTATACTCCGATAAATACGGTAATGTATAGAAGGTAGGGCCCGAAAGTGACTCAAGCCCAGGTGCCCCCACCACCCTAAGTCCTGCCAAGAAGATCCGACAGTTAACAGTGCATGTCAGAGCACAAACCAAGTCATGAAGTCCAAGGAATTATCTTTAGACCTCCGAGACTGGATTGTATCGAGGCACAGATCGGGGGAAGGGTACAGAAAAATTTCTGCAGCATTGCAGGTCCCAATGAGCACAGTGGCCTCCATAATCCGTAAATGGAAGTTTGGAACCACCAGGACGCTACCTAGGGTGATCAAGGGAGAAGGGAACAAAAGAAAACAGAATATTGGCATGCATTAAAAAGGGGATCAACTCCAGAGATAAAATGATAATTCTCCCACTCTACAAGACTCTGGTCCGGCTGCACCTAAAGTATGCTGTCCAGTTCTAGGCACCAGTCCTCAGGAAGGATGTACTGGAAGTGGAGCTAGTACAAAGAAGGGCAACAAAGCTAATAAAGGGTCTGGAGGATATTAGTTATGAGGAAAGGTTGCGAGCACTGAACTTATTCTCTCTAGAGAAGAGACGCTTGAGAGGGGATATTGTATACATATATTCATGTGCGCTCTGTCAGTTCAAATAGAGAGAAGTCCATGCATGAGAGTTTAAATGCAGCAAGAGATCCCACTCTACAAGACTCTGGTCCGGCTGCACCTAAAGTATGCTGTCCAGTTCTAGGCACCAGTCCTAAGGAAGGATGTACTGGAAGTGGAGCTAGTACAAAGAAGGGCAACAAAGCTAATAAAGGGTCTGGAGGATATTAGTTATGAGGAAAGGTTGCGAGCACTGAACTTATTCTCTCTAGAGAAGAGACGCTTGAGAGGGGATATTGTATACATATATTCATGTGCGCTCTGTCAGTTCAAATAGAGAGAAGTCCATGCATGAGAGTTTAAATGCAGCAAGAGATGTGTAGATGGTCACAGATGGGCTGACCCATAACAAGCTAGAAGGGGCTCTGTAGACAGTAAAAAACAAAGAGAGCAGCGCCATCTAAGTGCTGCGTGATAAAAAACATTTTAATATAGAACAGATGATTTTAAACTCACAAGATTGTAGAGATTACAGTGCATGTGAAATGGTATAGGAAGTTCATCCACTCCTGGGGGAAGGCAGTCGGCTCGCAACTGGAGAGGCAGCTGATGTTCCCGGCTGTGCTGGTGGCTCCCAACGCTTCCTGGTTATTAGATTCGGCTCAGGGGCGGCTGGACACGCCACTTCCGGATGGTGAGAGAGTAGGGAGGAGCACGTGTTGGGAGCATGCATGCTCATTCAGACAATAGTTGTGCCCATGTTTGGAGAGGTTTTTATAGTCCATTCAGCCAGGGGGTGTTCATATGGTGCCATGGCAACCTCTCGTGGGAAGGGCTTCTGATTACAGAATGGGCACTGGTGTGTCAGGCTTTTTTTTTTCATTTTGTTTATGAGCTTTTTTTTAACATAGCAATGGAGATAATGCAGGGGTAGAAAAGAAGGGGAAGGGGGTTTGATAAAATACTTTTTTATATATATAACAAGAAAGAATTTAAAATTCTATGATCTGGAAGCAGCTGAAATGGGAGATAGGTGAACTGAGGTAAAGAAAAAAGTATATATCTAAATGAGTAAAGGTTAAAATTAAAAATAAAAATGGTCATGAAGATAAAGGATAAAAATAAAAATAAAGGGAAAGGGAATATGATTTAAATTTATAAATACCGTACTGGTGACCCCACAATAGAGCTAAAACGTTTTCGCGAAAGGGGAGTTCAACAAGACACTTGGCCACTCATTAAAATTAGAAGAAATGAGGTTTAACGTTAAACTACTATGGCCTGATGAAACAAAGATTGAACTCCTTGGCCTGAATGGCAAGCGCCATATCTGGAGGAAACCAGGCACCACTCATCCCCTGGCCAATACAATCCCTACAGTGAAGCATGGTGGTGGTAGCATCATGTTGTGGGGATGTTTTTCAGTGGCAGGAACTGGGAGATTAGTCAGGATCCAGGGAAAGAGGAATGCACAAATGTACAGAGACATCCTTGATGAAAACTTGCTCCAGAGCACTTTGGACCTCAGACTGGGGCGAAGGTTCATCTTCCAACAGGACAACGACCCTAAGCACACAGCTGAGATAATAAAAGGAGTGGCTACGGGACAGCACTGTGAATGTCCTTGAGTGGCCCAGCCAGAGCCAAGACTGGAACCCGATTCTAAAAAGGATCTTTGGAGAGATCTGAAAATGGCTGTTCACCAATGCTCCCTATCCAACCTGATGTAGTTTGAGAGGTCCTGCAAAGAAGAATGGTCGAAAATTTCCAAAAATAGGTCACTTTAGAAAATGTCATCAGGGCGGTGTTTCCTCATTTCGCTTCAGAGGAATAGAACGGTTGTCTCACTCGCCCAGAGGAGGTGATAGGGAGAGAGAAGGCTACTGGGGAGAGAAGCATGGTGGAATTTTAGATTAAAAACTAGATCGCCCCAGTGGTTAAACCTGAGGTGGACTTGCACTGGAATGCCTCTCCCCAGAGCCCACCCCCCCCCCCCTCTCTTCCTTTCTCTTTTCTGGTTTTTTTTCTCACATACCTGGATTATTTTTTATTTAATGTTGTTTTAATTTAATGGCGTGTTTCTTTATGCATATGTCTATACATGTATAAACGTATGCACGTGTGTACATGCGTGTGTGTACATAAATGTGCATATTGTCACTACACGGTGTGTGAAAATTTGTGGCATACACATGGATCACCCTATATGTATTGCAGCTGATTCTCTTTTTTGGATAATTGCCTGCGGTCAATTAAGACAATCAATGGGTGGAGCCTGTGATCTTTAGAGCTACTATTTATTTCAAAGTTTTATGTCTGTAATGTGGTTATGACTAAGGCCTTATAGGCTGAAACACGTCAACTGACTTAATCTGCGTTTGTTTACTGTGGCTATTCAATAAAATTAAGAAATTTTAAGAGGCACCGGAGTGCGGATCATTTTTTCTCCAAAAATAGGTGTGCCAAGCTTGTAGCATCATACTCAAAAATACTTAGGCTGTAATTGGAGCCAAAAGGTGCTTCAACAAAGTATTGAGCAAAGGCTGTGAATACTTAATGTACATGTGATTTTTTTTTTTTTATATAAAATTAGCAAATACTTTTAAACAAACTTCTTTCACATTGTCATTATGGGGTTTTGTTGCAGGAAACAAATTTGCACGGTATGTGGCCGGCCTAAGTCTGTTGTTTTTCAACAAACCAAACCATTTACCACTGATAGGGGTGCTTACAATGGTAAGCTTTTATTTATTCATGTAAAGTGCAAGCTGGAGTTTGGTTTCAATTATGTTAGTGTGTCTAAATCTGCTAGTCCATCTAACACACCCCTCCCCCTAGATTATGCCCCTGTGTCCCTTCATCCAGAGTAGGGGCACACTAATACAGGTGGTGTGCTACTGTCCAGATCACCAGGTAAAAACAGAGGAAAAGCCTAATAAAAAAAATGATTGCAGCCATTATAGCTAATGATTGGTAAGCCACAATATATTACAGTTTTGTTTTTTATACTGCTTTAACTTCCAGACTGCACAGAAGACATAGCAAAACTCTCTTGATAATCTCATCCATGCAATTACTGTGAGATTGGATTTTCCATGCTGCTAGAAGGATATCCAAGAACATAGCAAATAGAACTAGAGAAAAGTGCATGAGCTCTAAATGGCCATTAATAGAAGCTCCAATCTCCAAACAGCAAAGTCACCTTGGTCCTCGAAAACAGGCATGTCATACACTGGTGGATTTGCAGATTTCCAAATGCTGTGATATGATATAGTGATTTTGTCTTTCTAGGACTTGTCTCTGAGGGTGACAGTAGCAGAATGTTGTGATGATGGCAGAACAGAAAATGTCGGCCATGTGATCATCGGACCTTCAGTCAGTGGGATGGGCGTGACCCACTGGAACCAAATGTTGGCTACCCTTAGAAAGCCTGTGTCTATGTGGCACCAGCTACGACAAAACTAACCACGAATTCAAACCACGATAAGAAGATTGTTGGTAGTGATAATAATGTTAATACACCAAAAGGCAAAGCAGAAACTTATCATGACTCTCTGTAAACATATTAATGTACAAACATACTCTGTAAATATCTGGCATGAGATTTCTTTCCTAATGTTTCAGGCTGTAAATTCTGCTAAGATTTTACTATGATTTTCTGTTTCCAACATAATTTAAATTCAGGCTGTACATTGCCGAAAGAATTGCTAACATTTAAAAACTTATCATCAGTGTTTGCTTTGCTACAAAAGATATTCTACTGAGAATTATGAAACAATTATATTTTGCTGACAGTTACAATATTTAGATGATCTAAAAAAATACCTTGGGGGTTAGCTTGTTATTATGTAACAGCTACCTCTAGCCAAAGCCATATGTGTGTTGCCACAGAAATATTAATGCTCAGCTTCTAAACGTAAGGAGAAGTAAATATTTTACATTTTGTAATCTTAAAACAAATTTCCATTCTTCATCATGAATAATAAAACCGAACAAAAACGACATGAGTATAATCTTTATATCTTCTTAAAATGGTATTATTTATATGTTAATAAATTATGCAGCAGAGTCTTAACTGAGATTTGAAATCCAGCAGCTTGTGGGCAGAACATATATTCAGCACTATGTGGGCAGAATATAAATCCAGCACCTCATGGGCGGGGCAGCAGGATAAAAATCCAGCACCTCATGGGCAGGGCAGCAGGATAACAATCCAGCACCTCATGGGCGGGGCAGCAGGATAACAATCCAGCACCTCATGGGCGGGGCAGCAGCAAAACAAGCCAGCACCTCGTGGGCGGGGCATTTTCCACTAAAGCAAGCACTCTGCTGCCGTTTCCACCATGCATAAAGTCAAGCTATTCTCAGTGCATTTTGTCAGCACAGCTTACATTTCTTGCCCCAGGTCCCCTTTTGATGTTTTGTGATATGTGCTAAGCTGCATAGATGTGTGCCATGCACAGATATGCAGAGGGTATTGATTTTAAATGGTTTTTGTGTGTTAAGATTGTATTTTCTTGAATCAATATGAATTTAATAAGGTGAATTATTTAGTTAAATACTAATGGGATTTCGTTTGGATGTAAAGTATATAATGTCCCCAGCCTGCACGCTATGGTGGTACAGTACAGCTGAATTTTGTAGTGTACAAAGATATGGAATGACTTGGGGTTTTTGCGGTTTTACATTTTGACTGTAAAAAGCACCATATGTATTTGATGTCCCTGTTGTCCCTTACTCTACTGAAGTGATGTATGATAGAGAAGCACCACTACATTTCCATTGCTTTCTCACAATTTTTAGAAAACCAGTATATCAGGATTATTGATTTATGTGCAAAGATTCACTTACTGCATGATTTAAATAAGGTTCACAACTGAATGCCTGTCACTTGATACATTATTGACACGATTCATATAGAATAATTGTGTTACACCCAATGGCCCCCAAAAGCAGGGTTAATTAATATGGTGGATAATTTCATAAAATGTTTTTTTTTTATCAAATGATAAAAGACGTTTCTGCTGAACTACTTGATTAAAATAAAATTGAAAAAAATTACGATCCACAGATTTATAGAAAAATTTAAAAAAAAGTTTTAAACTGTAAATAGTTAAGAATATATAATGCAAAAAATTTCAGATGAACTATCTTTTTCTAACAATCATTGAATTTGCCACTTGTGACTTACTTTGAAGCAGGATATTGGTAAAAAAAAAAGGAAGGGTGGAATATTTGCTTGGAAAATTAGTTTTGAAAGTCTGATAATCTATTGGTGTGTATTTTGTGTACACCCCCAGGCAGCTGACACATTTGTATTTAAAAAAAAAAATAAAAAAATCACAGCTGCAGTTCATTGTATTTTTCTACATTAATGTCCACAATATTAGTGAATGAATATATAGTCAAATGGTTTGCAACTTAAGGAAACCCATTTTGCTTTTCTTGCTATCAATACGATCAAGGACATGCAAATGATTAAATGTATCAGATTTTCATTTTTGAAATTTAAATTTATAGTTTAAAAGGAAACCCATTAAAAAAGACCCTCATTCATCAATACTCACTAACCCAGAATAATTTTACAGGTAAGGACTTCTGATCGATATCATTTTTCTGAATCAGTGACTAAAGCTGGCCACACTAGTAGATTTTCAATTGAAGGTTTGTACAACCATTTGTCTGAAAATTCTCAGTACATTTGAAAGGACTTTACGGAATAAAAACACTACATACACTGTTAGAAATTTATTCGTTCGAGAAAACGTTTCCACCTTGCTCCTTTGAATTCTCTAGTCATTGCGGCTGAAGTTGAATGTTGATTTGACCCCACTGATCAGAGAATTGAACATTTTTGAATAAAATTCTACTAGTGTATGGCCAGCTTTAAGAGGCATTATAGCCAGAAGATTAGCTTAAAGCGGAAGTAAACCCATCGATTTAACAGTCTAAAAAAAAAAAGGCATGCCGTGAATGCTAACTGCACATTGGCTGTGCTCTCAACCAAACAGTCAAACCATCCAATGGCTGGTGTCTCAACGGATCACATGTGCAGCACTGTGGCAGTTGAAGATTAAACAGAGGCAAAGATGGCAGCTTCCTTGGCTGAAAACGATAGGGGGGTTTACTTCCACTTTAAAGGGGTTGTAAACCCTCATAGTTATTCACCTTAATGCATTGAGGTGAAAAACCTCTTGTAGTGCACCAGCCCCCCCATAGCCTCCCTTTTACTTACTTAAGCCTGATCGTTCCTGCGCCTAGGACAAGCACACCTACTCCAGCCAATGTCTTGGGTCCCGAGTGGATAGATTGATAGCAGCGCAGCCATTGGCTCCCGCTGCTGTCAATCAAATCCAATGACATGAGTCGGGGCAGGTCAAGTCCTGCTGTCTGTCAATGGACACAGCAGCAGGACACGGAAGCACGCTTCTCCAACGGGGCACTCGAGAAGAGGAGGAGCTAGGAGCGCCGCTGGGGAACCCCAGAAAAGAAGGATCGGGGCCACTTTATAAGGTGTAATGGGATAGAAAGACACACAGCAATAAAAACCTGCCTAAGGTGCTAGCCTTTTCTTGTACCAATTATTTTTGTTGCTGTCCCTCCTGTCCCCACTGGAGAAATTTTCCATCACTTCCTGTCCTTCTGAATCCCTGTGACAGAGAGGAAGTGAAAGGAGATCTCAATGGGACCACAGATGACACTAAGTCCCCAAGAGAAATTATAATCATCCTCCACTGTATTACAAAAGAAAAGTTTAGGCTTGAGATGGGCTTAAGTATTGCATAACAAGATATGGCTAAACAACTTATTGCATTGTCAAAAAAAATAATCAAAATCAAACCGCTGGCCTGTGCCATTCTTTCAATCCAATACACTTCTCTCAAAAGGATAAAAAAAAGTAAAGAGTCATTTTTGTGATGCTGGAAGAAAATTAATATTTTTTAAAATATATATTTATGTTGTGGATACTCAACTATATGAAGTTACTACTCTTAACACAGATTTTTCTATAACAAAAGGAGGTTGGACTGTCGACAAACTGAAAATTCAGCATTGCCACAGTAACATATAAGAACTCACAAATATGTGAAACTTGATGTGTACAATACACACTAATAAAAAATATAATGAATTATAAAACTATTTTGCATGTATTCAATGTTTAAATATATTTCTAATGAATATTTGAAGAATCATGTCAATGATAACAGCTTTATTAAGTGCAATAAAAAATATTTTCATGAAAAACCATATTACGTGTCATGTCGTCTGACCTTGGGTTTCAGGACGGGTTTGTGGGTTGACACAAATGATGCGGCTCGGCTCCGACCCCCCTCTCCCTCCTCACAGGATTTGATAGACTGCCTCCATGTCCAGTGAGGAAGGAGAGGAGAGCGCTGCTGCTCTCAGGCAGGGCCGCCATCAGAGGGGTACAGCCGGTACACAAGTAAGGGGCCCATGCATCCGAGGGGCCCCGGACCATGGGTCACAACCCGGGCCATCCTAACAGGAGGCAGCTGCCGTCAGAGCTGACCGGCTTCCAGGATGCAGGAAAGGGTGGAGAGGTGGGCAGATCCCATGTGTGTGTTGGTTGGGGCCTGCTTTCTAGCTCTGTGTGGGGTGGAGTGAGGTCAGCTGCCAGGTCGGGGGGCCCCATGAAGGAGGACATCAGGGGGAGGAGCCCCTGCTATTTTGTGCATGCAGGTTGGGGCCCGCTGTCACAGTCAGACAGGCTCCGCTACGGTCAGATACCAGTGTGTGCAGGGCTATGTGGGGTGGGTGAAGCCAGTTGGTGCCAGCGAAGGGCCCCATGGAGGAGGAGGCCAGGGTGGAGAAGGTGAGAGCTGGGAAGAATGGTGCTTCCTTAGGTGTGTGACACTGCCACCCCACCTGTGATGCTGCCTCCTACCTGTCCCACTGCCCCCCACCTGTGACACTCCCTCTCACCTGTCCCACTGCCCCCCACCTGTGACACTCCCTCCCACCTGTCCCACTGCCCCCCACCTGTCCCACTGCCTCTCACATGTTCCACTACCCCCATCTGTGACACTGCCTCCCACCTGTCCCGCTGCCCCCAACTGTGACACTCCCTCCCACCTGTCCCACTGCCCCCACCTGTCCCACTGCCTCTCACATGTTCCGCTACCCCCATCTGTGACACTGCCTCCAACCTGTCCCCACCTGTGACACTCCCTCCCACCTGTCCCGCTGCCCCCCACCTGTGACGCTGCCTCCCACCTGTGACACTCCCTCCCACCTGTCCCGCACCCGTCCCACTCCCTCCCACCTGTCCCTCTGCCCCCCACCTGTGACACTCCCTCCCACCTGTCCCACTGCCCCCACCTGTGACACTGCCTCTCACCTGCCCCGCTGTCCCCCACCTAAGACACTGCCTCTAATCTTTGATGCTGCCCCCCACCTTTCCTGCTGCCCCCCTTCACCTTTCCCATTGCCCCCCCACCCCTTCCATGACACTTCCCCCCCTCCTGTCCCGCTGACCTCCTCTCATGACACCCCCCCCCCCACCTGTCTCCCTGCTCCCTTCCTGTCCCACTTTCCACCTTCTGTGGTAGGAGAAGATGGGACTGGAGGGGGAGGAGGAAATGGGATGGAGGAGATGGGACTGGAGGAGGACGAAGAGGATATGGGATAGAGGACATGGGATGGAGAAGGAGGAGGACATGGGATGGCCAGTGGGCGGATTCAGTGGGACAGCCAGAGGGAGGGCCCTGGGGAATGTTGGCGGTCAGGCCCAGGCCTAAAGCTGTGTAAGAGGCACCACAATTTCTGATGGCTGCCCTGCTCTCAGGCACAGTGCTGGATCAAGATCAGACTCAGGTAAGTATTTAAGGGGGACTGGGGGGAGCTAACATTGTAAGGTTTTCCACCTTGCAGTGGATGCATTAAGGTAAAAAAACTTAAAATGTTACGAAACCCAGGACACTACATTCACTATATCTGGTCTCCCACAGTACACAAGACATGGAAATGCAAGAGTTTTAGTAAATATAAACTGCTAAATTCCTTTTTTTATCAGCAGTATATAGCAGTCTTGTGACTTATATCAGTGCCTGGTTAAAGCTTGTAGGAGTTTTCAGTCACTCCTGACCCTCTGTCTGGACAATGCTGATTGGCCCTGTGCCGATCACATGCACTCTTTCAAAAAAAGAAAAAAAACTCTCTAGCAAAACACTAAACTGAGCATGTGCAGCTTGTCCCCTACCCTCTGTATTATCAGGAAATGGTTTGGGGACAGTGAAAGAAGGGGGGGGGGGGGGGTAATCTGAGAAAACGGAATCAAACAGCCTTTTTAAGTAATACAGAGGATTAACCCCTTAGGTTCCACAGTGACAAGCATGCTGTACTGCACACTGATTTTACTGTTGAGGGTTTAGTAACACTTTAAACCTTTAAAACCACTTTAAAGAACAGTTTCAAGTTTTGTCCCTGAAAAAGCTTTGCAATCCTATAGTTTTTTATTGGAGGTCAATATTTATGTTTCAGAAATAAAGTGTAGCTCCAATATAGCAAATAAAAGAAATATAGCATATTGCTACACAAGCCATAATGTAATTTAATATTATTTAAAATGTCCTTTCCTTTTCAATCTGCAACGTGGCAATTTTCTGTAAAATTCAATGCATTATGGCAACCTGGCATCGAGTGATTCAAATCAAACCAGTTGGTCACCGTTCCATTCTCTGCCTGTGACTGGGCGGTGAAAAATCAGCAATACATTGAGATTATCTCTCTGCTCTCCTCTCAGCATATGGGAATGCAGAGCTCCTGATTGGCCCCACAGAATACTGCAAGTCAAATTCAGGCATTTTAACTAGCTGCATTTAAAATATTTTGTTTTAACAAATGTATATACATAACTGTATTTTCATTGTTGTTTAATACCTGTCTGGAGTTCAGTTTTAACCTTTTCCCACCACCCAGGCTCTTTAAGAGACTCTAAATGCCAGGAGGTCGAGGCGGGCATTACAATCATGTGACCACTGTGATGGTGTGGCTTGCAACAGCAGTCACAAGATCGGAAGTGCCTGATCGCAGGTATGCATCAGAAGCTTCCCATGACATTTTAGTTATTGTGCTGGGAACGCACTCTCAGCACAGAAAACCGCACTCAGTGTTAAAGCCTACTCGCCAGCGTGAACAGGTTAAGGTCCAAACTTTTACTGACCTTCCCTTACTCAACCACCACTCCATTAACTTCATAGTTTGAAGACAAAAGAATGACAGCATGTCACTTGCTCCTCTTCCTCTCCAGTGACAGCACTGATGCTTGGAAATTGGCCACTCAGGCCATCAAAAGGGGTCAAAGAGGGTCCTAAGCTCTGTGTATTGTCCAACTAAGATCGACTTATGCAAGGCTTCTTCTCCTTGCTCCCGGCAGTGGACAGAAAGGCTGGTGAGTGAACATAAGGTACTACAGGGGTCAGCGCTAAAGTAAACCTGTTGCTTTTCCCTGCATAGCCAAAGCACAGGTTCACTTTAAAGCACCCTTCAGGTCTAGTCCAGGATGGATTGAAAACAGATCCAGAAAAAAACGTAGCAAACATAAATTATTTATTTTTCCTTTTTAACTTTTCTCTGACTTGACATTTCATTAATTTTTTTATCTAGTTTTCTCTGCAAGTGAGCTTTCTTTGTAGGGTCTAGGGAGTGGTCTTTGTGCCCGCTTCCTGCGTAGATCACTCCTTCTCGACTGATTCTTGTTCGGGCTCGTGCTTTGGCTCTTTCACCACAACCATGTACCTGCAATACAACATTAAGAGTGAATGTTCAATAAGAATAAAATTAACAGTTGCAATGTCATTCAAAGGCAATGTAGAGCTCTGTAGGAAGGATCTCAGGGAGGTTCTACTTTCAGACAAAGTTAAAAAAAAATGTATCCAGAGGTCATTGAGGTCTAAATACCCCAACCAAATTCAAGTGGACCTCTGGGCACAGGCATTTTTGTAAATCATGACATCTTTCCTGATGGTAATAAAAGGCTTAAAATACTTCACAGTACCATACAATGAATACTCTTGTTTCTGCCATAGTACAGCTCCCAATGTACTTCTGGCCCGCTCTGGTTATGACAACTGCGTGTTCCATCCCCGGATGAAAGCATTAGTGTCTGTGCTTCCCTTCACTTGGCCATTCACAGAATACCATGCATTCTGTGCCCCATTTAATAGAAATTCTGGTTGCTTGTCAATAATGATGCAAAATGGTAAATCACACCTGATTGAAATGATCTAGTCTTAAAGATACTTCCCTAGAGTATGTGTAATTACTGGGGAGGGGGGGGCACTATGGCACTGGAGGGGGGCATGGAACTAGACACCAAGCTGTAGCATAGCTGAGTAGGCAAAGCTCACTATATGAACATATTTAACATCCCATAATGATCTGTTAGTTTGGCGGCAATGTGATGTGGCTTAAACACTAGACCATGGCAGTAGGGGGAAAGAGGAGGAACCATAGCATGGACCAACATTCATTTTAATAAACTCAATTACTATTTGAACACAAGGTTCTCGTAAGGATTTGGGCTAGCATCTGAAACCTGAAAACTAATTAAAATACTGACTGCAGTACAACCAGTATATTATATTTAAAGTTTTGCCATGTGCACAGATGGGGAAGAATGCATGTTCAACAGCTTCCATAGGGGAACAAGCCACTGGTCTAGGGCAATTCATTCAGAATATTTAAACTTCTGGTATGTTGTTTAATCATGGAAGGAATCTAGAATATCTATAGCTAAACCAATCAAGCAATGGGGACAGCATTCACTTTATATACACATAGGGACCCAATTGGAAAAATTACTCCATAATGCAGAAAAAATTGTACTAACCACTGAACCACCATCGACCAAAGTTCTGATTTTTGATAAATAGTAAGCAAAATATGGGAAGAACAGTGAATGTAGCAATAAATGGTAATATAGAAGCTCTGTCCTTGACCTGCAGTCCCCTCTATTCATGATATTATGCTTAGGCAGATAAATTGATCATAAAGTTTACAATAAATCAATAACATTTTATAGGTTTACTAAGTAATCCTTAAAACCAGATGATACGGTATATTGTGAAATAAAAAACAGTGTCAACTGGCTATATTTTTTTATGATGGTCAGTGCAGTTAATGGGGTCTATACATGAATGTTTTCCTCACAAGATTCACACAACCTTAGGTCAAGATTCAGAAATTTCTAATTGGATTCAGTTGCATAAATCCTGGGTGAAAGTTGAGTAAAAACATTTATAAAAACAGACCTCAAAGGGCCAGTATATCCAAAATTGCTATTGGTGAAGCCTTGCAAGTTAAGACAGCCCCTTGCTTCTAGTAAATTTTAGATACTCCAACTGCAAAATGTCATCAATAGAGTCCATGAAAGATATTAGGTATTATCGGTAAGCTGTCATATTTAGCAAAGTCCTCTGAGCACAAGGACATAGCATAGTACAAGGAATACATGGGTAGAGCTGCACGATTCTGGATAAAATGAGAATCACAATTTTTTCTCTCATGATTCTTGAGGCGTAACATCATCTATCACATTATACAAAAAAATTGTGCTAACTTTACTGATTTTTTTTATTCATTAAAGTGAATTTTTTCCCAAAAAATTGTGTTTGAAATATCGCTGCGCAAATACAGTGCGTAATAAAATATTGCAATGACCGCCATTTTATTCTCTAGGGTCTCTGCTAAAAAAAAAAAAAAAAAAAAATAGGACTTTTATAACAGCTTACCGTATATACTCGAGTATAACCCGAATATAAGCCGAGGCACCTAATTTTACCACAAAAAAAACTGGGAAAACGTATTGACTCGAGTATAAGCCTAGGGTGCGAAATGCGCAGCTACTGTAAGTGGAAAAGAGGGTCAACAATGCCCATTTGCAGCCTCACTGTGCCCATTTGCATGCCAATCAAACTTGGTAGTTAAAAGGTTCCTAGATGCCCCCTAGCTGCAGCCAAAATTTGGGGTCTCTGGACCCAAAGGGTCCCAAAATGACATTGCTGCAGGTGGACACAGTTGACCGACTTTGGGGCCCTGTATCTCGGGGCCACTTGGTGCTAGGAACCCCAAATATGTTGTAGTGTTGGTTCCACTGGGTTTGCACACCAAATTTGGGGTCCCAATTACCAAGTGGCCCCAAGATACGGAGCTCCAAAGTCGGGTCGGAAAATGTCAGTCTCTGCTGCAGAAAAGTGCTTGACTCGAGTATAAGCCCGAGGGGGGCACTTTCAGCACAATAAAATGGGCTGAAAAACTCGGCGTATACTAGAGTATATATGATACCTGTAAAATCCCTTTCTTGGAGTACATCACGGGACACAGAGCCACAGTAATAACTGGATGGTTATATGGCACCTTTAGGTGATGGACACTGGCACACCCTAGACAGGAAGTTCAATTTCCCATATAACCCCTTCCCTTACTGGTAGTACCTCAGTTTTGTAGCAAAGCAATACACGTGTAACCAAAAGAGGGGAGGGACCTCTGTGTCCCATGATGTACTCCAAGAAAATGATTTTACAGGTAAGCTGTTATAAAAATCCTATTTTCTTTATCGTACATCACGGGACACAGAGCCACAGTAATTACTGTATGGGATGTCCCAGAGCAATGCTACCTGAGGGGAGGGGACACAAACAAAAGTAGGGTGCAATCAGACTTGAGGACCTATACTGCTGCCTGTAGTACACTGCGCCCAAAGGCGATATCCTGAGGGCCAGATTAAGAACATTGTGGGCCTGGTGCTAAGGATTTTGGTCAGGGCCTCTTATAAACAATAAATAAATAAATAAATAAATAGAGAGAGAAAAGGGAATGAAAGAGGTGTGAGGGGTAAGGGAGAGAGAGAGAGAGAGAGAGAGAGAGAGAGAGAGAGAGAGAGAGAGAGAGAGAGAGAGAGAGAGAGAGAGAGAGAGAGAGAGTAAGGGAGAGAGGAAGAGAGAGAGAGAGGGAGGAGGAGAGGAGAGGAGAGGGGGAGAGAGAGAGAGAGAGAGAGAGAGGAGAGGAGAGGAGAGATGAAAGAGCTGTAAGGGGTGAGGGAGGGAGAGGGAGAGGGAGAGAGAGAGGATGAAAGAGGTGTAAGGGAGGGAGGATGAGAGAAAGGATGCACATGAGCATGCGTGGGAATGACATCAACGCAGCCCGGCCAAGGCAAGTGACCGAAGGCACAGAACACGGAAGGAAGACTGGGTGAAGATGGAAACGCCCGGGCCCCGCCGGATTGATCGCAGCACAGCACTGGAGGGCTCAGTCTGACAATTTAAGTGTACACTAATGTGCTAATATGCTGTGCATACTTGTACATTATGGCATAACCTACCTCAGGGCCTTTAAAAAGTAGTAATGTTAGAAAGTTTTACTACCGGTTTAATATCACAGGAGCCTCTCATGGGGCCCCCTACTGACTCTGTGGCCCTTGGGCAGTGCCTAAGTGCATAGTTGCCAACATTTCAAAAATATTTTCAGGGACACTTTTTTTTACAAGTGCTATATTTAGAGTAGCTGACATCCCCTATGTTCCTCTATACATCACAATAGTAATTACAAAATTAAATAAGTACTAATAAATGGGGCAGAACAAATATGAGGACTGAGATTTCCTTTAGTTAAACTAACAAAAGTTTGTCCATTCTAGAGCTGGTAACATTGAGGATATTCAGTATAATTTTAAAGAACTGTTTTTGTGGGTAAGAGGCATAGGGGAGGAGTATGGATGGTATAAAAGTGGGAAGTATGTGCAGGTGAGGGAGAGGAATGTGGAGGGTCTAACAGTGGGCACTATGTACATGAGAGGAGTGCGGAGGGTATGGCAGAAAGCACTATGTACAGCAGAGGAGTGTGAAGGGTATGACAGTGGGCAGTATGCACAGCAGAGGAGTGTGGAGGGTATGCCAGTGGGCAGTATGTACAGGAGAGGAGTGTGGGGGGTATGACAATGGGCAGTATGTACAGGAGAGGAGTGTAGGGGGTATGACAGAGGGTAGTATGTACCGGAGAGGAGTGTGGAGGGTATGACAGTGAGCACTATATACAGGAGAGGAGTGTGGAGGGTATGGCAGAAGGCACTATGTACAGGAGAGGAGTGTGAAGGGTATGACAGTGGGCAGTATGCACAGAAGAGGAGTGTAGAGGGTATGAAATTGGGCATTATGTATAAGAGAAGAGTGTGGAGGGCATGACAGTGAGCAATATATACAGGAGAGAAGTGCATGACAGCGAGCACTATGTACAGGAGAGGAGTGTGTAGGATATGACAGCAGGCGCTATGTATAGGAGAGAAGTGTGGAGGGTATGACAGTGAGCAGTATGTACAGGAGAGAAGTGTGGAGAGTATGACAGTGGGCACTATGTATAGGAGAGGAGGATGAAGTAATCTGGGAAGGAAAAATTTAAAGGTTTGTGGAAGGATGTTTAGGGACTGTGTAGTGGTTAAGCGGGCCATACATGGATTGAAATTACACCAATTAAGCAGAGACCAGCCCTAGTCAATCTATGTATGGGCTAGCTGGTTTTACACAAGTCAACCTATTAACCGACTTGAGTACAACCAGCCTGTCAGGTTTCCCCCAAAACAATCAGTGCTGCCAGCTATATTTAGCAACATTAATTATTGTATTCACTGGCAGAAAAAAATAACACTGCGGGAGTGATTTCCCCATTCACAGGTCAGCAGGTGAGAGGGTGTGTGGGGACAGGCTGGGAAGAGATACTAATCAGTGGCTGGGTGGGTGGGTAGGCACTGGTTAGTATCAGAGCCAGATACACACAGGTTACATATGCCACGGTTGTTAGAGTGAGAGCAATAATTCTAGCACTAGACCTCCTCTCTAAACATGTAACCTGTAAAAAAAAATGAAAGCATCGCTTGGTACACAAAAAAAAAATCGTGCTAACTTTCGTTTTTTTTTTTATGAATGAAAAGTTTCTTTCCAAAAAAAACGTTTGAAAAATTGCTGCGTAAATATCGTGTAACATAAAAAGTTGCAAAGACCACCATTTTATTCCACAGGGTGTCTGATAAAACAATATATATATAATGCTTGAGGGTTCTGTGTAATTTTTTAGCAAAAAAAAAAAAATGATGATTTTTACATGTAGGAGAGAAGTGTCAGAATTGGCCTGGGTGGCAAGGGGTTAATTACCATAAGTAATATACAAATAATTATTATAAGCACTGTGAGCTCATCCTCTCAGTCTGCTGCAGAGTGTTCCAGCTATTTAGTATTTAAACTGTCTGCTCTGTATGTAGCTTCTGACTGGCTGTGCAAGCAGCCCTGTATCTCCAGGACCATAGATGATAGCAGCCCCATATTTTAACCAGTGCTGGGATAGGTCTTTGGCTACCTACCCCTCAAATGGGGTCTCTGTGACTCCAGATCGTCGAGCTACAACCCTCAAAGTCGATCTTTTTTTTTTTTTTTTTTTTTTTTTTTTGGGCAAATGGGCCTATCTTGAGAAAGGGGCCTGGAGCTGCAGCTCCAATAGCCCCTATGTTAATCCGGCCCTGGATATCCTCATGCCTTCTTACATCCACCTGATAGAATCTGGTGAATGTATGGACTGAAGACCAAGTTGCGGCCTTGCAGATTTGAGCCATGGAGGCTTGGTGATGCACTGTCCATGAAGCACTAACAGCCTTGGTGGAGTGCGCCTTGATTTGAAAAGGTGGAACTTTCCTCTTCAAACCATAGGCTTGAATAATTACTCGCCAAATCCATTTGGCAATAGGGAATTTCGACGCCGCCTGTCCTTTCCTAGGACCTTCAGGCAACACAAACAAAACATCTGTTTTGCGAACCTGAGCAGTCGCCTTCAAATAGATTTTGACTGCTCTCACTACATCCAAAGAATGTAGTGACTATTCTTCCTTAGAACAGGGTTCTTGAAAAAATGAAGGTAAAACAATATCCTGGCTAAGGTGAAAACATGAAACCACCTTTGGCAGAAGCTAGGATGAGGACACAATACTACTCTATCCTTGTGAATGATTAAATATGTTTTTTTACAAGACAGAGCCGCCAACTCTGATACCCTTCTTGCAGAAGAAGGCTCAAAAGGCTGTTTCTGTAATGCCGATAGAACTAAATTCAAGTCCCAAGGGTTCAGGCGTGCTCTAACCGGTGGATTAAGCTGCCTTACCCCCTGTATAAAGCTTTGGACCAAAGAATGCGAAGCAAGCGGATGTTGAAACAATACCGATAAGGCCGAGACTTGGCCCTTGATAGTACTCAAGGCCAGTTTCATCTCTAACCCCATCTGCAGAAAGGCAAGGATTCTACCCAAGACATACTTTCTAGGATGACAACCCCTGGATTCACACCAGAAAAAAACATATGCCTTCAAGACTCTATAATAAACAACTCTGGAAGCTGGCTTCCTTGCATTAATCAGTAGATAAGTAGATATCACTGAGCCTGAAAGCCCATGATTCTTCAGAATGCGGGTTTCTACAGCCAAACCGTTAAATTTTGCGTTTGTAAAGTAGGATGGAACACTAGTTCCTGCGACAGCAGGTCTGGACGTGGTGGCCCCTACCACCATCTTTACTATTTCTGCATACCAAGATCTTCTGGGCCACGCTGGGGCCACCAGAACTAATCGACGTCTTTGCCCGCTTGATCCTGCGAAGAAGTCGAGGCAGCAGCAGAATAGGAGGGAATGCATAAATCAGTGAGAACTGATCCCATGGGGTCACCAACGCATCTGTTCCGCATGCGAGTGGATCCCTTGTTCTTGACACAAAGTCGTCGACTTTGTTGTTGAACCTGGACGCAAACAGATCTAGGTCCGAGATCGGGGTGAAGGGATCATTCCCCTGGGAACAACTGCTGGCGACTTAAATAGTCCGCCTGCCAGTTCTCTACTCTGGAATGAAGATTACCGATATGCACGGCACATGCTTTTCTGCCCAGGTTAGGATCTGGTTTACCTCTCCCTGGGCTGTCTGACTTCTGGTGCCCCGCTGGTGATTGATATAAGCCACTGCCGTGGCATTGTCGGATTGAATGCTGACAGGAGAATTCCGCAACCTGAATGTCCAGGCCCTTAGGGCTAGGTACACTGCCCGAATCTCTAAGAGGTTGATGGGCAAAGTCCTTTCGGTTCTGGACCATTTCCCTTGGACCGACGTCTTTTCCAGGACTGCACCCCAACCTGAAAGGCTGGCATCTGTTGTTACCACCTTCCAGGTAACTGGATTTCCTCTTCTGCAGATTCTTGGGTATCCTTTACCAACTGAGGCTCTGATGCACTTTTGGCGACAAACGCATTGGAAAATCTAGTGCTTGGATCTTCTTGTTCCAAGCCGACAAGATACTGTTTTGCAGCAGTCTCAAATGAAACTGAGCATAGGGAACTGCTTCGAACGAAGCCACCATCTTCCCCAACAACCTCATACAAAAGGTGGTTAGAAGGACCATTCTCTGCCCTGACCACCTGAACCAGCTCCTTTATGGTGCTGATTTTTACCTGGGGTAAGAACACCCTCTTCTGAGCTGTAGCTATAATCAGATGCAAGTACTCTAATCTTCTTACTGGATTTAAAGAAGATTTCTCTAGGTTGAGGACCCAACCTAGGTATTCCAGGTACTTGACTGTGGTGACCATGCTTTGAGCTATCAAGAGCAGGTCGTCTAGGTATGCTATTATCGTTATACCTTGAATCCTTAATCTGGACAGAGGAAGGGCCAGAAGTTTGGTAAACACCTGAGGTGCAGTAGCTAGACCGAAAGGCAAGGCTACAAACTGAAAATTACGTTTTTTTACTTCGAAACGCAGATATTTCTGGTGAGCAGGGAAAATAGGTACATGCAGGTATACATCCTTGATATCAAGTGATGCCAGAAGTTCTCCTCCTTGTGGGATGGAGACTACTGATCGGATTGATTCCAATGCGAAAAGAGCGAATTTTCAGGAACCGGCTAGAATGGGCCCGACATCTCCATTTGGTTTTGGCACCGTGAAAAGGTTTGAACAAACCCCCAACCCCTGCTCTTCCTTGGGGACCATCATGATCGCTTTTTGCATATGACCTGAGGAAATGAGAAGGGAATTCTCGAAACTCTAATTTGTAACCTAGAGCTGTTGTGGAGACCACCCATCTGTCTTGAAAATTCTTCCTGCCAGACCCTTGTGAATGGAGAAGTCTTCCCCCCACTCGAATGAGCGGGGGCGCCCCTTCATAAAGAGTTTTTAGCCTTTTGTCTTGTGGGTTTCCTCCCCCAGGATTTCTTTTGTCCCTGGGGTTGACCCTAAGGTTTACCTCTTGAACCTGACGGTGGAGGCAGTCATGACTGCCTGGAGGCCGATGCCCCTGGCACTGGAGAAAGAGCCCGTTTAATGAGGGATGTTTACTCCTTTTCTTAACTGGCAAAAGGGTACTTTCCCACTTGATATTTTTTGGATATATTTGTCCAAATCATCCCCAAACAGTTTTTCACCACAGAAAGGAAAACCAGCCAAGAGCTTTTTGCATGTCATCTCTTATCAGTTGGATCCATAAGCATTTGCACATTGTCAACCGGACAAGTCAAGCTTTTATTCACAGAGGATATAGCAGCGTCAATTGCTGGTATACTCCACATCTTAGTGAATTTTTCCTCCATAGGATAAAGTGTTGAAAACTTTTTAGGAGGGAAAAAATACCTATCTGGGTTACACTCAGAATATATAAGCTTCTCGAGTAATGAATGTACAGAAAAGGCATGCAAGGCTTGAGGAGGCTTTAGTGAACCCAAACAAGAAGTGGGCTCTTCAACCGACTCAGTTAAGGGTAGCTTAAATGTGGAGCGGACCATTTCAGTAAGAGAATGCACGAGTAACTTATCAGCATGTGAAGCTGAAGAAGGTTCTTCCCCACTTGATCCCTCAGAAGAGGAGTCAGTCTCTCCACGGTCCCCTGAGGGGGGGATTCATTTTCCTCCTCCCACTGTACCTCTGTTTGAGGATCCTGGGTGGTAGAAGGGGACCTAATACGCTTTCTTCCACTCTGTGAAGATGAGATTAAAGTCGCCAACTTTTCCTCTAATCCACTGATCCACTGACAGGGGCTGAAGTGTCGAAAGCAATTGTAGCCCCTGATGACCCTGATGGCTCACTCTGACCAGCCTCCCTAGGTCTTTCGGGGGGGTGTTGTTGTGGGGGGTCCTTAGGGCCTGAAGTTGACCCCTTAGTGCCCTTGATTTTTGTGGCATTTGTACCGCCCCCTCTGGTCATAGTGCTAAGCACAAAAGCAGAGGTACTACCAAAAAAAATGCACCCAATGCTGAGCAATAGTCCAGCAACTGCCACTGCTATTAAGCTCAGCCTGGTGCTTAAGTAAATGTGCCTGGGAATGCCTGGGTCACCTACACTCACATGCCACCCGTCCGCTCTGTGTCCCTCCTTTAGCTGTATGCAAAATTGTGTTTGAAAGACCGCTGCGCAAATTTAGTGCGTAATAAAATATTGCAATGACCGCCATTTTATTCTCTAGGGCAGTAATGGCGAACCTTGGCACCCCAGATGTTTTGGAACTACATTTCCCATGATGCTCATGCACTCTGCAGTGTAGTGGAGCATCATGGGAAGTGTAGTTCCAAAAGATCTGGGGTGCCAAGGTTCGCCATCACTGCTCTAGGGTCTCTGGTAAAAAAAAAAATAATAATTTATATATATATTTATATTATTAATATCATTTTAATATATATAAATAAATGTTTGGGGGTTCCAAGTAATTTTCTAGCAAAAAATACTGATTTTAATTTTTAAGCAACAAAAAAAGGTTTAGTCTTTAGGTGGTTAAACTGACCTCATTTACAGATGGAAGTTCATTCCTTTGATCTAAAAAGAACTAATAGATACATTGTAGCTATTCTCTAGCTCTCAGAGCTGAGGAATGTTCATAAAACATTTGTCAGATTTTTTTTTTTTTTTTTGACAGCTCGGTTTACATAGAATCGTGGAAATGGCTGATTAGCATCGTGAGGGGGGTTGAATCGAGATTGCGATTTTTTTTTTAACGCTTAATCGTGCCGCTCTATACATGGGTATTATATAAGGGGGCTGTGCAATTAAAAAAAAAAAAAAAGTGAGTTCCCTGCAATAGAGGAGCTTTTATACTCACCTCTAGCAGCCAGTGGGGGAGATTTACTAAAACTGGAGAGTGCAAAATCTGGTACAGCTGTGCATGGTGGTAGCCAATCAGCTTGTAACTTCAGCTTGCTCAAATAAGCTTTGACAAAAAAAATGGAAGCTGATTGGTTTCTGTGCAGAGCTGTACCAGATTATACACTTTCCAGTTTTAGTAAATTAGCCCCAGTGTCTCCCCCACTTCCCCCTCTGTACTAGTGTTGCAGCCTTTGTCAGACTTCAGCATTCAACACTTCCAGAAGCGCTGGAGGCCTGTGCCCCTGCTTCATACCCTCTGTCTCCATAGATCACTACTGTGTCCTGTAGTGAATTAGGGGTCGGAAATTTGAATCACAGCAGGGACACAGGCATCCAGGGCCGGATTTCTCACAAGGCCACCGAGGCCAGGCAGTGGTGCAGGGGCGGCCCCGCACTAAGATGGGCGCAAGCCAACCACGCAACTGCGCATGCGCCGTTCCGAAGCCGGCTGGGCTCAGGAAAGCTTATACGCTTTCGGCCGGCCGGCACATGCGCAGTAACGTCATTACGCCTCCCGGCGGCGCCATTTTTTGAATAGATGGAGAGAGGCGGAGGGACGGCTGCTTGCTGGACCATAGGCAAAGCAACTTAGCAAGAAAGAGCTACGCATCTCTCTCCAGGGATGGAGTTCAGTCACCAGGGTAACCAAGGACGCTGAGAGGAAACAGAGGGGCCACCAGTCCTGCATCTGGGTCACTTTACAGAAGATCTGCTGGGCAGAGTTGGATCCCCTGCTCTCTCATCTGGACCAGCTGAAGCCTGCAGCATTCCTGTGATCTGCACCCAGCTTTCTCAGCAGAATCCTTAGCCTGCTTTGTTGCATGGTAAGTCCTCTCATTTGAATTTATTGTGTACTTTAACTAATTAATTGACTAGATTAGTAAAGGGTCTTAGTAAATAGTCTGAAGTTTGTACTACTACTACTTATGTCAGTGAAAAGTCTCAGGATGCTTGATCTATTGTAGCAGTCATCGATGAAGGATGAGAATAGTGGTGGTGTGTGTGTGGGGTGGGGCGGCATTGAAGGACCCGGTCTTGGCGCGGCAAAGGGAGCAAATCCGGGCACAGGCATCCAACACTCCCTGAAGTGTCAAATGGCAAAGAGTCTTCCAGGGGCTGCAGGATCTATTGCCCCTTTAATCTAGATTTCTGATTACCCTGACAGGATCACTGTAAAATGTTACAGTGGGAACCCAACCTTAATGAGGTCCCTTTCTCTGGCTGACAGTGCTGACTGCTAGGGAAATCCTTTTATGTTTATGTATTGAACGGCTGCTCCTGCATACACCTTTCTTTCTAGTTATAAATTGAGGAGCTGCTTGTCATTTCTCTTTGCACTGTTTTGACAACCACTAAACTCCTTCGCGCTCCATAAATGCAGAGGCTGAAGTAGGATTGTGCCACAATCTCCTGCATCATGTAACATGAAATCCACAAGATATATGGCACTCTTATAAAAGTTCACAATCACAAGGCTGGTAAAGATACTTACAATAATGGGAGCTATTCTCCTATGCATTCTGTGTTCTAGGGGTACACAGTAAGAGGTACACACAGCAGGGCTACCGAGTCCAGAACAATGATTACCCATCATGCTGTGGAATATCAACTACAGATCATGCTGTCATTATTATACAGGAATTCAGATAAAAATGACAAAGCAGGAGGCCGTTCAAGTAGTTACTCGCTTCCACTCTATTTGTCCTGCACATCAATAGAAGTGCTAGTCAATGTGTGATGTCTGTCAGTATATCGTGCTGATCTATGGATTGCTGTGCGGTGCAGACGTGTCCTGAATTGGAAGATCGCGTGCAGGCTGATTCCTCATGATGACATCAATAATGCCACTGAATGGGGAGGAAATGACAAAGCCACTATCTGGATATAAATCTGAAAATATTATTACAATAAAAGCAAATTCCATATTAAACAGACACTTCTCTTATTAAGAAAATACTCCAAAGGAAATTAATTTAACCTCAGCTCTGTTCCCAAATATGATCAGTAAGAACAATGTGATTTAAAGAACAGAGAACTTTGTATTAAAATTCTGCTGCTTTTGTTTAGCTCAGATCTCGAGTGACAAGCATTGACAGGGCTTTCTCCCACCCGCTTTATGTCAAAGTCATCTCTCTCTCCCAAAATGCATTCTGTCAGTACCTGGAACGCACACGAGGGGGGTCAGAAAGCCAGTAATGTAGACTATTCCAAAAAAAAAAAATAGTTTCTACTAAAACCAAACCTTGGCAGATAGATGAGGTCTGTTTAAAGTGGTTGTAAACCCTTACAAACCACTTTGACCTACAGGTAAGCCTAGATTAAGGCTTACCTGTAGGTCCAATAAATATCTCCTAAACCTACATGGTTTAGGAGATATTTAGAAAAAAACAGGCACCGCTGTTTACGGCGCATGCACTGCGCATGCCGTGATCACGGCGATATGCCGCCTTCATGCGCATGCACGGGAGTGACGTCATCGCCGCTCCAGCGAATGACAGCGCTGGAGCGGCGAGACCCGGAAGTCACTCTGGGAATGATGGCGACTGAGAAGATCGTGGATGAGGACCGCTTCGGGGGGCTTCGTTCTCAGGTTAGTCATTCATAATGAGCTAGTATGCTATGCATACTAGCTCATTATGCCTTTGCCTTGCAGGTTCCGTTTTTTTTTTTTTTTTTTGAGGAAGGTTTACTTCCTCTTTAAAGTGTATATAAAGCCTGATAAAATCTTCTCTTATTTGCTCAATTTTGGTCTGTTGGATTTACTATTTAAAAAAGTTTTTTGTTCTGTTCAATAAGTGACAATATACCTCCTTACAGAAATCCAGTGAGCTTGTAATCTCTGCTGTGTCATTACAAGTATCTTTATCAGCCCTGCCCAGTTTACCTCTGTGGACTACAGCACAGCCTCCCCCTCCCGGCTATATAAAAATGCACTGATTACTGTTATAAATGACACTGGCAGGGAAGGAGTTACCACTAGTGATGATCAATGGGTTGAATGTGTTCCCTGGGAGGTGTTTCTAACTGTGGGGGGGGGGGGACTGACTGGGAGTACAGAGATATCGCTGTTCCTAATGACTAGGAACAGACAAACAGACAATCACTCTGTACTTCCCGGTCAGAACGGAGATCTGTTTGTTTACATTGACAGATTCCCGTTCTGGCTCTCTTTGGAGCAATTGCGGGTGGCCGGCAGACATCGTGGCCCCCGACTATGCGCATCAGCTCCCACGCCGTGCATTGGGCATGAGCACGCCTGCTATAGCTGTGAAATAGACCGACGTACAGCCACGCCGATTCACTGGAACGAGACGACCTGTCGCAGTATAATGACAGCGGCTGGTCGGCAAGTGATTAAGGTCATCACAGAGGACAAGGTAGCACTCTTTACGTCTGGAGGAAAAGAGATTTAATCTCCAAATACGGAAAGGTCTCTTCACAGTAAGAGCTGTGAAAATGTGGAATAGACTCCCTCAAGAGGTGGTTTTGGCAAACTCAGTAGATTGCTTTAAAAAGGGACTGAATTCTTTCCTAAATGTACATAATATAACTGGGTACTAACATTTATAGGCAACGTTGATCCAGGGAAAATCAGATTGCCTCTCGGGAGATCAAGAAGGAATTGGATCATGCTTTGCTGTTTTTTTTTTTTTTTTTGGCCTTCCTCTGGATCAACTGTGGGTATAGGATTGTGTATATGAAATTGTATGACCCCCCCTTTTTATAGGTAGAACTAGATGGACTTGTGTCTTTTTTTCAACCCAACTATGTAACTATGTGGTAAGTCTACAGGGATAACATGACATGGGGTTTCAAATAATGTGTCAGAGAGTTCCAAAGATGGCTATACGTTTTTTATTTATGATCAGCCAGCATGCTAAATGATAAAAAAAAAAAAGCTGAAAGAGATGGAGAAATCCCCCCCAGGACAAAGTATTTTGACAGTGGGACCCGCCACCTGCCAAAAGCTTTCCAGCATGTCCCTTTGACAGACGTTGGCAAATCGACTTCCGACAAGTGGGGACAGCCACACACTGATTGGCATTCAGCTAGCCCCTGCTGAACTGGACGAATTTCAATCAGTTTATGGCCAGGTTTAGAGGACCTGAAGATGGGGGCTCCCTGGGGCATGCAGGACAAGCACTGATACTACATAGAGATATACAGGCACAGTGGTGTCTGCTAGAGTGCAGATCATAACAGAGTGCCAACCGATGTTAGCTAATCGTTTCATATCGTGTACTGGCTTACACACTACAACTTCAAAAAATAAGATAATTTAGCTAAACAATTGGGAGAGTGGGGGGATTTTAGTCTATTTAGGTCTACCATGCATAACAACCTGCAGTGGTGTGACTTCAAAATCATTTTTGAGACAGAAAAAGAAAGGATTTAAAACTGAACTCAAGGCAAACCGCAAATACATCACTGAAATGTGTGTATATATATATATATATATATATATATATAATATATATATATATAAAAGTTTTTCTACCTGTCAAAGAATTTGTGTTTCTGTCTAACCAATTTGTCAAACCTGACAGACAGCGCAGCCAGCCAGCTGACCTGTCTGCAACACAGCTGAATCACCTGCTATGAATGAACAGTAAAGGAGCAGCGACAGAATGATGGGGACTTTATCTGCTCTCTCCTCCTATAAGCACATTTCTAGCCTGCAGATGTGAAATCAGGACACCTGATTGTCACGGTATCCCCTCCCTCTCCCTCTCCCAGTCTGAGTGCTCCTGTATGGAGATTATAAGAGGATGAAATTGACTCATATTCTGGTTTTATTACAAGTTGCATTCAAATTACATAACTGCATTTGTTTTTACAATATCTGGTGTTAAATGCTAATGACTGGGCATAATTTCCATGTATAATATGGTGTACAAGCAGATAGGAGTCATTTCTATACTATGGCCTTGAAAAGCAGGATTCTTTATATTAAAGTCAAGCTATTCTTTCTTTGAATTAATCTGCACTGCGTAGTGAATAAAAGAGCCATAAAAGGGAAAGAGAACCACATTACTGTAATAAATGCCTAACTAAGAAACCCAGTTGAGAGCTTTTGGTTTGCATGTTAATATAATATTAGTTGGTTATCCACTAAACAGTCTAATTAGAGCTTCCCACAAGACTGCTTGGGGAACAGCTGTGCTCTTTCAGAGCATGTAGGCATTTATATAGGTCATGTGATTTGGCAAATCGCACCCAGCTGGATCTGGAGGCATTTAGGGACATGTCCATGAACACTTTCTTGCACAGGGGCAGGTTTTGCTGAGTTATTGGCCCCAGTACTTGGCAGGAACATTATGTGCTAATGCTGCTCCGTGCTGTCCTTAGCTGCCCCTCACCTAACACTATCAGCTGCGTTTGCCTGGAAAAATCATCAGATGTGTCACAAAAATGAATTATCCTTCTGCTTCAAGAAAGATTTCTGCTTCAAAAATCTTTACATTAAAGGGCAGGGTTTCCAGGTACAGTTACAGTACTGCCTATCATTGCATTGATGTTAAAGGTGAATGGACATTAAAGGGGTTGTAAAGGTTCGTTTTTATTTTCTAAATAGGTTCCTTTAAGCTAGTGCATTGTTGGTTCACTTACCGTATTTATCGGCGTATAAACACACACTTTTTCCCCCTTAAAATCGGGGGAAAGTCGCGGGTGCGTGTTATACGCCGATACCCCCCAAAAAAAAGACAAAAAAAGCGAGCGGCCGAAAAAGACTGAACTGCGGCTGAAAAAGGCTGAAAGCGACTGTTCAGCTCCGCTCGTAGTCCCGCCTCCCTGCGCTCGCTCCCGAAACAGCAGGGAGGCGGGTCTCCGAGCGGAGCCGAACAGTCGGCTCAGTCTTTTTCAGCGGTGGTTCGGCCTTTTTCGGCCGCGGTTCGGTCTTTTTCGGCGGCGCATGCGCGGTTTGTCTTGCGGCGGGAAATTTAAACATGGGCAAGGCAAATGACGCTGGCAATGCTGCAAATCACACTGGGCAAACTACAAATGAAGCTGGCAAGCTGCAAATGACACTGGGCAAGGCTACAAAAGACGCTGGGCAAGGCTGCAAAAGACGCTGGGCAAGGCTGCAAAAGACGCTGGGCAAGGCTGCAAAAGACGCTGGGCAAGGCTGCAAAAGACGCTGGGCAAGGCTGCAAAAGACGCTGGGCAAGGCTGCAAAAGACGCTGGGCAAGGCTGCAAATGACGCTGGGCAGGCTGAAAATGACACTTAAATGTAAGGTTTTTTTTTTTTTCCCCCTAAACTTCTCTCCTTAAACTTTTTTTCCTTAAAATTCCCTCCTAAACTTGGGGTGCGTGTTATACGCCAGTGCGTGTTATACGCCGATAAATACGGTACCTTTTCCTTCAATTTCCCTTCTAAATGTTTTTTTTCTTTGTCTGAATTTCTCACTTCCTGTTTCTCCTCAGTAAACTTCACACCATCATCCGAGCGGTGTTTAGTCAGCCAGAACAGCTTACTGAGGAGGAACAGGAAGTGAGAAATTCAGACAAAGAAAACAAAGAAAAAAAACATTTAGGAGGGAAATCGAAGGAAAAGGTAAGTGAACCAACAATGCACTAGCTAGGAACCTATTTAGAAAAAAAAAAAAAAAAACTAACCTTTACAACCCCTTTAATGTTCTGATCATGTCTTAGGTTACACTCATACCTGGGGTTTAGCATAACACATGGTCAGAATTTGCAGCTCCCCACCCCCAAACCGCCATCCCCATTAGTAAATACAGGGTTTGTTTTCTCTGCAGACTCTTATCCTTTTTTTATTCAGAGCAGCTTTGGCTCTTGTAGCTCTGCCCACTAAGCTGCACCATCCAGTCAGGGATCTGTGACTGCAGAGACTACAAGTCCCATCTGCCAACATGGTGGAGGGACTCCTAGATCTCAATGGAGCACAAGTGTGGCAACGTTACTGCACTTGTAGTCCATTAATAGGTTATCCAGGCCCGCAACCTAAGGTTTGCACCTCAATATGGACCTGCAGATGGAAGAATAGTCTACAGGAGTCCATGCATTGTACCTGTGATCCACTGGTCGCAGTTGCAATAATTTGCGTGCTCTAGGTGCAAGCAATTCATAAATGCACATTTCCTTTTAATCAGCATCGGTGCATTTAAAAATATTTAGCAAAAGTGGAATATGACTAAGTAGAGTGTCACTTGACTTTACTCAGAAAATGCAGTAGAACTCTTTTTATCAAAACCTATTTAACGACTTGGGTGGCATGTGGCAGGACCGATCCTGTGCCAAATCTTTACAGCTTTTTGGCAGGTAGATCTCCCCCCTTCTCTTGCGTAGCTGTGAAAGGTTGCATTTGGCTTTTCACCTGAGTGCTTGGTATCTCTTGCTGGAATACATTATTCAAAATATTCAAGTGAAGACACCATCTGTAATAAAAAGTAGCTGCCTTAGATGTGTGCATTTCCCTTGCAGAGCAAAGCATCTAGTTCACTTTAAAGCGGAACTTCACCCAAAAAGAGAAGTTACGCTTGTCTCCCTCCTCTCTAAATTTTGTGTCAGTTTATAATTTTTTTGGGGGGTACCTGGTTTTGACTGGTACACACTCCCAGTCAGATTGGAGCAGACGTTTGGCCCCTGTCCTTCCCCCACAGTCTTCTGGGACACTTTACAAGTCCCAGAAAGCTGCGGGAACCATTCACAAAGCACAACGCAGATTGGCATCGATCAGGCTGCATTGATGGCAATGGTGAGGCTGCTGCATTGATGGCAATGGTGAGGCTGCTGCATTTATGGCAATAGTGAGGCTGCTGCATTGAAGGCAATGATGAGGCTACAGATGGGCATTGGTCAGGCTGCATTGATGGCAACGGTGAGGCTGCAGATGGACACTGACCCTTAATTTTGCTTCAAATTTCCTTATTTAAAACATAAGTTTTTTTCCTAAAACTTCCCTCTTAAAATGAATGTGCGTGATATACGCCGATAAATACGGTACTTGCCTTCCTTTTACTCCCCTGCTACTTCATTCGGCTGCCAGGGGTAAAGGAAAGTCCTGAGTCACTGGAGTTGTAGCTCACACAAGGCCACTAACTACTCATATCACTTTGCCAATTGGCCCATCGATATGGATCATATGCTCCCCCATACACAGAAGTACTGGATATTGCCTTTGTTCCCTATTGCTGAACAGAATGATAGGGGAGTGAGGGAAAGAAAAGTTTATGCTAGGGAGGGGTGGTGGGTTAAATCAAACCTATTGCCTTGATCTGGATTGGGTGATGACGACAACAATTGATAAATAAAACGTCAGTCTTCTTGATTAATGAAAACATACAGCAAGAGGGTTACAGGCCTTTCTTTTTTCTCCAAAGAAAAGGGAATAGAAAATTGGCTATGCAGAGCTCTTCCTACAAAAAAAACAAACTAAATGATAAATATTTCCAGCACTGCAATGAACATATCATTACTCTTACTCTATTTAGATATGACCTTAATTGACCGAATCATTGCAAATGATGATAAATTGCATTGCTTGTTCTATCGGGTTGTGTATGTCCACACCAACATCTAGTTCAGCAGTACCTCAAGAAGACTACAAAATATATTACAGAACATTACACCATTAAGGATTCTGATAGATTACTTGAAGAGAACAGGTCTAATAAATATACTGGAAAAGGCTAATCACAGCATTGATTACCTCTGGAACATGGTGACTGAGGCAGAAGCGTTTATTGCAGTGTATGCAGAAATCCCCTACTGTTACTACACTGGCTTTACATTTTCCGAAGCCACAAGTATTGTCTGCTTTCATTGTCTCAGCTAGCAGAGCATCAAAGCTGTCCAGGTCTGATCTCTCTGGCTCTGGTTTATTTCCACCTTTACCTGTAAGTGAAGAAAAAACAAAAACACAAATAACAATAGGTTAAACATATACAAAATAATGAAAAATGTAAACATTTTAAGTCTTAACTGAATAAGATTTAGTTTGCTAAAGCATTATCATTTTCTTTTAAACCAATACTTGGCATCTCAGTGTTGCTGATCTCCCCAGTTAGCCCCAGTTTACACTGATGCAGTGTGGAAAATGCAGCAATTCTGGGGCATTTCCCACACTGCATAGCAAATCGCACTGTGTTCTGCTGCAGGCGTCAATGGAAAGTTAACGACATAATGTAAACCGGATCGCATGGGTATAAACACTGGTCCACTGAGAGCCTGGGCCAGCTCCTTCCGCCCCCTACAGAACCCAGTTCTCCAGTGAATACTGGAGTCAAGAGCCGCTGACTTATGCCACGTACACACGGTCGGAATTCTCGTCGGAAAAAGCTCTTATAGTTTTCCTGTCGGAATTCCGACGGAATTTCGCTCAAACTGTCTTGCCTACACACGGTCACACCAAATTCCGACGGTCAATAACACTGCGACATACAACACGTTCGACGGCACTATAAAAGGGAAGTTTAATACTTCCGAGCATGCGTCAAATTGTTTCCGAGCATGCGTCGGAATTTTGCGTGTCGGAATTGCATACACACGATCGGAAAATCGGATAGAAAGGTTTTCCGTCGGAAAAAATAAGAACAGGTTCTCAATCCAAAGTCCGTCAGAAATGCCGACAGAAAAAGGCCGATGGGCATACACACGGTTGGAAAATCCGATGAAAAGCTCCCATCAGACTGTTTCCATCGGAAATTCCGACCGTGTGTACGCGGCATAACAGTCACGGCTGCTCAGAGCTCAGGGGGATCAGTTCTCACTGCAGGGCCTGCAGGGGGACCTAGGTGAGTATGATTGTTTTTTTTTTTTTAATCCTGAACTTCTGTTTGAAAGATCACCTAAAAGAAATGTTGCCTTTGAATACTATTCTCAAGGATATGGAATTTAATTTTGATGTCACTCCTAAGTTCCTCACTGTTCTGCATGCTGGAGAGAACGTTGTACCTGAGGACCTGCTAGTGCTAGGATTTCCCTGCTTCTACCTATTTTTTCTGTGGATCTATCCTTTTCGCACATCTTTTGTTGCTTCTTGAATATTTCCCCAGTGGTCATTAGGTCACCAGTCATCCGAAGGTAGCTCCAAAATGAACAACCGAAGCCCTACTCCTCTACCATGATGGCCCCTTCTACACAGACAGTGCAGAACAAGGCATAAGTCATTAACCACTAGCTGACCGCGCACTGTCAAATGACGGCGGGACGGTGCAGCTCTTGTGGCGGGCCGCCGTCATATGACGGCGCTCGCTTTTTGGCCACTGGGGGGCGCGCGCGCGTGCCCGCCGCGTAGCTGGGGACCCGGTGTGCATGCCCGGCGGTCGCGATGACCGCCAGGCACCCGAGATTGCCCGGTAATCGAGCAGGACGTGGATCTGTGTGTGTAAACACACAGATCCACGTCCTGTCAGAGGAGAGGAGACCGATGGTGTGTCCCTTGTACATAGGGACACCGATTGGTCCCCTCCCCCAGTCAGTCCCCTCCCCCCACAGTTAGAATCACTAAGATAGGGTACATATTAACCCCTGCAGCGCCCCCTAGTGTTAACCCCTTCCCTGCCAGTCACATTTATACAGTAATCAATGCATTTTTATAGCACGGATCGCTGTATAAATGTGAATGCTCCCAAAATTGTGTCCGAAGTGTCCGCCGCAATGTCGCAGTCATGATAAAAATCGCAAATCACCGCCATTACTAGTAAAAAAAAATAATAATAAAAATGCTATAAATCTATCCCCTATTTTGAAGACGCTATAACTTTTGCGCAAACCAATCAATATACGCTTATTGCGATTTTTTTTACCAAAAATATGTAGAAGAATACGTATCGGCCTAAACTGAGGAAAAAATTTGTTTAAAAAAAAAAAAAATGGATATTTATTATAATAAAAAGTAAAAAATATTATGTTTTTTTAAAACTTGTCGCTCTTCTTTTGTTTATAGCGCAAGAAATAAAAACCGCAGAGGTGATCAAATACCACCAAAATAAAGCTCTATCTGTGGGGAAAAAATTATAAAAATGTTATTTGGGTACAGCGTTGCATGACCGCGCAATTGTCATTCAAAATGCGACAGCGCTGAAAGCTGAAAAATGGCTTGGTCAGGAAGGAGGTGTTCGTGCCTGGTAGGCAAGTAGTTAATGGAAAAAATATTAGCTGCAGGAATCCAACAGACAATACTGGTTTCTTACATTTGCTTTTTGTGGCCACAGTTCAGTTAACTTGCACCTTCTGTAGTGTGTAATATATGAATTTTATTCATAATGTATAATAACTAGTATTATCAACCCTTTCACCCACTAGCCAGTGAACAACATTATAGCTAGCCCTGCCAGGTGCTAAAACACCAGATCTTTTTCATTTTTGGAAAGCCATTAAAAACCAAAAAAACACAGATCTAAAGAAAAAAAAAATCAAACCCACGTTTCACATCGGATGTCTTCTCAGCAGCTTTTGGCACTGCAGATTCCTTCTTTTTTTTTTCTTCAAGTTTATCTTTCTCCCTCTGCATGCGTTCCATGTGTAAGTGCTTCAAATCAAGGTTATTGGGAGAAGCTTTATGTTGGATTTTTTCTTTTGCTTCTTTTTCTGATGTCTGTGACTGAAAAGGTTTCTGTGCAACAGAATCATCTATTTTCTGTGATACGGCATCAGCTGAAATGACTTTGTGCTTGGAAAGTGTAATACATCTGTTTCTGCCTTCTCCCGTGCTTACATGTTGTAGTCCATATTTCTCCGCTATCTGGTGGACCCGTAATCGGTTATGTGAAGTGAGTGTTGAAGGGAACATTAACTGGGTTTTATTGTGATCTGCTATAAAGTCCTCAATCTCTTCCTGCAGTTTTTCGTTGGCCAAACTTTCTGTTTGGTCACCTAAGTTGTTAGATTGCGGGAAGCCTTTAACAGAGTTATCTTGCTTTGTTATGCTCTTCTCCTTTGCCTGAGACTCAGTTGTAGTGTTGGGCTTATGAATGCTAAAGTTTGAATTTCCTGATTTTTTTGGCTTTGCTTTGCTGTCTTTCTTAACAGTGGCTTCTGGTTTACAACTTTCATTCTCATGGGAATATTTCTCGGGGGTAACGTCATCAAGATATTCAAAAGCAGTTCGGACCTCACCATGTTCGTTGAAGTAAGTCACAAGGTCTTTGAGAAATTTGCTATTGCTGACTGTATGGGAATCACAAATAACAGCAACATGGCGACGAGCACGGGTTACTGCTACGTTGATTCTTCGCTCTTCGGCCAAAAAGCCTACTTCACCTACATATGACAGCAAAACAAATTTTATAAAATAATGCAAAAGAACAGCACTTTTTTAAAAAATTACTCTGGTCAACTGTATAATGTGGTTGTCCAGGCAAATGGCTGACTGCACAGTTAAAATACATTATATATAGTGTTTTACCAGACATAAAAAACATAAAACATAAAAATGCGTATTTCTGTTCCAGTTCTGTGATTAATACAGTTGTGTCAGACACCACTACTGACCTACTGCAGTGAAGCAATATAATTTGGTTACCAGCCTTCCCTCAAAGTCTGCGATTGGATAGTGAAGAAGCAGCAGTTAATTGATGGGCTCATGACTCTCCTATCCGCATGTTCTTTTCACAGCCCATGTGCATGAGGCAAAACTGTCTCCAAGCACTGTTGTCTGAATTTTACTGTACAAGAGAGTATAGGAGGCTGACATCAAGACAATTTTAAGTTCTTCTGCCTAGACTTCAGCTTTAGGAAAGGATTCAAATGAATGGGACTGACACCAGGGACTTTGGGCATGATGATCGGTGATGACAGATCAGTACAGGCTGGGAGGAAGATGAGGAGGGGGATGATGGCAGAGTAGAGGAGTCATTACAGTATTCTCCATTGGAAGTACAGTTCTGCCATAGTACATGGTGTCAGTCCCATTCGTTGATCTGTACAGCTTCTTGCTTTGTCTTTGATATGTCAAATACCTGGATGCACATATGATTGGGAAGATCCGCTGGGATGTCCCCTGAGATGATTTTGGCACTCGTCACCTGTTGATGACTACATTGAAGAAGGAGACCCGCATGTTTCTGATGTTCTAAGCGTGCTTTGACCTTTCTGTAATAAAAGGGTCATATCAATCTGGTAAGCCTATATGGTGTCACCTTTTGGATTTCCTTTCACATTTCGCTGTAGAGCAAGGATCTCCCTGCTTCTACTTCATTCATTCTGTCAATTTGGGATTTCTGCACTTCTCCTGCTGCTTTCTGAATACTCCATTATCAATCCGAAGATCACTAGTCCTCATGGGAGCAGCTCTTATATGAGGAAGGAAAGCCCTGTCTCTACCAAGATGTCCACTTCCACATAAAGACAAAGTGAAGAACAAGGCATGGTAAGTCAGTATTGGGGAATAGATGAGCTACAGGGAGCATACAGGCAATTTTGGTGACTAATCCTGGGCCCTTTGCCTCCCTTTTTAGACACAGTTTCCACAGTTCAGTTCTGCTTTAAATGTAATCTGTAAGAAAGTAAAATATCGGTCTTAAAAACACAAGCCATCAATTTTCGACTTGCAGTCCACATTCTGTTTCTCAGGCAGTGAAGATGAATCTATTCAATACTTCTGTGTCTAAAAATGTAAAAAAGGGCCTCAGGACAGAAGGCTCACTGGCAGATGTACTAGTACGGGCTCTTAAAATGTGAGGCTATAAAGAAGCTCATAATTCTGTCTCTGAATGCCAAGAGATCTCTTGTTCTAAAGAGTGGAGTCTGTCCTTTCAGTTTATTAGATCAAACGTAATACTAAATTTCCTTGGTTAAAGCGGAGCTCCACCCGATTTTGAGACATTAGACCAATACAATAAACTCTATGTCCTAATGTAAAAACTGAACTTTTTTTTTTTTTGCCACTGTACCTTACTTGTCATTGTAATCTTCTGTACTTCCGGTATCTCTAGTGTTCGGATATATGCGTGGCTAGCGCGGTTATTTCGTAATTTCCTGAGAGCCGTACTGGCTCCTGGGAGCTTGTGTCATTGTTCCCAGGAGTCAGTGCGGCGGCCTGGCGCGAGTTATCGAGGGATTTCAATACCGGAAGTGACTTGCTCAGCTCCGTTGCCATCACAACGGGGCAGGACTTCCGAAGACGCAGCCTGTTGCGATGGCAACCTGAGCTGTTGATGGCGCTCCGAATTCAAGTTACTGCGCATGCGCGAGATCGGGGATACAATGCACAGTGCATGCTGGTTGATCAGCGGCACTGTATCCCGGAAGAGGATGCCTGTGGGCTTCACATGCCCACCGCCAAAAAGAAGATTTATACGTTTTTTTTTTAAAGAGAAATCTGCCATCTTAAAGACATGAAAACTGGAACAAGTGAGTTGTAATTTTAAATAACTTAATCTACCGGTATATCAGTGTACCCAAAAAAAAGAAAAAAAGAAAAGAAAACGATTTTGGCAGTGGAATCCCGCTTTAAGTTTAGGTTTAAGTTTAAGTTTTACTATTTCCAGTCTAAATCATGAAATTAACTTAACAATAACCTTTCCTTTTTTATTACAAATCCTAAAAAAGCTGTAATGTTTCCTTAACAAATGTGCAATTTTCTGAAATGTTAATGTTAAATATCGTTTTGCAAAAGAACAAAAGGGACCACTGGAATATATTTTGCCACAGTCCTGATGATGTCTTAAGCCGGCCATAGATGATTCAAATCTCGGCCAGATCAGCCAAGATTTGAACCATCTATGGGCAGGCTGACTGTACCCAAGTCCATCCATCGATTGACTTGGGTACAACCAGCATTTCAGATTTTTACATGTGACTATTGCCAGCAGCTATATAGCCGTTAGCAATAATCACGGTGTTCTCCTGGCACTGTGTCGATGAGGGAATCGAGCGATTTTCTTTCCTGCAACCACAAGAAAAGTGCATCATCTATGGCCTGCCTTAAAGCGATATTAACCACTTTCAGATCGGACCAATTTGCAGCCAAAAACCAGGCCCCGTTTTGCGATTCGGTACTGCGTCGCTTTAACTGACAATTGCGCGGTCGTGCGACGTGGCTCCCAAACAAAATTGACGTCCTTTTTTTCCCCACAAATAGAGCTTTTTTGGTGGTATTTGATCGCCCCTGCGGTTTTTATTTTTTGCGCTATAAACAAAAAAGAGCGTTCTTTTTTATTTTTTGCTATAATAAATATCCCCCAAAAATATATAAAAAAAAAAATTTTTTCCTCAGTTTAGGCCGATACGTATTCTTCTACATATTTTTGGTAAAAAAAAAAAATCGCAATAAGCGATTATTGATTGGTTTGCCCAGAAGTTATAGCGTGTACAAGATAGGGGATAGTTTTATAGCATTTTTATTAATATTTTTTTTTTTATTAGTAATGGCGGGGATCAACGATTTTTATTGTGACTGCGACATTATGGCAGACACATCGGACATTTTTGGGACCATTGTCATTTATACAGCAATCAATGCTATTTAAATGCATTGATTCCTGTATAAATGACACTGGAAGTGAAGGGGTTAACCACAAGGGGGCAGTGTAGGGGTTAAGTATGCCTAGGGGTGTGTTTCTTACTGTGGGGGGCGTGGCTGTCAGCTAGTGAATGCTGATCTCTGCTCCAATCTCAGGGAGCAGAGATCGGCGTCACTAGTTGCTAGGCAGAACATGGAGATGCTGTGTATTTCCGCATCTCCCCGTTCAGCCTTCCTGTGAGACGATCGCGGGTGTCCCCGCGGCGATCGAGTCCGCGGGACCCGCGACCGGCCTCACGGGGGTCCCGACCGTCGCGGGAGCGCGGCGCTCCCGGCGCCGCTGCCGGGGCGCTCCCGATGGCACGGACGGCATTAAGGAGGGACTTATATATACGCCCTCCTGCCTGTCCGTGCCATTCTGCCGACGTACATCGTCGTGCGCCGGTCGGGAACCGGTTAAAGGCTTGTTTAACTGCTTGCCGACCGCCAGCTGTCAATTGAAAGCCAGGCGGTGCGGCTCTCGTGGAGGGAGGGCGTCATAAGACGTCCTCCCCTTCCCGGCCCACCAGGGGCGCACGCGTGCACCTGCCTTGTCACAGTGGCCCCCGTGCGTATGCCCGGCAGCCGCGATGTCCGCCAGGCACCTGCGATTGCCCGGTAACACAGCAAGACCATGGATCTGTGCATGTAAACACACAGATCCACGTCTCCTCCCCTTGTGAATCCCCCCCCCCTACAGTTAGAATCACTCCCAGGGAACATATTAACCCCTTCAGCACCCCCTAGTGTTAACCCCTTCCCTGCCAGTCACATTTATACAGTAATCAATGCATTTTTATAGCACCGATCGCTGTATAAATATGAATGGTCCCAAAAATGTGTCAAAAGTGTCCGATATGTCCGACAGTTAGAATCACTCCCAGGGAACATATTAACCCCTTCAGCACCCCCTAGTGTTAACCCCTTCCCTGCCAGTCACATTTATACAGTAATCAATGCATTTTTATAGCACCGATCGCTGTATAAATATGAATGGTCCCAAAAATGTGTCAAAAGTGTCCGATATGTCCGACAGTTAGAATCACTCCCAGGGAACATATTAACCCCTTCAGCACCCCCTAGTGTTAACCCCTTCCCTGCCAGTCACATTTATACAGTAATCAATGCATTTTTATAGCACCGATCGCTGTATAAATATGAATGGTCCCAAAAATGTGTCAAAAGTGTCCGATATGTGCAATATCGCAATCACGATAAAAAAAAAATCAAAAAAAAAAAAAAAAAAATCGCAGATTAACCATTACTAGTTAAAAAAATAATAATAATAAAAATGCTATAAATCTATCTATTTTGTAGGCACTATAACTTTTGTGCAAACCAATCAATAATCGCTTATTGTGATTTTTGTTTACCAAAAATATGTAGAAGAATACGTATTGGCCTAAACTGAGGAAAAAATAAGTTTAAAAAAATAAATAAAAAATTGGATATTTATTATAGCAAAAAGTAAAAAATATTGTTTTTTTTTCAAATTTGTCCCTCTTCTTTTGTTTATAGCGCAAAAAATAAAACCCGCAGAGGTGAACAAATACCACCAAAAGAAAGCTCTATTTATGGGGAGAAAATGATAACAATTTCATCTGGGTACAGTGTTGCATGACTGCGCAATTGTCATTCAAATTGTGACAGTGCTGAAAGCTGAAAAATGGCTTGGGCAGGAAGGGGGTGAAAATGCCCTGTATTGAGGTGGTAAAAAAAATTAAACAAACATGTTATACTTACCTGCTCTGTGTAATGGTTTTGCACAGAGCAGCCCTGGTCCCCCTCTTCTTGGGTCCCACACCAACGCTCCGGCTTCCCCCTCCTGCTGGGTGCCCCACCGAGCAAGCAGCTAGCTCGGTGGGGCACCCAGCAACCAAGAATCACATAATGGAGAAAGCATGTGCAGTAGCAATATGCCGAATGGGACATGTAGTCCCAAGTATAGGATCACATGACATTTATTCACATTTTGAGTGCGCCCAAACACACTCCCAGAAGTGTGGGGAAGCGGCACAAGAAAGCAGGGGAAGAAGCTGCAATATGAATATATAGTAATTTTCTGCATTTTTTCCATAAGGAATTGTTGAACGTTACATGTGAAATGTATCTGTTCCAATATGTTGCTGTTAAAAAACAGAAGGCCTTGAAACTATTTTAAGCCTTACCCGCTGGTGCAAGCCTTACCCCCTGCCAGTCAGTTGTCAACTATCAGAGACTCTGTGGCTAGTAGAGGCTCTGACATTTAATAGATGAACAATAGATGGAACTTAATGGCCTTATTCTGTGAATTGGCAGCATTTACAGATGAAAGACAAATAAAAGAAGGGCATTCATTGAATGTATATGATAACACTAAACAAGAACCTTATTTTTTGATAGTCAGGAAGACCAAGCTGATAAATATCTAGCAGATAGTTACTTTTTTTAAAAACCTGTTTTGTAGCTATCTGGAAGTATTTCACTATGTTGAAATGTAGTAAATATAGTAAAAACAACTGAAGAATACTGGTCACTGCAGAGAAGAAGGTAGATGAAGTTTAATTTTTTTTTAAATAAAGCTAATAGAGATTTTTTTTCTAACCCCTGGAACTTACTGCTGAAGAACTGAAATACAGAGTTTGCATGAGAAATATAAGCCGATGGGTAATTTAACTTGACTATATAAAAAAAAAAAAATCCAAAATGGTTGATGAGAACCCCCTCAAAATAGTCACAACATTGTCAAGTGACTTAACTCTTCTGCACCTACCAGTATCGGATGGGATGACACAGGTGGACTGACCTTTTAAGCAGATCTGTTTGCTTATTTGAAAAGCAGCAAAGAATATAAAATACACCTTACAATGCAGATCGTTTGTAATTAAAAGTATAATGTGCACACGGGAAGCCCAGCGTACACTAACAGACAGCTGTTAACAGCCATTGCCATGGAATGCCCAAGAGGATGAGAAGCCACACTACACTATAATTTCATCTATAAAAGAACGTTCTCAGAATCGCTGTGCGCAGAGGCTCACAGCTCAATCAGTGTAATTAAACTGTTACCAGGATTAACTCCTAAACATAGAAACTGCTCAAGACGAACAATGGAAATGATCAAAGACTCAAAACTAGTGGGGAAAAAATGTTTCTTGGTGGCGAGTATAGGACACATGCATTTTTTAATCCTTACAACTGGGGTATATGCAGCTACATTCAGGGCTTTGAACAACAGCAAAAAAGCTGCTGGGACATCGCCTTGGATAACGGCTCCCACTTCCAGCTAGCTTAAGTTTTGCAGAAGGCTCCTCTGTCCTGTACTGTACTGCAGGAAAGGTATTTTACCGGTAAGTTTCAAAATCCAATTTTCCTGATTGCACAGCACAGGAGATAGGCTTCTTTAAGTCTCACAACTGGGAAGTCCAAAAGCAGTCCAACTGAGGGGTGGGCAACATAGCGAACAATGCCAACAGGCCTACATAACATCCAAACAGTTTGAGATGGCTCAGACAGCAGCCTGTAGAACTTTACACCTGAAATTGGCATCAGAAGAAGCTTGAACACCACCTTGTAGAAAGTAACAAATGTGTAAGCAGCAGCCCAGACGGCAGCCTTGCAAATCTGGTATGTCACAGATCTGGTGCTTAAAAGACCATGAAGCACTGACAGATCTGGTTTAATGTGCCTGTCTGGACCTGAATCACCCTGAGAACGTCCACCTGCCAGTTTTATAGGCATAGGATGTGAGAATGACAAAGAGCCAGAATGTGCCTCTCATGAGAGGATTAAGTCTGCTTCTTTTTGAGTGGTGTGACTACTTGTGCCCATTTGATGTCTTTTGTTGACCACAGCCATGGCATTGTCTGACTGGATTCTTAGTAGGTGTCCTCTCAGAAGAGGAAGGAATTTAGTGATAAAGGGAAAATTTCCAGAATCTTGGTGGAAAGTCAAACTTATATACAGAACATATCCTGGACATACAGGATGACAGGCTAGCATTCTTTGTGACAATTTGACACAAATGAGGGAGAAAAGATCTTCCAGCACCAGGTTGTGTTCACCATGCTATGAAGAACTTGGCTCTAGGATTTAAACATATGGAATGGTCCAATGATAGAGTTTGTCCCATGCGGCCAGAATCTTGCATTGCAACAGTCTAGAATGAAACCACCTGGCAACCATGAGGCCCAGAAGTGTCACGCAGCCACAATTCAAGTTTGTCTTCTGAGCCCAGTGAGACAAAAGTTTGTCCCGCAGTAGGATGATCCTGGATAGGGTCATGTCTAGATACAAGCCCAGATACTCCAGTTTGTGAGTTGGGTACAGCGAAGACTTCCTCAGAGTATCCAGTGGTAATCCTGCAGAATTTCTATGGTCTGTCAGATGTGGTCCCTCAGGGACAGGGAAGACAGCTTTTTCAGCAGCAGATCGTCCCCCACAACGTGAATTCCTCCAAGCGCAGAGCGGAGCCAATACCAGGGCAAGCACCTTGGTGAAACCTTGAGAGTCCATAGACAGACCAAATGGGAGGGTGACAACTTGGACGTTTTGCTTGTTAAACACAAACCTAGATAACGTTGTTGCTGTGGAAAAATGGGGCTATGACAGTAGACATGCTTGATATCTTGATGTCTATTGGGGGCCAGAAAATTCCCTGAAAGGAGGAAGGCAATGGCTGCCCTTTGAATTCACTATGCAAAACTTTTGCATCCATGGGAACAAGCTGAGAACCATAGGAAATATGCCCTCCTAAACCACATCTTCCTGGACGAAAGGTGCCTAAACACTTGACATGCTGGAACAATGGCCAAACAATAGAAAAAAAAAAAACAAATAAACTCCAAAAAGAAAGAAAATATACAGAAGAGCACCATGGGTGAATGTTTACAGAGCTTCTACCCATCAGATGCAAGAGCATTGGGGTTTAACCCCATTATGGCTTTGCCATTCTGAATGGGCATACTCCCAAAAGGGTCTTCAGAGTCTAACCTCTGGACCTGTACATTACTCTGAGGCTAACGCTACACGTTGCACTGCATGACAAGGGCAGCAGGATTCAGTGCAGAAGCAACATCACAGCTCCCCCCCCCCCCCCCCCCCCTCCACATTATCAGTGGGGTGGATTCCAGGTACGGCATCCCAATGTGCAGCCAAGGAGTCAGTTAATCCGAAAGCTGCCGAAAGGACTATGGTGCAGCCAAGATTAAGTAGATTGAAAAAGGAAAAAAATATACTAGTGAGAAGGTAAGCTTCTCTTAGAATAAAGGGTCCATCACCTAAGGAGAGTAGCAATAAACTTGGGCTAGCTGGGAGTGTGAGGAGGTTAAATAGGTAGATTTCAGCAGCTTTTTTCAGTGTCCCATCACAACAGCATAAAAGCCCATGTCCTGTACTGCATTATCAGGAAAGGGGCTTTTATATTGTTTAAAAGAGAAGTATGGGATTTTTTTTTATTCTAGAATCATACTTACCTAGGTGTATGCAGCATTGGTCCTATGCTGCAACCGTCCCCTGCCGGCTCTAAGGCTGAGAACCGAGTGATCAAACACCCCTGATCGCTCAGTTCTCAGAGCTCCCAGAGCTGGTGACTGTCAAAAAAAAAAAAACAACAGGTCTCAGGAGTGCAAAACGAACTGCACTCCTGTGATCCACAAGCGAAGTACAGCCAAACAAGCTTTGGCGGTGCTTCTCCTGCCAGTCAGTCACCACTGTGTTCTCTGCCCATCGCTCGCTGCAGCGATGGGCTGTGGGGAAGGCGGAAGCAGCCAGTTCAGGCTCTCAGCAGCCCACTGAGAGGCTGAGCTGGGTGTGGGTGCAGGCATGTGGGTGGATCTCGACCATATGGTGACGACCTTTCCTGAGCCTGGATAGGCTCTGTGACCTCAGCCCACAGTGGGCTTCAGCCCGCTGTCTTCTGAAACCGAGTCACAGAAGTGCAGAACGAACTGCACTCCTGTGACCCACAGGAGAAGTACAGCCAAATAAGCTTTGACTGTACTTCTCCTTTAATCCCTTCATATCAGAAGAACTTAAAGTGATTGTAAGGATTCATTTTTTTCTTAAAATAAGAAACCTGTATTTATCGGCTCTGTGCAATGGTTTTGCACAGAATGGCCTCAGACCTCCTCTTCTGGGGTCCCCCGCTGGCTCCTCCTGTTCATGTACCCCCATAGGAAGTAATTTGCTATGGGGGGGCACACCTGCGGGCTCGATCCTGAGCCAGGCTGTGTACGTTATTGACACACACACACAGTGGCTCAGCCCTGCCCCTGCTCTCAGGATTTGATTGACCACACCAATGGCTCCTGCTGTTGCCCTGAGAAGTAAAGTAAAAGCCAGGAACTCAATGGCGGTTTGACTGTGGTGTGTTAAATAAGTGGGACATGCAGTAAGGAAATGGCTCATATTCAGGGATTCAGTCGCTGCCTGTGGCATCTAGTGAATGTAAGCTGCACTTGTGTCCACTCCAATGGAGCCCTCAAGATAATGGGAGCAGTTAGCTTGTGGTAATTAGATGGGTTTTAAACTAGGTTCACCATACTTTGCTTATTGGCCATTTACTGGCCACTTTGTTAGTATTAAAAGGTGCTTCTAGATTCTTGCTAGCCCCTTTCCAAAATGCCAGTAAATGCTATGGAAGTTTATTAGGCAATTAAACAAACCTTCGTTGGGAGTACAGAATTTAGGATTGTTATCGTAACCAGTTGTGGCATGCTATACACGCTCAAAAAAATACATAATTAATGTACACAGGGCGTCTGTAGTATGCCTGGTCCTTTTGCTGCACCCACCTTGCATTTGCTGGCAATTTCTGGCTAACAATTTTGGGAGTTGCTGCTGTGTTAAAAAAAAAAAAAAAAAAAAGAATTTCCAAAACAGTCTAAAACATTCTAAAATGTATTATTATCACTGTAAACCTCAGACATGAAATATGGACAAAGCATATCCCTCTATAGTGTGTACTTTTCTAAATCCAGAGCACTAATTGTAATTTTTGTCTGCCGTTTCATTCCTCTGATATCAGCCTGAAACACTTCTGACAAGTTTTCATGACATCATGAGAAAAATGGTGATATGGGAGGGACCTCCAGCTGATTTCTGTTTCTGGTTCTGTGTGCTGTGTGAAGGGGGGTGTCTCTCTTCCCTCCAATCGGCTCTTAGAGCTCGCCTCACTGAGCTCTGCAGAGTGCAACTTCAGCTCTCCTCCCCCCTTTTTATGAATTTTCAGACAAGCTTTAAAATTCAGCACTTTCAATGGATGTAGAGAAGAGAGGACTGCAGAAAGACAGATACAACTTATGTAGGAGGGAGGATTTGTGTCATCTCTGTGTATCATCTGAAGCCAGTCACTTCACCGGGTATATGTAAGGGGTTACAACCACTTTAAGTACAACAGCGTGCAACATGAATATACCAATCCTATTTCCCTATTCCCATCTAAAATCCGTACTGCTTCTTGCTGCGCAAAAAAGAGTGCATAAGGTTTTTCCTTTAAGCAGAATCATGTTTTTGGTCCCATAGAACAAGCATCTAAAAACAAGCAACACAAGCATTTTTGTGCCTAAAAAACAGTCCCCTCCATCTATCAACCGCAGGCCTGTGAAAAAAAAAAAAAAAAAAATGAAGGATTTAGGAGTGTCTACGGAGCTCTGCAGTGTGTACCTTTCGCTCTCCATCTCCTTTTGAACTCAGACAAGCTTTAAATATTCAGCACTTTGAATGAATGTAGAGAAGAGAAGACTGCAGATAAACAGGTACAACTTATGTAGGAGGATTTGTTTCATCTCTTTGTATCACCTGAGGCCAGTCACGTCACTTAAAACCACTTTAAGCAATGTTATTATTATAAAGCTAGTTATTGCTGACTAAACCGGCCCATAGCTGAAATGTAAAATTGCTCTGGTCCACAGGGGGGTATGCAGGTGTGAGAGCTGAAGTGCCTGAGACTGCCAATCAATGGGGACTGTTCGTGTGAAGTTCACTGACCTTTAGCATTGGATCTCACAAAGGACAATATAACAGCTTCCTTCTCTCTTCCTTGAAAACCATCCACAGACTTAATTTCAAGACCAGGATACCTGTGCAGTAGACACTGGCGTAGCAAATCCACCTGAGCAACAAAAGAAGGCAAAAGATTATATATTCCTACATATGTTAGAAAAGTCACCTAGTGATTAGCACTGTGGTCACATATGGCAACATGGTAGCCTAGAAGTCATCACTGTGCCCACATATGGCAGCCTAGTGGTTAGCGCAATACTTGTGCAGAGCTTGGGCGCTGAGCTTACCACAGCCACAATACACATAAAACGTTCTTCCTATGCTTGTGTGTGTTTTTGTCATGTCCTATCTAAAACATACCAGATGATGAATTGGCTTGGACCACATTCCTATTGTGTGTACAAAGGGAAAAATCATACTTCATTTTTGTATTTTGAAGCAAACAGTGTCACTTGTGTGGATTGACAAATCAGTCACAAACAAGTCATAGTGTGTGTACGTATCACTAGATAAAGGGCATATCAAGAAAAATTTAAAACAAAAAGGTTGGAACATTATATAAAAGGACAAGGTGTGTAGAACCAAGTGCTTCCATCCCTAGTTACTGAGCCGTGAGGGGTTGGTTACCAATTATGCCATACTGGATTGTACCAATCAATTAAGGTTATGTTTACTACATTATGGAGACACGCAATAATGAGTTTGGTCTTTTATGATGTTTACAATATGAACCAAAATGTTACTATACTACCATGTTATTATATTTTGTTATTTTATTATATTTTGTATGAAATAAACATTTATTGATATTTTGTTGTCATGAATTATGCCTTTATGTAACGTATAGAGTTCTAACTCACTATGTACCAGCCAGACACATTTTTGCTGTGTTATCTCCCTGTCTGCATGCTTCATATAAAGTCCCAACCCCTCATTGCAAAGTGCACATCAAGTTCTTTTCTTTTACTGCTCTTGATTTTTCTCACTATTTAAAAATATGTTGGCTTTACAGAACAACTACCGTGTAATGATTAAATAACTATGTGACTGTATTTTACAACTTTTTTTTTTTTTTTACTAAAACAGCTTATTTAAATAAAGAATAAAGCATCTCCCAAATTTATGGGCTATTACTAGGCCCTCCTCCCAAGTTCCCCTATATGGTGGATTGGGATTTGGAAAAAGAAAGAATTGGAGGTATGGCACAAATGTTTTCTACGGTCAAAAAGTAGCCATGGTAGAAGCAAATTCGTAGGTACTCACTCGCTGGTACCTTGTACCAACACCGTTATCCAAAATGTACCCATCTGTGTCACCCTTATGCTTCAGGAGGGTGCCAAATGCCAGGGAAGATGTGCCATATCTGGTGGTAATGTCCTAGGATACGTGTTTTTTGGAACGGTGTCTTTGCGCTGATTCGTGAGGTGACAGGACAGTCTGTCCCCCAGACTCCCTACATAGTACTTCTTTGGAATCCGGGAATCGGAACTTAAATTCAGTACAGTTGCATCGCTATTGGGGTGCAGGCTGCCCGCACTCGGGTGCCACCTGCCAGTGGGGTGACACCATCAAGGTGTTGTCAAGCCCCCCCCCCCCCCCCATCAGTGTAGTCCGACTTCGGGCTCTTTTCCCTCGGCAGCTCTCACCAGGTTCCCTGCTCCCTGCCCACTCCATTCCTTCCCTGAAGGGCCATAACCGAGTGCCAATCAAAGGAGACTAGGAGAGGACAGCATCATGGGACATGTAGTCCCAAAGATTGGCGGCCCTATTTTCTACAGGGAGGAGGCTACAGCGCGATCAAGAGAGAGAGAGATTGAGAGACTGCAGCCTGGAAAAAAGCTGAGAGAGAGTGCTACAGGACAAAGAATGAGGAGTGTGCTGGGCGGAAGCCAGAGAGAGAGCCACGCTGCCCAACGCCACCAGAGAGAGAAAGACTGAGCTGCTACCAGGGTACAGACATGCTACACTACTGACCAGAGTTGCCCCCGGGAAACCCAGAGTGAGCGATCGTCTAGCCGGAGGAATCAGATGTTATTTCGCTGGGTCTGGTAATTGGCCATTATCCATTACTTATCCTAGGGACTGTACTACGTCTGCAGTCTCTGACCATGATAATGTCATTGTCGAAAAGGGGCGGTGCATGGGTGACCCTAAAATGATGCCCCCCCCCCCCTGAAAAAAGTTCTGCGGACACCCATGGCCCCAGTATCTGGTATATCTAACGGTTTACAACGCCTGATATTTTTCATTTCACTGGGTGCCAAGGTGACTCTTGCTAAATCCTGGAAACAACCTACTGTGTCCTTGGCACAGGCTAGGCAAAAGGTCACCAGGATTATGTTGCATGAAAATATTGTTAGCATTTTGAAAGACATGGTCCAAATATCTGAACAGACTTAGAAGCCGTGGGCTACTTATATGCATGTCTCTCTTGTACGTTAATTACATTTGTTTGGGGTCTGTGGTATGGTTTACCGATTTGGACTCCGGATCAGACCTTCTCCTCATTCTCTTTTGCTTTCTTTCACCTTTCTCTTTTTTGTTGCTTTTCCTTTTTTCTGTGCTTGACTACTCAGGAATATGTTGGTTCTGAGCTCTATCAGTAAGGCTTATTGATAGATGGGTGGTCTATAATATGTCTGTACCTATCTGGTTGGTGCACTAAGAAAAAGATCATTGCACCGCAAGACTGATTGTTCACTTCTTTATTTTGTGATGGGGATTGTGTTTCTCATCTTTTATGGTGTGCTTACCGTACATACGCGAGTATAAGCTGACCCGAATATAAGCCGAGGCACCTAATTTTACCACAAAAAAATGGGAAAACGTATTGACTCGAGTATAAGCCTAGGGTGAGAAATGCGCAGCTACTGTAAGTGGAAAAGAGAGTCAACAATGCCCATTTGCAGCCTCACTGTGCCCATTTGCAGCCATAGATCCCCAGAACTTCAAACTCGGTAGGTAAGGGTTCCTATATGCCCCCTAGCTGCAGCCAAAATTTGGAGTTTCTGGACCCAAAGGGTCCCGAAATGACATTGCTGCAGATGGACATAGTTGACCGAATTTGGGGCCTCGTATATCGGGGCCACTTAGTGCTAGGAACCCCAGATTTGGTGTGTAAACCTAGTGGAACTAGCACTACAACACACCCAAAGCTGGGGTTCCTAGCACTAAGTGGACCCTGAGATACGGGGCTCCAAATTCGGTTCGGAAAATGTCAAGCACTTTTCTGCAGCAGAGAATTACATTTTCCGAACCGAATTTGGGGCCCCCGTGTCTCGGGGCCACTTGGTGCTAGGAACCCCAGCTTTGGATATGTTGCATTGCCAGTTTCACTGGGTTTGCACACCGAGATACAGGGCCCCAAAATGTGCTGAAAAACTCTGCATATATTTGAGTATATACAGTATTTGTGTATAGTGTTAGTGTTATTTATAGTGTTGTGTATAGTGTTATAGCGTTAGTGATGAAAACGGTACTCTGGTACTATTGATTATTCTTTTACTTATGTAAATCTTCCAATAAATATTTTAAAAGTAAAAAGATGCACAGAAAAAAAAAATAAGCTACTTATAACATGTCTGGTAGTCCGATATGGCCAGATGTGTCCTCAGTACTCCACCAGAATATTTTTTAGTTCTGAATGGAGTTTATAGAGTTTCGTCTCTCATTAGCTCGTTACAGTTTTCTGCAGTCCTGGCAAGGAATGTTTCTCCCAGCCCTAAAATGGCGTAAAGCGTACTGCTTGGCTGAAATACAAATTTTCTGTTTTCCCTATGCATAGCTGATACTGCCATATATTCCGTGAGAGAACCCACTAGAGGGCGAGTGGCACAGAAACGCTGCAGGTTTGCCTCAGTATGTCAGCAACACCCTCCTCTTCATGCCTTTTCCTCAAATTTATACAGTACAGACAACTAATTCAGTGTGGCAGGTGATGGGGAACGCTCAGCTCAGCCCAGCAGCAGCTGGCATCGGCATGCCAGGAGTTGAGGGATACCAAAGTCAAGAGCTGCATAGACCTGGAGTTGTATTAGATCCTGACACAATTACATTTCGAGTGGACCCCTCCTTGAAGAATGTACATTTGTAGAAAAATAAAATGGAAAGGAAACCTTTCATAATAGAAACATGGAGGCTCCCACCATCGCTCTAAAAATACTAACTGACATGCTAATTATCTGGCTTCAAAACGGTTTCTCTGATCTTCCTAATATACACACTTTACTTATTTAAGTTAGAGGACCAGGATAACAGTCAGACACTATGCATTTTAAAATCCTTTAAATGTATTTATAGCTTTGTGCATTAATTTAGAGTATACATAAATAAGGGCAGTTAAATTTGCTCATTCGATATACATGATGTTCTTCCCACCAACTAGTTAAGCATAGACCATTTCTATGACCAGAACTCAGACTACACATATAAACAGTACACGCACTAAGGGATTTATTAAGATTTATTAAGCGATGAGATGGCCTTGTGTTTTCTGCTTTGCTTGCTTTAAGAGGCCCCATTTATTTTAGTGAATGATCCAGGGCTCAGATAAGTCATATGTCAAGGCTCTCCTCCTATTCTGTACTGCAGTCATATGCAGAGAGCACTCTGGAGAACTCCCTTGGCTCCGATGTACTCTGCAGGATGCAGTCAGTTTGGCCAACATATTTCCACCGGGCTCAGATGATTTTTAAATCAACTTGTCAAGTCTGGTGGTGCTTGCAGGGCCCCCCACGACTTAAATTTTGGTTGGTTCACCAGAAATCAGCTGAAAATTTGAGCTTTTTATGGCCAACTTAACCACTTAAGCTCTGGAAGATTTATCCCCCTTCATGACGAGGTCGTTTTTTGCAATACGGCATTGTTATTTTACCTGACAATTGCGTGGTCGTGCGACACTGTACCCAAATAAAATTTATGTCTTCTTTCCCACACAAATAGAGCTTTCTTTTGGTGGTATTTGATCACCTCTGCGGTTTTTATTTTTTTCGCAATAAGCAAAAAAAGACAGACAATTTAAAAATAAAAAAAAACAACAATATTTTTTTCTTTCTGCTATAAAACATATTCAATAAAGAAACATAAAAACTATTTTCTTCATCAATTTAGGCCAAAATGTATTCTGCTACATATCTTTGGTAAAAAAAAATAAAAAATCCTAATAAAGCGTGTATTGATTGGTTTATGCAAAATTTATAGCGTCTACAAACTGGGATATATTTCTGGAATATTAAAAAATGTTTTACTAATAATGGCGGCGATCAGCGACTTATAGCGGGACTGCGATATTGCAGTGGACAAATCAAACACCTGACACTTTTTTGGGGGACCAGTGACACCAATACAGTGATCAGTGCTAAAAATATGCACTGTCACTGTACTGACAGGGAAGGGGGTTAACATCAGGGGCAACCAAGGGTTAAATGTGTGGCCAACATGTGTTACTGTGTGTGCTTTTTTTACTAAGCAATGTGCTGCTGTCAGAAGACAGCTCTGTATTTGTTTACTCACACAGGGCTCTCTTCGCTAATGTCCGGAGCCAAATGGCAGGTGCTGGCAAACCAATCAGCGGCCAGCACCCGCTGATTGGTTGGTTCTGCAGCCAATCGTAGCACAGCCGGGTCTACGGTGGGTGGTCCACAAGAGGTTGTACTGTACACACCCTGCAATAATATGATAGGACAATTGTGCGATAAATGTAATCAAAAAAGGAAAAGCGTATGAGAAAAATTCCTGGAAAGAAAAGATTCCCAGCTATGAAAATTATTTTCCGTAGCAACAGGAGGTGAAATTGAAGGCTACGTTGGTCTAAATTCGAAATCAATGGTGGCATCATCGGTTCACAAAATGCACATTTCTGATTTTAGAAAGAAAATTTGTTTGGAATTTGACCCATGTATGGTCTGCATTAGTTGGAGCTGGGTTTTGTTTTTAAGCACTCCCACCCTTGCATCATCATAGCTAACTTATAAAACAAAGGAAGGATATCTACTATTGAAACATAATTGTAGAGCTTTTTCTATTTTAATTATTCCTTTATTAAATAGGAACTAAATTCTGGAAACTGTGCCCAAAAAATAGGTGCCAAAAAATGGCGCCACCGTTCTATCTAAGGGAAACAGGCAGTGGAGCCTTGCGGCTTCACTGCCCGTTTACTACTGCGCATGCGCAAGTCGCGCAGAGCTTTGTAAATGGGGCGCACTGTGTTCTGGGACACACAGTGCCCCATTCCCTAAAAGACAACGTGAGGAGAGAAGACTGAAGATCACTGCGGAGTAGGAAGAGGCAGATTAGGACGATCTGCCTAGCAACAGGCATTTCTGGTAAGTTTAAAAAAAAATAGTTTTCATTTTTTTTTTTTAAGATTTTTTGCAACATTTTAATGTAGTTTTGTTTTTCAGGGTGGCCCTCCACTTTAACAATAGTCTGTGCTCTCCCTATAGCTGAATTTTCCCTAATACTTACAATGCCTTATTCGGCACTGTTTGAAGGTGGCCATCTTGGTAAAAACAGTGTAGCAGCACAGTAGTAACATTCATAAATCCCACTCCAAATCTCCTGAGACTTGCAGACAGAGGCAGCAGTGCCTTGGATCTCACACTGCAGATTCACAGTTAAGAGACTGTAGACACAAGAGTGCCTAGGCACACTCACATACCAGGAAGTGCACTGTGTATTTTTTAGAAGGAATTTTAGACAAAAGATCAATTTTTCAGGATACTGCTTAGGCCCAGTCAGCATTTCTAAATGTTCCTTATAACATAGTAAACCGTTCCTTTTTGATTTTAGTTCCATATTATCAATGTTTAAAGTGACATTAAAGCTTTTTTTTTATACTGGACTGCTCTGTGCAGTGGTTTTGCACAGCGCAGCCCCGATCCTCCACTTCTCTGGTCCCCCGCTGGCCTTCCTCGACACCCAACCCCCCCCCCCCCCCCGCGCCGAGCGCCCCCATAGCAGGTCGCTTGCTATGGGGGAAATTGTGTATGCTCACTCCCAAATCCTGCCAGATCGCCGTACACGGCGATCTGTGTCCAGTGGCCAGCGGGGGAGCCAATCAACAGGTCCGGCAAACTCGATGCCGGCAGGCAATCGTTCCCCGCAGTGACAGAATGGGAATCTGCCATAGTAAACAAGGCAGATCTCCGTTCTGACAGGGGATGACACACAGATCCTGTCTGCTATGCAGGAGGACGGATCTGTGTGTTGTTCCAGGCAGCCCATCCCCAATACAGTTAGAAAACACAGTGAGGGAACACATTTAACCCTTTGATCGGCCCTGATGTTAACCCCTTCCCTGCCAGTGCCATTAGTACAATGTCGGTGCATATTTTTAGCACCGATCAGTAATAATGTAGTACTGATCAGTAATGTCACTGGTTCCCAAAAAAGTGTCTAAAATGTCAGTTAGGTGTCCTATCTGTCTGCCGCAATGTCACGGCCCCGCTAAAAATCGCAGATCACCGCCATTACTAGTAAAAAAAAATGTTTTTTTTTTTTTTAAATGCCATGAATCTATCCCCTATTTTGTAGACGCTATAACTTTTGCGCAAACCAATCAATATACGTGTATTGTTTTTTTTTTTCACCAAAAATATGTAGCAGAATACAAAATTGGCCTAAATTGATAAAGAAATAAGATTTTTTACAGTTTTTTTATTGGGTGCGTTTTAAAGCAGAAAATAAAAAAAATGGTCGGTCTTTTTTTGTTTATTGCGCAAAAAATAAAAACCGCAAAAAGGTGACCAAATACCACTAAAAGAAAGGACATCAATTTTGTTTAGGTAAAACGTCGTACGACTGCGCAATTGTCAGTTAAAGTGACGCAGTGCCGTATCGCAAAAAATGGCCTGGTCAGGAAATGGGTAAATCCTTCTGGGGCTGAAGTGGTTAAAAAATGTCCTGCCTTTACAACCACTTTATTGTGATATGCCCAGAAAGAGAAGTAGACACACACACACGTCCTTATTTTTTGAATTCTTCCACACGTTTGACTTATTAGGGTCATGAACATCCCTAAATGAATAAACAAATAACAGTATTAGAAATGAGAACACAGTGTTCTCATTTCTAAAACTGTATTAAAGCTCTTGTGGGCAGTTCGGATGCAAAATGATGCTTAGAAGGGTTCTGCTTAAATAAGTGTCCTCACCTGCAGGTTGTAGGGGGATATTACAGCAATATCCCGAGCTTTCAAACCAGCACTAGTCAGTGCCTGAATGTGAGAGTCCACCAGCCGCACCTCACCTGGCAAGAGAAAAAGCAAGGCCATGAATCCTAGTATGCAATTCAAATAGATCTACACCCCAGTCACTGAAATCTTATATAAGCCTTATGTTAATGTAATTGAAAAAGTTGTTTTAATCTATGCAAATCTGCAGCTTTCATTAAAATAATGTCTGGTGATCCTCTCGAAATGGTCCTTGTTCCGGCACTTCTTCTGGGTGTCAGCCATCTCTCAATTGTGCTTCTGTGCTGTCACCCTCTCACATGCATTCCTGATAAAGACTACAAGTAGCCTTCCTTGGCATACATTGTGCAGCTATGGTCCACCATTGTCACAATTGGTAAACTAACCAGAACAACAATGTGCAGCTCATGCTGGTGAGTAGGCGTATGGACAGGTAGTGGCTGAACAAGGCTGGAGGAGATCAACAGAACCAAGATGCAAAAAGAGGATGAAGCCAGTATTTTGTTAAAAAAATGCCAATGTTTGATGTTGAACTGGAAAAAATTTTGGGGGATATTTTAGCTATGTACCAATAAATCACCTCTAATGAGGTGTGTCCAAAGTGTGGATGGTTGCTGCATTGGTTTTATTCAGTTGCAACAGTAGAGTAAGGCCTCATTTACACTTGCTTCGACTTCAACAGACATTAAAGGACCTACAACTTCCATATGCTTTTTTGATGCGTTTTTGATTATTTTTGACACCCTAATGAAGCTTGCCAAATGCCCTATGTGTGTGTTAATTTTCTATTTGTTTTAAAGGGGCCCAGTAGAACCTCAGGTCCGTAGTACCCCTACTCAGCAGACCCCCAGCTCATTAGTACACCTGTTCAGCAGATCCCCTGCTCAGTAGCATTCCCAGCTCTGCTGATGCCCCACTTAGTACCCCTGTTCAGTAGTATTCCCCAGCTCTGCTGGTTCCTTGCTCAGTAGTAACCCCCAGCTCTGCTGATCCTCCTCTTTTTCTGGTCCCTGATCACCTCCCGCTATATTGCTCTCACACTGCACACCACATGTGACATTGTTTCTCCTGCTTCAGTCCTCCAGCTCTGCTGATCCTCTACAGCTCAGTCCTCTCGCTCTCTGGTGCCCTTCCGCTATAGCGTTCCCATGTTGCACACCATGTGTGCTGTCTGCTAGTTGCTCTGCTTCCGCTCTGACCCCACTCGCCTTCATGCTGCTCTTCGCTGCACACCAGATGTGACGTCTGCACCAGACACTTCCAGAATATATAAACATGACCCTGAAGTGACTGCTGATGACGTCTTACTGGTTCACTTGCTGATATCTAAATGCATCCTGGGATATCTCATACCTGCAAGACTTTCAAAACACTGAATAAAATCTCCTCAAAAACTGCCGGTGCTGCTAGCGAGCTTTGTCATAGACATCTATGGAGGCTTTGGAAGCGTTTTGAAGCACCAAGAAAGCAACGTTGGGTATCATTTTTGAAGTGAAGCAAAGCAAATGCAACGTGTGAACAGGACTCGAAGCTAAACATTTTATTTGGCGGCAGGTGCTTTAGCATTCAGAGTGCATTAAAAAAGCGAGTTCAATGCCACATTTTGAAGCAAGTGTAAACAAGCCCTAAGTTCTGCATTTGAGGAACCGAGACTGACACTTCTGGCTCTCATACAGCGCACACCATAAAGACTATGTGGTTCACTCACACTCCACCATGGAGTGAAATTCCTCTGCCCCTCTCCAACCACAGAACACTGTGGGGAGAATTCAATAAAGCTGCTGCCCCACTTTCCTGGTATCAATCTCTCTTATTAATGTATTGTGTCAAATTCAAGAAGCATTTGCAACACTTTGGTTCTGACCGAAATTCATGCACCAAATTTGGGTAGTTCTAGGCGCCACTTTTACATTGTGTCGTGATAAATGCACCGCTTTTACATTGTGTTGCATTGAATGCGCCAGATGTAAAAGTGGAGCCAATTAAGACCAGCTCTTTTGGCATACAGAGAAAACGGTTTCAGAAAGATTATGTGAAAGTGTTTAGGAGAGATAAATACTTAAAGGGTTAGTTCACTTTTACCAAAGACCTGCCTATGCAGATAAGTGGCGTCTGTAGATATAAAATCAAACTGTGCAGCTTTAACTAAAGTTGAATAATGCCCTAGCTGTAGGCCCTTTAAGTACCTCAAGAAGCCTGACTTGAAACTTCCCAGGACGTTGCTAGGACATTGCTAAGCAAGGCCCAGCTATTACTTTTCACCTTCACCATCACAGCAGTGAGCTCTCAAACTCTGAGCTCAGAGCTACGGCATCAGGGGAGAGAAAAAGCATGTGATGAGGAAAGAGCTTACTCCTATGACGGTGAAGGTGAACAGTAATGGCCGAGCCTCGCTTAGCATGTCCTGGGAGTTTTCAGGTCAGCCTTCATGGAGGTATGCAAATGTTCTACACCTATAGCAAGGGCATCATTTTACTTTAGAAAAAGCTGCACAGATTGTTTTTACCTACAGACCCCCCTAATCAGCATAAGCAATTTTTTGGTAAAGGTGAACTAAACCTTTAAGACACTCTATTACCTGGATTCCCTTTAGACTGCTCATCTTCAACTTCCATCTCAAACAGCCCGCAGTGTGCCGTGTCTATAAGTAGTAACGGTATACTGGTCTCCTCAGTTAATGTCACCCCAGGCAAATCTCTAGGATGTTCAAAAAAAAAAAACAGCAATAGTAAATACTTCTCACTTTTTCATGCAAAGTTCATACATTATAATATTCTAGGCCCACATCATTAGTTAACCTGTTGTGACAGGATTGCAAACAGAACAGAGAAAGTTCACCTTTGTTGCCCAAACTAGCACATTTTTACTCCATTCTTAGGTCCCTTTCACACGAGGCGGATCCGCTTCCACTGAGTACGCCTCTGTCCGCCGGCTCAGCAGGAGATCTCTCCGTTGATCTCCGCTGAGCCGGCGGATGACAGGTCCCTCTCTGCTCACTGAGCGGGGAGGGGCTTGTCAAGCGCTGCTGGTTTCTATGGAGAGATCGGATGAAAACGGAGCATGTCCGTTTACATCAGATCTCACCCGATCCGATCCGCCAGTGACGGATCCGGACGTAGGGCAATCCGTCTGCTTTTGGCAGATCGGACCGGGTCGGATGTCAGCGGACATGTCACCGCTGACATCCGTCGCTCCATAGACCCGCATGGAGCGCCCGTTCAGGTCTGCCGTCAAAACTGACAGGCAGACCTGAACGGTCCGACAGTGTGAAAGGGGCCTTACTCCCTCACTGGAGAGTTAGATTCTGTAGCATTTATGCTGATTGTAGCAGCAGGTCATTAGACTCTTTAGCAACTCTGTTGCTGCCAGAGACAGGATCTCCAGTGTTGTTAGTTATCATATGACCTATACCAATATTTTGCATGGTAACTAACCAAACTGCTGCTTCTATACAATCTACACCATCTATAGAAACCCTAACTTACACATAATGACTGTATTGATTTTGTTTGCTTGTACATGCACATTTGGTGTCTACAACAATATGCAGAGAACTCCAGTCTAATAATAAAAAAATGAGCATATTGATCAAAAAAGAACAAACTTATCCTAATACAAATTACAACCATTTAACAATTCACTGGTCTACCTTTTTTCCTTGCAACAGGATGGCAAGTCCAGTGCCTAAAATGCTTACAAAGGTTAAGCAAAACACTCTCCCCTACTCTGTAAGCTTGCATTGCATCAAGGGATTGAAAGGAAATTACTTGACAGTTTAGAGGCATTGGAACACCATAAAATGTAAGCTTCATTCACAAACATTGTTGCTTATAATCCTATTATGACTGGTAAATGGCCAGTTTAGATATAAATATTGCTTAACAGAGTTCTTTATAAAAAAACTGATTAGTGGGAGGAAAAATATATGGCCTTCCACTGCTGACAGCTTTTTGAAAATGCTAGTTGCCTGGCTGTACTATGGACCCCATCACTTTCTGATGCACCGACCCAGATGAATGTGGTCATTGATCTGCATGCTTTTTTTAAATCAGCATCAGAAGGTACTGAAGTTAATAGTTCAGCACGATAGTTGGCAAACAGCATTTTCAAAAGAAAAGAGTACTGGTAGTCTACATATAGTTGTGCTCATAGGTTTACATACCCTGGCAGAATTTATGATTTCTTTGCCATTTTTCAGAGAATATGAATGATAACACAAAAACATTTATTTCACTCATGGTTAGTGTTTGGCTGAAGCCATTTATTATCAACTGTGTTTACAAAAAAAATTTTTTAAATCATAATGACAACAGAAACTACCCAAATGACCCTGATCAAAAGTTTACATACCCTGGTGATTTTGGCCTGATAACATGCACACAAGTTGACACAAAGGGGTTTGAATGGCTATTAAAAGGTAACCATCCTCATCCGTGATCTGTTTGCTTGTAATTAGTCTGTGTATATAAAAGGTTAATGAGTTTCTGGACACCTGACAGACCCTTGCATCTTTCATCCAGTGCTGCACTGACGGTTCTGGATTTTGAGTCATGGGGAAAGCAAAAGAAGTGTCAAAGGATCTGCGGGAAAAGGTAGTTGGACTGTATAAAACAGGAAAGGGATATAAAAAGATATCCAAGGAATTGAGAATGCCAATCAGCAGTGTTCAAACTCAAATCAAGAAGTGGAAAATTAGGTGTTCTGTTGAAACCAAACCACGGTCAGGTAGACCAACTAAAATTTCAGGAAACTTTCTCGGGGTGCCGAGAAAAAACCCACAAATAACTTCAGGTGAAATACAGGACTCTCTAAAAAACATCTGGTGTGGCTGTTTCAAGATGCACAATAAGGAGGCACTTGAAGAAAGATGTGCTGCATGGTCGAGTCGCCAGAAGAAAGCCATTACTACGCAAATGCCACAAAGTATCCCCCCTACAATACGCCAAACAGCACAGAGACAAGCCTCAAACCTTCTGGCACAAAGTCATTTGGAGTGATGAGACCAAAATTGAGCTTTTTGGCCACAACCATAAATGCTACATTTGGAGAGGAGTCAACAAGGCCTATGATGAAAGGTACACCATTCCTACTGTGAAACATGGAGGTGGATCACTGATGTTTTGGGGATGTGTGAGCTACAAAAGGCACAGGAAATTTGTTCAAAATTGATAGCAAGATGAATGCAGTATGTTATCAAAAAATACTGGAGGAACATTTGCATTCATCAGCCAGGAAGCTGCACATGGGACGTACTTGGACATTCCAACATGTCAATGATCTAAAACACAAGGCCAAGTCGACCTGTCATTGGCTACAGCAGAATTGAGCCACTCTGGGGAGATCTTAAATGAGCAGTTCATGCAAGACAGACCAAGAATTTACAGGAACTGGTGGCTTTTTGCCAAGAGGAATGGGCAGTTTTACCATCTAAGATAAAGAGCCTTATCCACAAATACCAGAAAAGACTTCAAGCTGTCATTGATGTTAAAGGGGGCAATACACAGTATTAAGAACTGGGGTATGTAAACTTTTGATCAGGGTCATTTAGGTAGTTTCTGTTGCCATTATGATTTTCAAAAAGAGAAAACACAGATGATTGATAATAAATGGCTTCAGCCAAACACTAACCATGAGTGAAAGAAAAGTTTTTGTATTATCATTCATATTCACTGAAAAATGGCCAAGAAATCATAAATTCTGCCAGGGTATGTAAACTTATGAGCACAACTGTAGTTCCCTTAGAACACGATTACTTCAATGAAGAAATTTAAATTGAGCATAAAATGCTAAATATATTTCCCACAAGGCGGGGAAAAAAGCATGAGTGTCTGACCAATGGTTGCAAGATCATGAAGAGTTTGTTGTCTCATTAAAAAAAAAAAAAAAAAAAAAAAAGGACAAGCCAATGCATTTCAGGTAATGGGAATTTGGAAAGACTCAGATCTGAATGGGTTAAAAATAACAAACTCTCACAATTAACAGCAGGCTTCAGCTTCTAATTGGCTTCAACAATTCATGAATCATTTATCCAAAACACGTACACAGGAAGTAAAGCTGCTCTGAATACCTTTTCCATTTTAGTTAGCAAAAACAGCTTATAGGGTTACTAAACTGGAGAGTGCAGAAGTCTGGTGCAGCTGTGCATGGTAGCCAATCAGCTTCTAACTTCAGCTTGTTCAATTAGGCCCCTTTCACACATGCGGACCGTATGTCCGTTTTTCATCCATCTGTTTTTGGATGAAAAACGGACATACATTTACCCCTATGGGATAGCGGGTGTCAGCAGATGAGCATCCGCTGACACCCGCTATCGTCCGTCTCCGCTATTGTCCGGATCTGCAGACGGAGGAGACCCCTATTTTTTCATCCGTCTGCAGAGCGGATCGGATGAACACCGACAGATGGTCCGTGTTTATCCGATCCCCCATAGAGGAGAGCGGAGAACTGACAGGGCGGTCCCTGCACAGTGTCATCAGCCAGCTCAGCTGAGCGATCCCCGCTGAACAGCAGATCTTCACGGGGCGGATCAAAACGGATCCGTCCCGTGTGAAAGGGGCCTTTAGCTTTGACAAAAAAAAAAAATCTGATTGGTTTCTATGCAGAGCTGCACCACATTTTGCACTCTCCAGCTTTAGTAAATCAACCCCTGTGTGTTTCTTTTATGACATCTTTTCTTAACCGCTTCCCGACCGCCCACTGCATATATACGTCAGCAAAATGGCACGGGCAGGCAAAATCCCGTACCTGTACGTGATCCTTTAAATGCCTGCCTGTGGGTCGCGTGCGCGCCGACCAGCGGCGCGCTTGCGACCCGGTCGGGAGCTCCGTGACCACGGCCGCGGGACCAACGGACCCGATCGCCACTGGTGTCCCGCGATCGGGTCACGGAGCTGAAGAACGGGGAGAGGTATGTGTAAACAAACCTCTCCCCGCGCTTCCTACTCTGCCTGTCATTGATTGGCTGTTCCCTGTCATCGGGAAAGCCGATCAATGATGTCAGATGTCAGCCCCGCCCCCTAATGTAAAAAACACAACACACGTCACAGCCCATAACCCCTCCCCTCCCCCTAGTGGTTAACTCTTTCACTACAACTGTCATTTATACAGGAATCAATGCATTTAAATAGCATTGATTGCTGTATAAATGACAATGATCCCAAAAATGTGTCAAAAATGTCCGATGTGTCCGCCATAATGTCGCAGTCACAATAAAAATCGCTGATCGCCACCATTACTAGTAAAAAAAAAAAGAATATTAATAAAAATGCTATAAAACTATCCCCTATTTTGTAAACGCTATAACTTTTGCGCAAACCAATCAATAATCGCTAATTGCGATTTTTTTACCAAAAATATTTAGAAGAATACGTATCGGCCTAAACTGAGGAAAAAAAAAAAGTTTTTATATATTTTTTTGGGGATATTTATTATAGCAAAAAGCAAAAAATATTGCATTGTTTTCAAAATTGTCGCTCTATTTTTGTTTATAGCGCAAAAAATAAAAACCGCAGGGGCGATCAAATACCACCAAAAGAAAGCTCTATTTGTGGGAAAAAAAGGACGCCAATTTTGTTTGGGAACCACGTCACACAACCGCGCAATTGTCAGTTTAAGCCACGCAGTGCAGAATCGCAAAAAGGGGCCTGGTCCTTTGGCTGCCAATTGGTCCGGGGCTGAAGTGGTTAAGGAGTCTTGCACAATGCTCTGTTGAAAAAGAAAAACATTTTAAAAATGCATATGCATTTCTGGTGTATTTTCTGGTCGGCATGAACCTGTGAAACATGGACACGTGGCTAAAAAAAAAAAAAAAAAAATGCACCCACAGTGCATTTTTTACGTGTTTTCCTTTCATTTTAATGGGAAGCTGCATTTTTGGTGTGGTTTTGAAAAGTGCACCATAGATGCAGCGCAGTGATGCGAACAATCCCATAGGATCCCTTTCACGCCTAAGCCTATTTCTGACATTTGGTGTTAAAATACATATTTTTTGCTAGAAAGTTACTTTTTTTTAGAACTAAATAAGAACCCCAAACATTATATATATTTTTTTTTAGCAGAGAATCTAGAGAATAAAATGGTGATTGTTGCAATATTTTATGTCACACGGTATTTGTGCAGCGGAGTTTTAAACGCAACTTTTTGGGAAAAAGGGACACTTTCATGAATTTTTTAAAAACCAAACAGTAAAGTTAGCCCAATTTTTTTGTATAATGTGAAAGATGTTACGCCAAATAAATAGATACCAAACATGTCACGATTTATAACTGCACGCGCTCGTGGAATGACGACAAACTACGGTACCTAACAGTCTCCATAGGCGACGCTTAACATTTTTTTTACGGTTACCAGGTTAGAGTTACAGAGGAGATCTAGTGCTAGAATTATTGCTCTCGCTCTGACGATCGCGGTGATACCTCACGTGTGTAATTTGAACACCATTTACATATGCGGGCGCGACTTATACTTATTATTAAACGTATGCGTTTTCTTTGCTGCGCAAATTCTGAATACTGTATATATTTTTTTAAATCCGGCGCCATTGGGAGCAGAGTAAACAGGAAGTGACGTTGCTTCCTTTTTACATTCAGGAGACGGGAACAAAGCCGTTTCCAGCTTCGTGCCAGTCTGTCTCTTGCCGCCGGAAGTAGCGGATCGCGGATAGAGTCTTCCGGTGAGACGGAAGGCCCGGTCAAAGCTCCAGGATAACAATCAAGCGGCTTTTAGCCACATCGGTTGTTATCCCTGGATAGCCGATCGCACACTCTAAAAAACGGTACCGGGATGATGACTGCAACTGCGGGCATCATCCCTGTATGACCCCCGAAAGCCAATCTGCATATGCCCGACGGGAAGGGGTTAAAGGGAAATATTTGTTTTTCACAAGGTAATAACACATTAGTGTGAAAGGGCCCTTAATGAGTAGTTATAATCATTAATCGCTTCAGTAACAGATCAGTGAAACTTAAGTTGTGATCGTCTGTCTGTTACAAGTTTGTGCCCTTTGAGCATTGCTCTCTGTTAAGCTGGCCATACATGGTTAGGTTTTCGTTCAAATGTTCATAAGAAAAATCATTCTTTAGAACATTCTTTCTTGCCATCATTCAGTCAACATATGAAAATTAGGGCTGTTACTGATTCAAATTTTCGTGTTCGTTTAATCGATTTTTTTTTTTTAAATCGATTGACTATTCGATTAATTATAAGGCACATACAGATCTAACTACTTTTAGCTGATCTCCTTGCATTGCCACTCTGCATCAGTCAGTGGTAAATGTGGTATACACTATATACAATCACCGACACTAGTTAGTTTGCACAATCCATGACTTAACTTCACAGTTCACACAAATACGTTTTAAATTCAAACTGTAGCACTGACGGAAGTAATTTTTTTCCCACAGTAGCTTGACAATCCCTCCACCTCCGGTCTAACTAATCACTCCCACCTTATGGCATGGACCCCTGTGCAAACAGGTGGTCATGCAAGCGGGTATCAAAAGGGTAAACACGGACCATAAACTTCTCTAACGTCTCCTTAGATCTCAGCAAGGACACCAGGTCATGGGTAGAAAGAAAAGATCTATGTGCTCACCGCTTAAGTATAAGATTTTATTTTTGTGTTCAAACACAAACTACTCACATAAAGATGATAAAAACACAGCATGTAATGCCGACAATCGTGTTAGTTCCGTAGGACATCATGCGTAGCTCCTCCCCCGTACGTGTTACGTTCAATCAGAACTTCAACGTCACCGGACTCCTCCCCCCTTCCCTTCGTTAGCAGACGGAGGTACTTGGGGAAGGGGGGAGGAGTCTGGTGACGTCGATGTCCGTGACGTCACCAGATCTCCGACTGAACTCCCTGAAGACCCGGAAGCCGACGCAGCGGTGAGTACCGATCAAAAGAATTTTGATTGATCAAAAAAATTAACGATTAATCGAGGAATTTATCTTTAATTTCCACAGCCCTAATGAAAATACGTTTTTTTTCCTGAATGAAAACCTTATTCATGTTCAGAAGTTTATGTGCTAGCAAAATTGTCCATCCCGCTCCTTCAAATGTTCCTATTACAGTCAAAACGTTTGTCAATTTGACCCCACTAAGCAGTGGAAAATCAAAGGCCAGCTTTACAATAAATTCTATCATGAGAACATAAGCAACCAAAATAATAATAATCCTAATTTTACAAATCTACTCTTCATTTGAATTTCATTTGAATTAGAAATTTGCCATATACAAGAAACATGTATTTACAACTTTATTAAGATAAGATATTTATTCTTGTATGCACTCATGGAAAGGGTTGCACACACCTACCTCTAATACAACCGTGGCTTACCTACAAGAGACTAATATGTACATCACAACTTACTTGAGCAAATGATGTACAACAGAAGAGTGCGCAGTCAGCTTGCCTCCATACAATGCTTGTGAAGACCACTGCATTATAGAGTCATTCATACGATATTGCACTGTCAGCATTTTCACCAATCTGTCCCCATACTTGTCTATTAGCCGCTCCATCAAGCTGAGGGACAGGCCCTTTGATGCAGCCCTGAAGAAAAATACAACAGGGGTTAGAGAAATATTAGAACGTGAAGTGCACTACGCATGGACTGCAAGAAAATAAAAAATAAACAAACAAACATACTTCCTGAAACATAAATGTACAATACAAAACCACGCATTTGACAATACTCAAATACAGAAGAGTTACAGCCAGAAATATTTCAAGTAGAACACCAGCCATAACTTTTTCATTGTCTGAACAGTTTGGGGACAAATTAAAACACTAAATCACATGTTTAGTGCTGTGTTCCTGCTGGATATTATATCCCCTAACTTAAAGTATGGCTAATGCCCCTTTCACACTTGTGCGACTTCAAATTTGCACGATTTTGCCGCGATTTTTTTTGCCGCGATTTCAAGGAATGCCTGTGTAAGTGGCCTCAAAATCGGACCAAAGTAGTGCAGGGACTACTTTGAAGTCGTACTAATATGAATGGCTGTCATTGGAAATCATGGAGAACGACATGTCAGGATACTTTTTAGTCCCAAATCGTGGGACAAGACGTATAAGTGTGAAAGAGGCCTAAAGGCAAAACTTTTTTTTTTTTTTTTTTAGTTCTGTATAGAGGGGAGATTGATTAGAACATCTGTCAGTTTCTATTGTTGTCTGTGCTCCCATTAAGGAGATTTGCCCTCTTTATTTGTCCTGTTTATCATTATCATTGAAGGTGAAAGTAAAAGAAAATCCCAAATAGTGGGTTGTCCCTAGAAAGGTAATAGAGGGGAAATCTTCCAATGGGGACACTAGTTCTGGTGACCTGGGGGTCCCCATGTAATTCCTTTAATTTACAGTGATTTCTTCTCACTTCCTGTTGTGGCTATGGGACAGGAAGTGAAGAGAAATGTCCGCAATGGGACACAGATGGCGGAAAAAAAATGTGACAGGAGTCATCACCCTCCCTTGCTCTATCCAAAAAAAATGTAAAGTTTTGCCTATAGTTCTACTTTAAAGTGTTACTAAAACCAGGACCCTGCATTCATCATATCTGGTCTCCCACAGAACATTTAAATGCAAATATAAACTGCGAAATACCTTTTCTCATCAGCAGTATATAGCAGTCTTGTGACTTCTATCAGTCTCTGCTTGAAGCTTGTAGGAGGAGTTTTCATTCTCCCCTGACCCTTTGTCTGGACAGTGGTGATTGGCCCTGTGCTGATCACATGCACTCTCCCAAGAAAAAAAAAAAAAACTCTCTAGCAATACACATCAAACTGAGCATGTGCAGCCTGACTCCAAACATTGTTCTAACAGTAGATGGTTTGTAGTCAGTTAAAGAAAATAAATCGCAGAAGACAGGATCACACAGCCTTTATACACAATGCAGAGAATTAATCCCTTAGTTTCCACAGTGAGTATAACAAGCATGCTTTACCTTATATATAGACTGATTTTACTGTTGTGGGCTTAGTAGCACTTCAAGCCAGCCATAGATCGATCAAATCGCAGTCAGTTCAACAGGGATCAGCCAAGACTCAATCCATCTATGGCAGGCAGCTTATACTGAAGTCAATCCATCGATCAACTCCGGTACAACCAGCCTGCTGGATTTTTTTAATGCCATCACTGCTGGCAGCTATAAAACTGCCGGTAGTGATCATTGTATTCTGATGGTGGGGAAGGCTCCCCAGCTGCAGAACACAATAGAGCTGCGGCAGGGGTCCCCCCATCAACACTGACTGTGGGGGGAATTGAGCAATTTTCTTTCCTTCCGAAAGAAAATTGCATAATCTATGGGCTGCTTTACCATGGTGTAGTAAGGATGATAGTGCCACAACTCATTGAATAGTCCAGTAATTCCAATGCATTTCAGGGGCTTAACAATGCCCCCTTTATCAGGGCTGAGGACATACAAGAACTCACAGAACATATATTCTAGCCAATTAATAGCAAAATAAATATGCATGTAAACATATGGTAATGTATGCTTTTACATGAATAAATCACATATATATATATATATATTATATATATATATATATTTTGTTATTAATTGGAGATTAGTCATACTACTTGAAGTATATTGACAAAACTTTATTTTCATTATATATATATATATATATATATATATATATATATATATATATATATATATATATATATATATATATAAAGCAAAAATGTGTTTAAAACCTATGCTAGGTTTTTTTCTTATGTCAGCTGTCTCATTAGGGAGATTTCACTTTACTTACTTCCCCTCTTGGATAGCAGTCATTGGAATATTCCTGATCTCATAACAACTGTAAAGTTTTGATTTTAGATGCAGCTTAACTACAGCAGAGAAAACTGAGGTAACTGGCCTGAAAGGAATCACAAGACTGGCTGAACGCAATTACCAATCTATTGACTGGCAAAACACATTACAAATATCAACTGTTTATGTTGCTTTTTTAAAGCAATACAATAAATAAGATGTACTGAAGATGGAATGAGAAGACAGAAGTATTGATGATATTGAGACAAATGGAAATCACTGCAGTGCTTGCCTCCCTACTTGTGAGATATAATGGTGGGTGGTAGCTGTTTGTGATCGCCGGCCAAGATACACTTTCTTGCCTGCAGTAGAGCGATCCAGCAGCTGGCCTCTAACGCCTGAGCGCACTCATCAATCACCACCAGGTCAAAGTAATTATCAGGAAGCAGTTTCAGCGGGCCGTCCGGGGAAGCACCTGGCAAAGAAAGGGGTTTGGAAACAGATCAATGTGTATACAAGGCCGTAATTTCACAATGAACAATTATTGGTAATTAGGATGAAAATCCACTTTCCTAAATTAAACACTGAATTTGCATGACTTGATGCCAGAATTCGGAGATCCGACAATCTGTTTTGCAAGGATTAGGTGGGGGGGCGCCAAATTCTGAGCCAAGACAAGTCACCAATCTTGTGGAGAGGACATTAGTCATGTGTAAAGACTCTGTAGGAAAAATGACCCAGAAACCCAAAGTACAAGTTGTCTTTACCTAAGAGACATTAAAGCAGTTTCTATATATGTGTAAAACTTAAAGTGGTTGTAAAGCCTTTACAACCACTTTTCACAATGGGTAAGCCTATAGAAAGGCCTACCTGTAGCTACCATGGATATCTTCTAAACTTGCATGGTTTCGGAGATAGCCCCTGTATCAGCATGTGCTGACGTCCTCGGCACATGCGCACTGAAGCAGCGGCTCGTTCGTGACTTTGCTTCAGCTGACATGCTGTTACTGCGGCTCCCGCGCGCACGCACGGGAGTGACATCATCACGGCTCCGACCAATCACAGAGCGGGAGCCCGCGGTACCCAGAAATAACTCAGGGAATCAGGTCGCTGGGCATAACAGTGTGCCGGGACCGATTTGGGGGCTTCGATCTAAGGTGAGTATTTCATAATGAGCTAGTATGCTATGCATGCTAGTTCATTATGCCTTTGTCTTGCAGGGTTTTTTCTTTTGTGGGTTTACAACCACTTTAAGAGTAGTATTAAATCCACAGCTACTTTAGTGTCACAGATTGAGCACAGTGAAATAAACATTCCCCAGTAAACTATTTGATAAAATTCTTACCCCAGCACTTGCAGTTTACAACAGTCAATGCTACTGTCTACTGCTCTCTCATTGCTGCTTCTCTGAACTTCCGGTCGTCACAGGAAAGAGTTAATAGTGGACAGTGCAGTCTCTATCTTGGAGAAGGAGGAGTAGAGGGGTGTCTTACTATCCTATACTAAGAGCTTGTGCATTTCTATTGATGCACACAGTGAGGGGAGAGAAAAGCTCTGGCCCCCTGCATGCAAAGGTGGCTCCACAGGAAGCTGCAAGAGAAAGAAGCCACCCTGAAACAGAAAATCTGGTGCAGTAGTCATGGCACAGCCAGAACAGGAACATAGGCAAGGAAAAAAAGATAAAAGAATCTGCATATTCAGTAAGTGATTAAATCAGCTGCTGAAAGTCCTTAATGACTGAGGGTTTAAAGTGATAAAGTCTCTTTTGTTTACTATAAAAAGCACAAATATATTATAATTACAAGCTCTGTTGCAGTGGATTTGCACAGAGCAGCCCAGATCCTCCTCTTCTCGGGTCCCTCTTCTGTGATCCTGGCCCATCTCTCCTGTTGAGTGCCCCCACAGCAAGCAGCTTGCTATGGGAGCTCCCTGTGTCCATTCAGACACAGATCCCCGCCCCCACTCTCTCCTGATTGGCTGCCACTGCTGTGTCTCAGCCAATCAGGAGGGAGAATCTCGGATGGCTGAGACACTCGTGGACAGCGCTGGACAGAGAGGGACCTCAGGTAAGTGTTAGGGGGGCTGCTGCACACAGAAGGCTTTTTATCTTAATGCATAGAATGCATTAAGATAAAAAAAACTTCTGACTTTACAATACCTTTAATCACACTTAAATTGTTGGCTTTGTTTTTCATCTCCACAACTGCTGTTAATTGTTACCTCTCCTCTATTCAGTCACTATAGCATAAAGAAAGTAAAGGCAATTGCTCACACTATAGCGATGTCAAACATTGCATGTGATTCGCACCGTATTGCTGTGCAGATCAATTGCGATGTCTGTGCGATGCAAATTCAGCTATATAAATTGTATGGCTGAACTTGCATTGCATTTGGACCAAAATGGTGCAGGACCCTTTTTTGGTGCGTACTGAAATCGGATCGCATGGGTGTTCGCACCCATGCGATCCAATTCCTGCACCATTTTACAGTTCACACTGATCTGCGAACCAATCTGGGGGTGTCATTAACTTTGTATTGACACCTGCAGCGGTTCACAGAGGGCAGTGTGAACCGCCGGCGATTAAGGTGTGATGTGGGAAACCCGCACAGGATTCGCAGGGTTTCCTGCATCGCACAATTGAGAACCCAGCCTATAAGTGAACATAAATAAAAAAGTGATGGGCAGAGGAAAAAGCTTTTCATTATCACCTTTACATTGTATGCATGTATACTGTATATCCGTTCAGTGGTATCCAACTCTTGGCATTTTCTGTTGGCCAGCTTTCTGGGCACGGTGTCCGATGTGCTTGAGATCCTTTTCCCATAGAATTTTCTTGGCAATGTTTTTTTTTTTATGGAGGTAGGTGGACAGGTCTTTTCTCAACCCTCCCAAATTGCTGAGCTTGGGAATAACTTGCATAATGTGATAATACATGTACATAGACAATTTAGACAGGAGCCAATTAACCTTCCAGCCTGTCTTTGGAGTGTGGGATGAAACTGTGGTAACCAGAGGGAACCCATGTGAGCTAGTGTTCTCCACGAGATTCAAACCAAGAACCCCAGTGCTGCATGGCATACGTTCTAGCCACTAAGCCACTGTGCTGCTAACCCTTACATTAACACTTATAAACTTAAAATTAGGATCCCTATTTTGAGTGTAAAATGCTTTACTCGGATTATATCACAGGACACAGGGCTTCCTAATACTCATGACATACTTGGGTTATGCTGCCAACTTCAGGTGAATTGACAATGGGAAAAAAAAGGCATATTTCCGCTCCCAGGCATAACCCCTCCAAGCTCACCAAGCCTAGGGCTTTCAAAAAAAAAATTATAGAGCTGTTCCTGCAGACCAGAAATGGCTGGTGGGAGTTCAAAAGGTAGCAGAGGACTGTGTCCCTGAAGCAAATACCAGATAAGGGCAAATATTCAAAGCTCATCTGACCTGTAGGGGAGCCATTACAGGGCAACTGTGTAGAGTTATATTCCCACCAGATACAAGGGATTTGAGTCCACCCCATAGTTCTCTCCCCTGCCTGTGCACCACCATGGCATGCTGAGGCCCGCAGGACCCCAGGTACAAAAAGACGAGAAGGCCACTCAGTTGAGAGAAGCCAAGACACCTAATGTGGCAAGAGATTCTGCACAAAAAAGTTCCCTAAATACCTGCAGATAGTGAGCTGTTGCTACCGCGCCTGTGTTGCTAGAGCTGTGCCTACGCCACTGCTGAAGGAGTTAGAGACTTGTGTGCATCAGAAAACACTGAATAAACATCTCCTAGCTCAGAAACCAAAGCACATTTGCCAGCACAGGCTAATGAAATAAGTGTTGTGTAGTCTGGTACCACTCCATTTAAAATACCTCTATTGCGGTATATCAATTTCCACCAGCATAGGAGCACAGCTTGTACACTCCCAAGCCCCCACTCCATGGCTTTAGGCCCAAACTTTACTATCACGATGAGCATAACCAAAAGGGCCTTTAGGGACACAACTGCCTTACAGGGTATCACTGCCCAGGACCTCTAAAGGACTCTGCCAGCATGCTCACTGGATAGCAACTACCTACCCTGAAGTAGGTACTGCATGCAGATTACAGTGCCAATCAAGAACAATACAGAACGTCCCAGATCTTCCATGATAGGGTCTGGGTACTCTCATTCTGGACCCCAAGGCTGCTGTTAGAAATCATGGGGCCCCGTACAGCCTAGCTGACAGAACAGTGAACCAAGCCTAACAGGTAGCTCCACCTTTTTGAACAGCCCTGTGGGGGTTGGTGAAATATCAGGGGTCTAAACAGACACCCAAAATCTCACTTTTGAGACAGAGAAAGATTGAGGACACAAATTCCTCAATCCTTTCTCTACAGCTTCAGCTGCAGAGTGAATGAACAGGAAGCGCTTGGTAAAGAGGCTCCCTGTTTATTCAAAAACTAAAACATTGTAAACACAGGGAGGGCCACAGGGGGATTAGTTCCAGTAGTTGCGCCTACTCCTGCTTCTCTGGGCTCCCTGTTAAATTTATTGGGCCTGGGCCCCATACAGAAGGGCAGGGGCTACCTCCTTATCAGCAGCCCTGCCTTTTTTTTATTCACCTGAAGATGGCAGCATAATCCAGGCAGCCATGAACATGAAGCCCTGTGTTCTGTGATGTAGGATTAGGACGATTCTTCTTTTTGCCTATTGCAGTCAATAAGCTTCTCTCTTCCACACTACCATACTGCTCTGAAGAACTAAAGGGAGAATAGGATTGTTTTTTTATTTTTTTATTTTTTATTTTTAAGAACAATCCAGACTGTAAGAGGCAGTCCATCAAACAGTTTTATACCTATGACCCCCTATACATGTATATTTAATAAAGGTATTTACGAGTTTTGCAGCTGTAATTGCACTTGATAAAAGCATTAATTGTGTCTAAGATATTGTGCTACTCCTGTGAGCTGTGTAATGCCTCCATGAATACGATAACCCTGTAAAACTTGCTGAGCCTTTTGTATGGGTTCCTTTAGTTAATTTGCAGTGCCACCTGCAGGTGGTATAAAGCACTGGGACTTATTTGTTCTAATATAAGGGTGTTCAATAAATAAATATATATATATATATATATATATATATATATATATATATATATATATATATATATATATATATATATATATATATATATATATATATAAAATAATAATTACACACTAAAAGGCAGGTGGGTTAGAAACTTTGATAATCAGAGTCTAAGGAGATTGTTGTCCGTGCCACTAGAAAAAAAAAAGGCAACTTTAAAAAGGGCCAGTCCACCCAAAACTCACATTTTATTTAATACTTGGGGGATAAACCATGCAATGGTTTCTTACACCTTGCAGGGACTTTACTAGTGACATCTCGGTGTGAGTTGAAGTTTATGTCATGCCAAACCCTTTCCTCTAGTTTTGGACAGAGTGGAGGAATGACTAAAATCCTTGTTGGGTTTTTACGGCTTTCTGGTGCCTATTAGAGAGCTTTACTCTCACTTTCTGTCCTACTAGTAATAGGTTTACCAGATATTAAAAGGAAATGAGAGGAAATGATTCTAATGCAGCCTTTCTCAAACTTTTTAACATGGAGGAACCTTTAAAATAATTACTTGGCTTTAGGGAACCCCTGGTATTAAATTATTACACTTACAGCTCACAGTACATTAGTGTGATGGTCAGTGGGAGGAATGCTCCTTACATTGGTGGTCATTGGGAAGAATCACCCCCCCCCCCCCCCCCACAGATAGCTAGAAAGATCAATGTATCAGTGGTTACTCATCTGAGAGAGGCAGACATTGCTTATTGATCAAGGAACCCCTAGTACCCTAGAGTTCCACTGAACCCTGGTTGAGAAGCCCTGCTTTAATGAAACCCTGGGAAGCAATAATAGTTATAACCCTTGTCCTCTCTATCCAGAACTGAGACAAGTCTCGGGTGCTCACTTTGGTCATTTATTTATTTTATATTATGAAGAATACAGCAGGAAATGTTGGAACACACATAGGTGGATGGAACAGCCAAAAAGTCTAAGTGGACATAAAAAGAGCTAGTAATTATAGCATACAAATCTCCCGGTTGGGAGTACCCAAGAAACCTAAAAATCCAGAGGTTGACTCAGCCCACCAGGCATCTCCTATAACCAAGGTGACTTTTTAGTGGGCATACCCTTTAAGTTTTCTGCTTTGAAATATTTAAAAGGGAAAAAGAAGGGCATATGGTGCTTCCACCTTAAAGTAACATAGTTGTATATTGACTTTAAAAAGACATATAATGTTTCAGTATATCACCTTCACAGTCAAATAGAAAGAAGGCTTCTGCAGCCATGATAGATCGGACACCTCTGTTAGGAGACATACGAGTCATTCTGACATTTTATTTATATTCTTTAGAAAATATCTTTCACACAATGGTATATGAATCATAGGGCAAGAAGTCAATTTTAGCAAGGAATCAATAGCAGCTGTAGTAAGTAAATGTGATGGAAGTAAGCTCATACATCATTATAGTATTGTGAGCTGGAAGAGGCTGCAGCCCTGACTAACCTGTCGTTGTGCTGAGGATAACATTGGCAGCTTTCAATGTTTCGATCATTGCTGCCTCCTCGCGTTCCTTCAGTTCTTTCCTAAGAGCTTTGATTTCTGTTCTGAAGCTGCCCTTTTCTTCCTTACGTGGCAGTTTCCTTATTTTTGCCTATAAAGTGTAACGATAAAATGAATATGAAAAGAAGTGTAATGCAAAATGAAAGAGAAAACACCTAAGCAACATCTATACATCAAAACGTATGAATTTTATTGGCGTTAACAATATTACTAAAGCCATTTTTTCTGTTTTGAGTTAAAGTGGATCTTAACTGCAGCTGAGCACCACAAACCAAAAACACTATTTAACCACTTGACCTCTGGAAGATTTACCCCCCTTCCTGACCGAGCCATTTTTTTGCAATACGGCACTGCGTGATTTTCACTGACAATTGCGCAGTTGTGCGACGCTGTACCCAAATAAATTTATGTAATTTTTTTTGGTGGTGGTTTTGTTGTGCTATAAAGAACGAAAAAAAATATATATATATTTTTTACTTTCTGCTCTAAAACATATCCAATAAAAAAAAAATCTAATTTTGGCCAATATATATTCTGCTACATATTTTTGGTAAAATAAAATCCCAATAAGCATATATTGATTGGTTTGCGTAAAAAGTTAGTGTCTACAAACTATGGGATATTTTTATTTATTTAACTTTAAATTTTTACTAGTAATGACGGGGATCAGCAACTTATAGCTGGACTGCGATTTTGCGGCGGACAAATCAGACCTCGAACACTATTACAGTGATCAGTGCTAAAAATATGCACTGTCACTGTTTTAATAATACTGGCAGGGAAGGGGTTGACATCAGGGGCGATCAAAAGGTTAACTGTGTGCCTAGCTAGAGTTTCAGTGTAGTGGGGGAGGTGCTTTTACTAGCGGAAAGCATGGATCAGTGCTCCTGCTTTACAGAAACACAGGATCCATGCCTTTTGTACTGACAGAACGGCAATCTGTCATTCTGTCTGTTTTCCGAATGATCAGCGCCTGCCGGTGGGCATCGAGTCCGCGGGACCCGCTAATCAGCTCCCGTTATGTAAAATCATAGCGGGGGCAAGCTAGGGGCGACACGCACTAACGCCCGATACCCAGAAGTGCAGAATCACGTATGTATACATGATCCTGTGCCGCCCTGTGGCAAAAAATTTGCTATGGTGCGGTTGATTAATTTCTAATATTCAAAGCAAACTCCCCCATCCATCCATGTGCTTTATTTTGTTGAGAAATCACTTTGAAAAACAACCCCTAGCATTTCTGGCTGTGGCCATCTTGAGTAAGACAAATGATTTATGTAGCATATACTTTCCTATTTATGTACTAATGCTAACAGCATGAGGAAATACAAATAATCAGTGTTGATTGGGAGAGTGTAGTTCCACTTTAAGTAAGGTATGGTTAGAATCCCTGTCTGTTCATTTTTTCCTGTCTGTGTCCCTTCGTTTCCTGTTCCATTGACACAACAGAAGAAAATAAATCGCTCCGAAGTGAAGGAAATTCTCCGTTAGGGCCGGTTCACACTGCTGTGATGCGGGAACCCTGCGACTCCACTGCGGGTTCCTGCATCGCATGTCTCCTGGCGGCAGTTCACACTGCCCTATGCAAACTGCTGGGAGTGTCAGTTAAAAGTTAACGACACCCCCAAATCAGTTTCTCCTCTCTTCCCTCCCATAACTGTCCCCTCACTCTCCCTCCCCTCTCATATCCGTTTCATTAAAGCGGAAGTAAACCCATCCGTAAAACAGTTTCATTTCCGGCACGTGCCAGAAATGTAACACTCCCATTGGTTGTGCTCTCAACCAAACTGTCAAACCATCCAATGGCTGGTGTCATAACTGATCACATGTGCAGCATCATGGCAGTTGTATATTAAACAGAGGCAAAGATGGCAGCTTCCTTGGCTGAACAACATAGGGGGTTTACTTACACTTTAACTAGTTGGAAAGAAACCTTCCCACATGGGGTTTCTCATACTAAAATAAATTAACCAATAACTAATAATAGGTGCATCTAAGGGGGGGGGGGGGGAATCTGCTGCCATGAACAGTACACAGTTTTTGACAAGTCATTTATTAAAAAAATAAAATAAATTAAAGTGACCCGCTGGACCCGAAAAATAGAATAAAAATAGAAAAGTGCTCCGCTCCCTGGGAGGCCTCCCGGCCATCTGCCTCCTCTCTGCTTTGACAGTTCTTTTATAGGCAAGGGCGGGGCCAACCAGTTATGTCACATAGTGACATACTGACATCACATGATGTGACAAAGGGCCATGCCCAAAATGCGTCGTCAGGACAACAGCTACCTTTCCTGCATCTCTTCCTCCCGCTTACACCCGGGCCGACTCCCCACTATCTATGAAGCCGCTTGTTGGCTCCACCGTCCTTCACAGCTTGGCTGCCTTTCATCTCCTGCCTTATCCTCCGGCACTCCCCCAGCCAAGCATGGGGGTTCCCCCCTCCGCTCCCTTGAGGCTTCCTCTCCATCTGGCCATTGCCGTTTGTTGATGAGCACAATTGGAGTAATAACTGCAGCACTGTCCAGCCCACCAGAGACCCAGCTGACAGCATGCAAGTCTGTCTTTACCCTGGTTTTGTTTTTCCAGTGTGTTTGAGGATAACTCTGCATTCATTACCATTGACATATTGTCAATATTGTCAATACTGTCTTTATTTATTCATTGTGGAGTTAACCTGCTGGTACTAAGATATGCAGATTAGTAAAGCACAATTAGCTTGTTGTGGTGTTAAAAAAATAAAAAATAAATAAAAAAGTAATTCTGAAAAGAAGATTGATTTGAAAAATATAAAAATAAATACTTACAAACGTCAGGTCAATATCTTTGCGGATGTCAGCAACAATCTGAGAGTTATCACTACGTGCCAGCATAGCGTCCAGAGAGTGATGCTGTAGGGATTCCAGCAGACGTGCAGGGTGCCCTAAACGTAATATTCGCTCCTTATAAGCAGCCAAACGCTCCACTAGATTGTCCACAGCTACATTGGAAGGAGCGCAGCAAAGGACCTTGAGAAAAAAAAAAAAAAGTATGTGAAATCTTAGTGTATACTGGCTAGAAGATCTGGCCTATGGTAGTGTAAGGCAACTCATAATACATGTCTCAGAAACAAGAGCTAGTTATTGATAATATTTATAACATTATTTAAATTGGAACTCTAGACATGCCACTAACTACACTGTTTTTTTTTTAAATCAAAACCAAGTTTATTGAGTATACACCAAACAAGGATACATTCTCACAGTTTCAGTCCAACAGGCACTACAATAACGGGGAACAAATGTTGACATGGTCGGAGGGGTATGTACCGACAAAGGAAGAAAAAAAAAAAAAAAGAAGATATGCATTCAGACATTACAGAGTGGTGAATCACCAAGGGCTCCAGTGATGTTTCGTTCAGTTGGGTGCTCAAGGGTGCACCTCAATGGGGTTGTAGGGTATCTATGCCCCTCAGGTGTGAAGGCGTGTGTAGGGGGTGCTGAGCAGACTCAGTGCTCCACTAGCAAGTTGAGCCTCTCTCCTCAATGCGCGTGTTGGGGGGGGGGGGGGCGGGCGGGCGGTTAGAAGGCAGAGGGTCACTCCTAGGGTAGGTGTGCGTCTGGGGCGTCAATCCATCTATCCCATACTTTATTGTATTTGGCAGGGCAGCCTCGGTGGAGGTAGAGTATCTTTTTAAAGGGGAGGGGGGCGTTGACAGCGGCAATCCAAGCTTGGAGGGTAGGGGGGTTTGGTTTGATCCAGGTGCGGGCTATCTGCATTCTGGCTAGGAATAGGGATTCCTGCAGAAATATAGATGTACTTTTCATCTTCGGGGAGTGGAAGGATCCCTAGTAGGCATTGGCGGGGGCATAGGGACAGAGGCGAGCCCATTCGATCATGTAGAAACTGGACGACTTGCGACCAGTAGTCTTGAATGCGCGGGCAGGTCCATATTAGGTGGTAGAACGTGCCACCTGGGTCCCCGCATTTAGGGCAGGAGGGGTCTTGGTCTGGTCTAAATCTAGCAAGGCGTGTCGGGGTAAGGTATGACCTATGCAAAATGTACAGGTGAGTGAGTCTGTCCGACAGTTTAGGGGATACTAACTTGGAGACAGCGAGTGCATCCTCCCACTCCTCATGCTCCAAAGCGCCCAGGTCCGCCTCCCATTTGGGTTTTAGATCATGCGCCTGCAGGGTGGCCTCAGGCAGTTGTAGGTGGTTGTAAAAGTAGGAGATTAGTTTCTTAGGATCCTGACCCCTGATCACACCTACGGGGGACAGTGATTCCAAACTGGGACGGGTCCAACAAATTGGGAGCTGAGAGCATGCCGGAGCTGGAGGTAGCGGAAGAGCATTTGGTTAGGGAGGTTAAAGTCATCTTTGAGGGCCTGGAATTGTCTAATCAAGCCTCCCCACATCACCTGGGAAAGGAATATAATTCCCCTGGTTATCCAGAGACACTAACTACACTGTTAACATACATATATGGAAATGGTTTTGCCTGCCAAAGGGTTTGCAATTCTGTTATTAACCTATGCACTCTGGCAGATAGCAGACCCAGGTACTCAATCTCAACTGTAGCAACAGTACAGCTTGTTCCAGAATACAAAAGTGATAAGGTCATCACTCTGCACTCTTCTCCTGTTAGCATGTTGTTCACGGTCATTATATGAGCAATCCAGCCGAGCATTACTTCTATCCTAGCCTCAAAGCTGCTGTATCTGAGAATACAAGATGCAGATATCAAGATTAATGTATACATTCAAGTAACCTAGGGCTCTTGCTCTACGGTATAGTTAATTGCAATGCATACCACTGCACATTAATTGCACTGGTGTGATTCGGTGTAATTTATTCTGAATGGCAGCCCAACGCACCTGCCAATAGATAGCAAAGCGAGTGTGAAAGAGGACCTGGTCGATGTGATCAGTCTGAAGCATTATGGGTGGAACTGCATATAGATATGCATAGTTCAAAGTTAATAATTGAAGTTTGTTATAGACTACCCAATGTTAATGAGGTGGTAGAGATTCGGCTCCTTGCACTGATGGAAAGGGCTGCAAGGGCTGGGACGGCAATAATAATGGGGGATTTTAACTACCCAGAAATTAACTGGAGTAATGGCACTGCTGGGCCAGTTGAAGGGCAAAAACGTATAAACTGATAAAAGGACAACTTTATGGTCCTGTTTATTGGAGGCCCCAACTAGGAATGATGCTCTGTTGGACCTGGTAATCTCAAACCATGCACAGCTTATTACTAATGTTCATATAAAAAGGAACATCTTGGTAGCAGTGATCATAACATGATTTCATTTGCCGTTAGCTGTAAGCAAAAAAACACATACGGGAAATCTTAAAACACTCAACTTCAAGAGAGCAAATTTTCCAAGGATGAGGGCTGCTCTCCAGGACTTGGACTGGGAGGGAATATTGGCATCAACGGGCACAGAACTGAAATTGGAATTATTCAAAGTGACTGTTTGTGAACTCACTGCAAAGTATATTCCAATGGGCAATAAGTTTAACCACTTGCCTACCGGGCACAAACACCCCCTTCCTGACCAAGCCATTTTGAATAACATTTGCGCGGTCATGCAAGGATGTACCCAAATAAATTTTTTTTCATTTTTTCCCCACAAATAGAGCTTTATTTTGGTGGTATTTGATCACCTCTGCGTTTTTTATTTCTTGCGCTATAAACAAATTAAGAGGGACAAGTTTGAAAAAATGCAATATTTTTTACTTTTTATTATAATAAATATCCAATTTTTTTATTTTTTTTTAAACATTTTTTTTCCTCAGTTTAGGCCGATACGTATTCTTCTACATATTTTTGGTAAAAAAAAAAAAAAAATCGCAATAAGCGTCTATTGATTGGTTTGCGCAAAAGTTATAGCGTCTACAAAATAGGGGATAGATTTATAGCATTTTTATTATAATTTTTTTTTTTACTAGTAATGGCGGCGATCTGCGATTTTTATCGTGACTGCGACATTGCGGTGGACATATCGGACACTTTTGACACATTTTTGGGACCATTCACATTTATACAGCGATCCGTGCTATAAAAATGCATTGATTACTGTATAAATGTGACTGGCAGGGAAGGGGTTAACACTAGGGGGCGCTGCAGGGGTTAATATGTTCCCTAGATTAGTGATTCTAACTGTGGGGGGAGGGGACTGACTGGGGGAGGGGACCGATCGGTGTCCCTATGTACAAGGGACACACCATCAGTCTCCTCTCCAGTGACAGGACGTGGATCTGTGTGTTTACATACACAGATCCACGTCCTGCTCACTTACCGGGCAATCGCGGGTGCCTGGTGGACATCGCGGCCGCCAGGCACGCGCATCGGGTCCCTAGCTACGCGGCGGGCAAGCGCGCGCGCGCCCCCTAGTGGCCAAAAAGCGAGCGCCGTCATATGACGGCGGCCTGCCACAAGAGCTGCACCGCTTCGCCGTCATTTGACGGCGGGCAGTCAGCAACTGGTTAAAAGGCTAAAAATAAAACCTATGTGGCTCACGGCCAAAGTTAAAAAAAAGTATAAACAATAAGAGAAGAGCTTTTAAAAAAAATATAAAAATGAAGGAACACTAGTGTAGTTTAAATGTTACAAAGAATATAACAGAATATGTAAAAAGGAAATCAAGGATGCAAAAACTCAAAATGAACGACAGATTGCAAAAGATAGTAGGACAAACCCAAAAAATGTTTTTAAATATATTAATAGTAAAAAGGTCAGGTCTGAGCATGTGGGCCCTTTACAAAATAATCTAGAGTGGGTGACTTGGGACAAAGAGAAGGCCGATTTATTAAATATTTTCTTCAGCCCTGTCTATACGAAGGAGCATGGGGGAGCTCATGTCCATAATGGGGGTGATATTGACACAGCCCCAAATGATCCCCAAATGACCCACAATGGCTCAAAAAGGGATAAGGCCCAAAAATATTTAGACAGAATAAAGGTGGATAAAGCACCTGGACCAGATGGTAGCCACCCACGGATCCTAAAAGAATTGAGCTCTGTAATTTCAAAACCACTGTATCAAATTTTTAGGGACTCATTAATGACAGGAATAGTACCACTGGATTGGCGCAGGGATTCATGAAAGACAGAAGTTGTCAAACAAACCGGATTTCTTTTTATGAGGAGGTAAGTAAAACCTTGGACAGAGGGGTGGCTGTGGACGTGGTATACTTGGATTTTTCAAAAGCGTTTGACACAGTTCCCCACACACGGCTCATGTGTAAGGTAATGAGGAAGATTAGAGGAACTTCATTTATTCACGCTTGAGAAGAGGAGAATAAGGGGGTATATTATCAACATGTTCAAATATATAAGGGGTCCATATAGTGAACTTGGTGTTGAGTTATTCACTTTACAGTCAACACAGAGGACTAGGGGGCACTTTTTACGTCTAGAGGATAAGAGATTTCATCTCCAAATACAGAAAGTATTCTTCACAGTAAGAGCTGTGAAAATGTGGAATAGACTCCCTCCAGCTCAGTAGATTGCTTTAAGAAACGCCTGGATTCTTTCCTAAAGGTAGATAATATAAGTGGGTACTAACATTTATAGGTAAAGTTGATCCAGGAAAAATCCGATTGCCTCTCTGGGATCAGGAAGGCATTTTTTCCCCTGTTGTAGCAAATTGGATCCTGCTTTTTTTTTTTCACCTTCCTCTGGATCAACTGTGGGTGTAGGATTGTGTATATGGAATTGTATGATATTTTTTATTTTACGGTTGAACTTGATGGACTTGTGTCTTTTTTCAACCTGACTAACTATGCAGTGCAGGCAATGTGCAGCTACGCACTATTGTGTGTTGCGATGCACTGCCAAAAAATGCACTAATGCTTTGAGATCGCACATTAATGCATTGTGACACATCAATATCTTGACATCCATAGCGCGGGTCACATTTGAATTTCATTTACAATGCACTGCAGTCCACATCCATCACCAGGTGTGCGGGGATGCCATTCAGAATGACGTACATTGAAGCACATGTTACTGCAATGACATGGTGTCAACAGGCCCTTAATGATTTTCTAATACAAGTCAGCATTAGATAGTCTTTTACAGCTATATGAAGCTCGAATGTAAAGCTGAATGCCAAGCAAATATACTTTAAATGACACACATTATTGCAGCTTTGTAATTATTACGATATCATTCAATGTATTTTTTTAATTAAACCAATATCTTAGTTTGGCTTGGTAACAATATCTTGCAGCCCCTTTTCCAGCAAAGCTCAGTTGTGTTGCTCATTTGCGAACACAGGACATGCTGATGAGGAGCAGAGAGACAGAGAGATGACAGGGCTGTACAGTAATGTGAGGCAGAGTTGAGTGTATCTCAGGACAGAGTGACCAAGAAATAAAAAATCATTAGGCAGGTAAAAAATCTGCCTTATATGCATCTCTGTGAATTTGGCTATTTGCTTAGAACTTTTACGTTTTAAAATAGAACTTTTATGGGAATAACCTCTGTTGGGATTTAATTGGCATCTAAAGCCCTGTTGGGGAGACTTCCTATAAAATCCTGTCCTGCTGGCAACACTACCAGTAATAGGAACATGATTTATAACTGAACTCTAGGCTTATTTTGTTTTATTTATTTGTTTTACTATGCAATGGGGCTGTGCCCACACGGCACGGGGTACGTGCTTGTTTTGGGATAAGGGTTCAGACAGCCGAGATATACTGACAAGACTGGTCCCTTTGGCTCCTGCCCCTGTCCAGCGGTCTGGGCGGTGGACTGTTCCTGACATCATCATACTCAAAGACCGGCACTAGAAGTGGAGACGTCAAAAACTGTACACTGCTGGACAGAGGGGAGCGCTGTTGTTCGCAGGATCAAAGGATTGTGTTAGTATAAGCACTGTGTTCACTTCTAGTCAAGATGAGCAGTTAACCCATGCAGTGTGGGCACAGCCCTACTGCATGGGGAAAAAATTCCTGGAGTTGGGCTTTAGGCTAGCCAGCAGAATTTCATTAGAAAATGTTTGTTGGATTATTGGATTTTATAGGACTTAATGGGGACAAATCAACAAATCGATTTCGACCATAGTGAGCGGGAAAATCAAGGGATAACAAAAATGTCTTGATTCTTATCTAAACAAACAAAATTCTAACTGTGGATGTGATCCCTGGCAGGAAAAATCAATTTGCACATGTTTGGAAAGCTTTAATCCAGCTGTAGAACTTTCATTATCACCAACATTAGTTTGTTTGTGTAAGCTGTTGTATATGTTTTTTTTTTGTTTCATAATGTATATGTTATAGCAGTGGTCATCAACCCTGTCCTCAGGGCCCACTAACAAGCCAGGTTTTATGTATTACCTTGGGGAGATGCAGACTAGAATACTGCAATCATTGAGCATCAAATTATATCACCTGTTATGTATTTGTTATCTTGCAAACCTGGCCTGTTAGTGGGCCCTGAGGACAGGAGTTGATGACCACTGTGTTATAGGAATGTATGAAAGATAAATGCAGATAAAATCTTCGGTGTATTATATTGAGTTTATTCAAGTGGATTAAAGGCTATTTTAATACATTCAGAATATCCAGTATTTCTGAATGTTAGAATTCAGCTTTGCAATTAAACAAAATATAGAACATTTGTTGAGTCCATGATGATACTAGCATATGCTCCTAAGAAAGATCTTGCTTAACTTTTGTATGAATGCTTAAAAGTAGAAGTCCAGTCCAGGTAAACCTGTTTCTGCCCCCTACTCTAAGCCTCATACTAACTACCCTGTAAAGGAAAGATTTCTATACTAACCAAATCGGAGGGCCCTCCTGTATGATAACATGATCAGCTTCCAGCATTGGCTTCAGTGTAGAGGAGGGACAGCCGACAATAGATGCCCCATAGTAAAGCAGGCCATTGGTGAGGGGAGCCTTCCTGGCCAGCAGAAATCAAAGGGGTTGGTTTACTAAAACTGGAGAGTGCAAAATCTGATGCAGCTCTGCATTGTAGCCAGTTTCGAACTTCAGCCTGTTCAGTTAAGCTTTGACAAAAAGCCTAGAATACAATATGTTTAATTTATAGGCAGAGCTGTACCAGGTTTTGCACTCTCCAGTTTTAGTACATCAACCCCAATGATTACTGCTAGTGGTTAAAGCCATCAGCAGTAATTGCATGTAAAAAATCCAACAGGCTGGTTGGGTACAATCAGCCTGCCCACACATAAATCAAATGAAGGCTGGTCCCAGCTGAAATTTGATCCATGTATGGGCAGCTTAAAGCAGAGCTCCACCCAAAAGGCAAAGCTCCACTAGTTTGCTTCCCCCTCCCCTCCGCTGCCACATTTGACACCTTTCAGGGGAAGCCGATACCTGTCAAATACAGGTACCCGTTCCCACTTCTGGGTAAGATCACCACAATCGTTGTGCTGCGATCTACGAAATTTCTGGCCCCTTTCCCCCCTGCTGCTTTCTGGGAGACACACAGGTCCCAGAAGACAGCGGGACCATTCAGAAAGCGCAGTCCAACTCACGCATGTGCAGTAGGAAACAGGCTGTGAAGCCTTAAGGCTTCACTTCCTGTTTCCCTTAGTAAAGATGCCGACGCCTGCATCTCGAGCCAATGGATCGACGTGGGGTGCCGAGATCAGGGGATCCTTGGACAGGTAAGTGTCCTTATATTATATTATATTATATATATATATATATATATATATATATATATATATATATATATATATATATATATATATATATATATATATATATATATATATATATATATATATATATATATATTATATTACATTATATTACCAGTATTTGTAACTGCTGACCTTTAATGTTTTTTTCCCCAGGCTAGAACTCATCTATGGGCGACATTGTCATTGGCATTGCATTACAGCCATTGTCGGCAAACTCTCCTCTTCACTGAAGCCGGCAGCTGGGGAGATCACGTGACCAGACCGGGGCACCCTCAGAATAGGCAAGTATAGACATCTTTCCTTTACAGGTTATTAGTATAGGGCTTAGAATGGGGCTGGTAACACGTTTAAGTTTAGACAGGATTTGACCAGACTTCCACTTTAAGTGAAATTCTATTGGTGTATGGCTAGCTTTCGAGAAACAGGGACATGTCCGCAATAAAAAAACATTTTTGGTAGGACGGTGAAATGGCAGGTTCTCCATCAGCTTTTTATAGCTGCCTATGTCTCTGAAGATTACTGCTTACTTTCTGCACTGGTGACATGTTTATCAGAACAGCAAATGAGGGAAACATGCTTGAGCGTGGCCACAAACAGCAATAAAAACCTGACAAGCTTTCAAACCCCACTCATCTTAACTAAAACTAAGCACATGCATTCCAATTTGTGCTCTGTACTGCACTCAAGGCTGCATGAGAATCTATAGACAGAATGTTAAGGTGAGTAGTGTGGCAGCAGATGTATGACAGTCGTTACAAAAAACTTGCCGTTTTATGTACACTGCCTGCCAGTTTCTTTAGCACTTCAATGTAAAGAAGTAAATATAGAACAATCATTTTCCCCAATGTACTTTAGAATATTTCCTACCATAAACTGGTTTACTGGCAAGAATGCAACATTGGCTTTATAAATCACATTTTTAATTCACTGAAGACATGTCACTGCCTGCTAGTTCAGGCCCAACAAACAATATATCTGCGGTAAGCAGTGTTAGGCTCAGCAGCAGGTGTCCTAATGAAAGTGATTGAATTCAGCATTGTAATATAACACAACTGTTTACTGGGAAGAACAGAGAGTTCTGACAAGCATGACCCTCTTCTCACCTTTAGTCCTTGCTTCACAGCTTGTAGGATGATTTCCACCACCGTTGTCGTCTTACCGGTACCAGGGGGGCCGTGAATAATTGCAACTTCTCTCTGGTTTAAGGAAAAAACAACCGCCTCCTTCTGTGAATCATCCAAAGACGGATTGAGAAATTCCGCTGGTCCTAGAGGCACAAGAGAAAAATTAACGGAAAATGCCAAGTAAACCTAAAACAAAGGCTGATTTAAAAATGAACCTGTGCGGACACCCACTATAAACTAAGGATTTTGCTGTAGAGAAGGCAGCATAAGAAGTAAAGAATGCTAGATACCCAATTCTCTTTAAATGCCTATTTACAATGTAGAGCTTTTTAGTTTTTTAAAGGGACTTTATATATAAAAAAAAAAACTGCCTACAGGTATAAAGTGCAGGCACCACATGCTGACAGCAGCTTCTGTCCAGTTGTCTGACTGTTCTGATCTGGGAAAGCGCTGGCACTTCCTGGTGGTGTCAAAGCTGGCCCAGCTCCTCCCACCCCTAGACATTTCCATTGACCAGTGAGGCAGCTCATCAAAGTATTGGTCTAAAAGAAATGTATATGGGGGGGCGGAGGGGCGGTAAGGCTGTGACACTACCATAAAATTGCCCAAGGGTACTGAAACCTTCGGGTGCCTGGACTTTATATCCATCAGAAGTTTTTTATGAGTAGGGAGGAGTTAAAACCCCTGCATTTTATATTTTTGTTGTCTCTGTAACTCTGGGGAAATTTTCCTTCACTTCCTGTTCCAAAGACACAGCAGGACAGTGGAGGAAATCTGCTAAACCAAGGAGAATTCCACTTTTAGACCGTGGCCTCAAGAACAGGTATCCTCACTGGAGATTACCCCTTGTTCTTGAGAAATCTAGAATTTTCTATTTCCCCTGACTTTTTTTCTTGGTGACAATCTTCACCAGTACAAATAGAAGGTGAATCTCCCTAGTGGGGATAAAGACAGCAATAAAATTGACAGAGACAAACCTTTCTCCACTTTATCCAAAACTACAAAAAAAATTAAAAATACAGAAACTTTAAGTAACCTTGTTGTGCAGCCTACTTTTCTGTGACAGCTGCCACTATAGTCAGTCCACTAAACATTTTATCTTTTGGTAGATGGTGATGAGTTAACGCATGTAACATAGGTGGACAGAGTTTGAAATTATGCTAAGGAATTACTGCAGATGGAGCATCCTAGATAAAGAAGAAGCTAGGGCCGGCTCAGCTCACCAAGCTCCACCAACAACTAAAATAATATGTTTAGGTGGGCTGCTTCTGTAAGGCTCCGGTCACATCTAAGCATCCCGGATCGTGGGCAGAATCGCCGCAATTCTGCTTGCGACCACGAATTTCTGCAGATCACGGGACACAATTGCAATCTTAGTCACTTCCCATGGCACCCCAATCACGGCGTGATTTGTCGCCACGATTGGGGTGCCATTCGAAAGTGACAGGTATCGCAATCGCTTCACGTGATTTGCAGCAATTCGGCATTGCGGGCAGAATAGCGGCGATCCGGGACATCTAGATGTGAACAGAGCCTTAAGGAAGCTTCCACTGAAAAGGAAACAGAAAGTACGTATGTATCTGAAATGACAATACAAAAGTGATCTTAAAAAATCTTTAACTTTAAAAAATTAATCAAGCTGCCTCAGCCTTATCCACGTGTTACAAAAAATAGGATGTTTATAACACCTTACCTGTAAAATCCTTTTCTTGGGAGTACATCGCGGGACACAGAGCCATAGTAGTTACTATGTGGGTTATATAGGCCCCCTTTAGGTGATGGACACTGGCACACACTAAGACAGAAAGTTCACTCCCTATATAACCTCTCCCATTACTGGGAGTACCTCAGTTTTTGTAGCAAAGCAATATACGTGGATCAAAAGAGGGGAGGAACCTCTGTGTCCCGTAATGTACTCCAAGAAAAGGATTTTAAAAAGGCAAGCTGTTAAAAAATTCGTACATCACGGGACACAGAGCCATAGTAGTTACTATGTGGGATGTCCGAGAGCAATGCTAACTGAGGGGAGGGAGACAACAAAAGTAGGGCACCATGAGACCAGAGGACCTATACTGCTGCCTGCAGCACACTGCGCCCAAAGGCGATATCCTCATGCTTTTTTACTTCCACCTGATAGAATCTGGTAAATGTATGGACTGAAGACCAAGTTGCAGCCTTGCAGATTTGAGCCATGGAGGCTAGGTGATGCACTGATCATGAAGCAACAGCCCAGGTGGAGTGCGCTTTGATTTGAAAGGGTGGAATCTTCCTCTTCAAACCAAAAGCTTGAACAATTATGTGCCGAATCCACTTAGAAATAGTAGATTTTGATGCTGCCTGTCCTTTCTTAGGACCTTTAGGCAACACAAACAAAAGATACGTTTTTTGAATATGAGCAGTCGCCTTCAAGTAGACTGACTGCTCGCACCACATCAAGAGAATGTAGCGACTCTTCTTCCGTAGAACCGGGTTCTGGAAAAATTGAAGGTAGAACAATATCCTGGTTTAGATGAAAACCTGACACTACCTTTGGTAGAAAGTTAGGATGAGGACGCAATACTACTCTATCCATGTGAATAATTAAATATGGCTCTTTACAAGAAAGAGCAGCCAATTATGATACCCTTCTTGCAGAAGATATGGCTACCGGAAAAACTAGTTTCAAAAGGACCAAGGGAAAACTAAGTCCCAAGGGTTTAGGGGTGATCTAACCGGTGGATTAAGCCACGTTACCCCCTGTATAAAGCTACGGACCAAAGAATGCGAAGCAAACGGTCATTGAAATAATACTGATAAGGCCAAGATCTGGCCTTTGATAGTACTCAAGGCCGGCTTCATCTCTAACCCTATTTTCAGAAAGTCAAGGATTCTCCCTATGACATACTTTCTGGGATGCCAACCCCTGGATTCACACCAGGAAACATATGCCTTTCAGACTCTATAATACATGACTCTGGAAGCTGGCTTCCTTGCATTAATCAAGGTAGATACCACCGAACCTGACAGCCCACGCTTCTTCAGAATGTGGGTCTCAATAACTAAACCATTTAATTTAGCGTTTGGAAGGTAGGATGGAATACTGGACCTTGCGAGAGTAGGTCCGGATGTGGTGGTAGTTTCCATGGGTCCCCTACCACCATCTTTATGATCTCTGCATACCAAGATCTTCTGGGCCACAAGAATCACCAACTTCCCTTCCTGCTTTATCCTGCAATGAAATAGTGGCAGCAGCAGAATAGGGGGTAATGCATAAATCAGTGAAAACTGATTCCACGGGACCACCAAGGCATCCGTTCCGCATGCTAGCGGATCCTTTGTTCTTGACACACAGTTGACGATCTTCTTGTTGAACCTGGACGCTAACAGGTCTACGTCTGGGATCCCCCATCTCCGGCATATTGCCAGGGAGATATCAGGGTGAAGAGCCCATTCTCCTGGGAACAACTGCTGGCGACTCAAGTAGTCCGCCTGACAATTCCCTATTCCTGGAATGAAGACTGCCGATAGGCAAGGTACATTGTTTTCTGCCCAAGTTAGGATATGATTCACCTCTCTCTGGGCCGCACGACTTCTTGTGCCCCCTTGGTGATTGATATAGGCCACTGCTATGGCATTGTAGGATTGGATCCTGACAGGACAATTCCGCAACCTGAATGTCCAGGCCCTCAGGGCTAAGTGCGCTGCCCGTATCTCTAGAATGTTGATGGGCAAAGTCATTTCTGATCTGGACCATTTCCCTTGGGCAGTCGCCTCTTCCAGGACTGCTCCCCAACCCGAAAGGCTGGCATCTGTTACCACCTTCCAGGTAACTGGTAGGAAGGATTTTCCCTTATGCAGATTTTTGGTTATCAACCACTAACTGAGGCTCCAGCGCACCTTTGGAGACAGACGCATTGGGAAATCTAGAGCTTGGACCTTCTTGTTCCAAGCCGCTAGGATACCGTTTTACAGCAGTCTCGAATGAAACTGAGCATAAGGAACGGCCTCGAATGAAGCCACCATCTTTCCCAACAACCTTATGCAAAGCCGAATAGAAGGATTATTTTTTGCTTTGACCACCTGAATCAGATCATTTATGGCGCTAATCTTTGCCTGGGGTAAGAATACCTTTTTCTGGGCTGCATCTATGATCAGACCCAAGTATTCCAATCTCCTTGATGGTTTTAAGAATGTTGACTGTGGTGACCATACTTTGGTCTAAGCGGGCTACCGACTGGACTATCAAGAGCAGATTGTCTAGGTAAACTACTCGTTATACCTTGGGCCCTTAATCTGGCCAGAGGAGGGGTCAGGACCTTTGTAAACACCCGAGGTGCAGTAGCTAGACCGAAAGGCAGAGCTACAAACTGAAAATTATGATTTTCTACCTCGAAACGTAGATGATATTTCTGGTGAGTGGGGAAGAGGCACATGGAGGTATGTATCCTTGATGTCGATTTACGCCAGAAGTTCTCCCCCTTGTAGGATGAAGACAACTGATCGGATTGACTCCATGTGAAAAGAGCGGATATTCAGGAACCGGTTTAGATCCTTGAGATCTAGAATGGGTCTGACATCATTTGGTTTTGGCACTGTGAAAAGGTTAGAATAAAACCCCAACCCCTGCTCTTCCATGGGGACCCCCATGATCACTTTTTGAGACAAAAGACGATCCAATGCTTGAAAGGGAGACTTTTTTTCTCTGGATCCTTGGGAACGTTTGATTTGAGAAAAATGAGGAGACAGTAACTCTCAGAACTATAGTTTGTACCCTAGAGCTATTGAGGCAATCGCCCATTTGTCTCGACACTCTTCCTGCCAGACCCTTGAGAACTGCAGAAGTCTTCCCTCCACTAGAGCGAGTGGGGGTGCCCCTTCATAAGGAGGCTTTAGTATTTTGTTTTGCAGGTTTTCTCCCCCAGGACTTCTTGAACCTGACAGCGGAGGCCGTCGTGACTGCCTGGAGACTGATGCCCCTGGCACTGGAGAAGGAGCTTGTTTAAATGAAATACGTTTACTCCTTTTCTTAACTGACAAAAGGGTACTTTTTCCACTAGAAATGTTTTGGATGCATTTATGCAAATCATCCCCAAACAGCTGCTCACCGCGGAAAGGAAAACTAGCCAGGAGTATTTTGCATGGCGCTTCGGCTGACCAATTTTTCAACCATAGGATTCTATGCATATGCCCCAGCCCAAGCGTAAGGCGCGAGGCCTGGAGAATAGAATCTCTCATAGCATCTATTGCAAAACATAAAGCACCTGGTAGCTTGGCTAAATCCTGGGCCTGCTGATCAGGTATAACCTTGAGCACCTACTTAAACTGGTCTTTCAAAGATTGACGTAAACGAATTGCTGCCACCGCAGGTTGAGTCACTGATCCTGCCAAAGAAAATGCGTTTAACAGGAATTCCAATTTCTTATCAGTTGATTCCTAAACATTTGAGCTTTGTCTACAGGACAAGTCAAACTTTTATTCACAGAGGAAATAGCAGCGTCAATTGCTGGTATCTCCCATTTCTTAGTGAATTTTTCCTCCATGGGATAAAGTGCTGAGAATTTTTTAGGACAAAAAAAATGCTTATCTGGGTTAGACTCAGAATAAATAAGCTGTTCCAGCAATGAATGGACAGGAAAGGCATGCACAGCTTGAGGAGGCTTTAGCGAACCCAAACAAGAAGTAGGCTTACCAACCGACTCAGTTAAGGGTAGCATAAATGTGGAGCGGACCATCTCAGTAACAGATTGCACCAAACTTTCAGATTGTGAAGCTGAAGAAGGTCCTTCCGCAAATGACACCTCAGAAGAGGAGTCATCAGCCTCTTCACGGTCCCCTTATAGGGATTCGTATTCTCCCACCCCCAGTTCCTCTGTTTGAAAGTCCTGGGTAGTGGAAGGGGACCTGTCGTGTTTTGTCCCACTTTGGGGAGATGCGATTAAGCCGCTAACCTTTCTTCCAATCCCAGCATAGCTGAGGAAAAAACCTCCTCAGTAATATAGACAGGGGCTGCAGTGTTGGAAACAGTTGCAACACTTGACGGCCCCGATGGCTCACTCTGACCAGCCACCTCAGAGCTCTCAGGGGAGGATGACATTGTAGAGATGAGACTAGGTTTAGAGCCTAAGGGAGACCCTTTTGTGCCCTTTTTTGGGGTGTTTCTACTCCCTCTTCTGACCATAGCCTGATGCACAAACGCAGAGGTACTGCCAGAAGAAATTGCATCTACTGCTTGAGCAAATAGTCCAGCAACTGCCACTGCTATTAATGCTCAGCCTGATGCTCAGTAAATGTGCCTAGGAAATGCCTGAGTCACCACTTACATGCCCCCCTCTGCTCGTGTCGCTTTTTATCATGCAGTCTCGCACTGGATGTTGCTGCACACCAATGCCACGCCAAGCCACGCCCCCTCAGTCTCCCCACTGTGCTCCCCCCCCCCCCCCTTTTTAAAAAAAAATGCGGTTTCCCGCGCGAGAGCGGGCCTCCGTTCCGATGGGATCGGCGTGTGTGGTTGTGGGGGGGAGGGGGGAATGGTGGCGAGGAGATGGAGAACCGCCAAATTGCACCCACTGCTGAGGCGGTGAAGGGAGAGCTTCTGCCCAGGTGGGGGGTGTTTTTAGAAAAAAATCCCCCCTCCATCAACTTACTGAGGCTTGGGACTGCTTATCCCAGAGGGAGCCTGCAGCTTCTGCTGACACAGAGCGAGGAATGGTAAGCATGACAAGGTACGTGCTCTATACAGCCCCCAGTGATGACTTTAGGCATGACATTTACTTTTAAAGGAGACAATCCAAAGAAAAATTTTCAATTCTTTATGAATCTCCACTTAACTTATCCTGTTGCAGGGATTCTGTGGTAAAACCAGACAGACCCAAATCTTCACCCTTCACGGCGGGCTCCGTTAAAAAACCTTCAAGGACCGGGGCACCTTTTCATTGGGGGACCCGTAAAGCACCCGCTAGAAAGCTTTATGGCTGAAACAAACCAAAGCGCTGGATCCCGGGGTCCAGCTTTCAAGCAAGAGAAGCGTTACAGGCTAAACCTCGTTTCTACTGCCACGAGGCACGGATACCATTCAATTATTACCTGAAAAGACACTTTGAATGGATCTGGTTGAATAGCTTGCCCCAAAAAAGGAATATTCCAGTGGAGCTCAGCAAGCACATCTTTACTCGTGACCAACACCTAAGACACTGGTGAAAAAAAAACTGAGGTACTCCCAGTAATGGGAGGGGTTATATAGGGAGTGAAATTCCCGTCTTAGGGTGTGCCAGTGTCCATCACCTAAAGGTGGCCTATATAACCCACATAGTAACTACTATGGCTCTGTGTCCCGTGATGTAGGATAAAGAAATATAATATTACTATCTATACAAATCAAATAATAATTTATTTAAAGCAGCACTTTACTGCAAATGACTGACAGGAGCGGTGTTCTCGTGCCTATACACAATGTCATGCTGCTATATAGGTTTAGTTTACTTTATACAATTTGCTGTCTCCTTGCTTGTTATATGCTTTAAAAGCTATCCCCCCAAAACGGAATCCATATAGAGGGTGGCATCTTACCCATCTTCCTTCCGGGTTTGCGGCTTCCAGCTACATGAGTGGCGGGGGGGGGGGGGGGGGGGGACAGGACAATGACGTCACTACCGCGCATGTGCACGTCAGCTGTCGTTTTCGGCACGGGCTCTGAAGGTCTGGCACTGTAAGGGGCACCATTCGGAGCACATGCGCCAGTGAGGTCACCAGTTGCATGCACTCTGTATATCTCGTGAACTGTGCAAGTTTAGGAGATATTCATAGTACCTATAGGTACAAGTGGTGTAATAGAGTTTACTACAACTTCAACAACACTCTGTAAATGTCTGAGAACTGAGGAGACCAGTTGCTAGAGTTTTGGAAAAGGAATGTTGTCCCATTCTTTCCTGAGCATAAGCCACTCTAAAACCTGGATATATTCATGTATACAGCATTGATGGTGCCTTTCCAGAAAGAGTAAATAGTGCGTTTTTTTCATATCAGTTTAAAGTTCACTGTTCATTTTAGAGCCCTTTCACACTAAGCCACGGCAGCGTTAGCGGTAAAGCGCCGCTAGTTTGAGCAGGGCTTTACCGCTGTTTTAGCGGCGCTATTCAGCCACTAGTGGGGCACCTGTAAAATGCCTCGTTTGAAAGGGGTCTAAAATAGCAGCTTTTCAAAAGTAACATAGGTCTATTCATACACAATGATATTTTTTGGGTTTGATAAATTTAGTTTATACAGTTTTTTTTATTTGGTAGCTTAGTGTTGTTGCACATATATAGAGAGAGAAAACCAACTAGGTCTGGGGGTTTGACCTTGTGATCTCTGCTGAAAGGGAGGATCAGAAGTCAAACTGAGCAATCCTCGCCTGCAGCATAGATGCCTTTGCTTTTGGTCATATGAACAACACTGCGAGGAGAATGGCGCAATATTTTCTCCATAAAAGGCAAGTGCCCCAGCCTTATAATTACTAATGTTTGCTCTTTAGCATCTCATGCATTAGCTAGCAGATAATAACAAATTAATTTTTATGATGGTCTCACTTGCCAACCCAGCACTGCTCGGTTCAGATAATCCGAAAACGACATCTATTATGCGAGTTGCAGGTCCTGTGTGGTACTGATTCAGTGTAATCAATGCCCTGTAGATAAAATGAAGAAAAAATAATTACATTTTACTTTTAAGGTTAGTACAATTACCCGACTGCTTTATTACTTTGAGATTATTTACTTTGAGCATGTCCAAAGTCTGGCACGTGTGCCAATTGTGGCCCATGTTCCGGTTTAATATGATCCCCCTGGTGAGAGATAGATAGGGCACTTTTGCACACACACACACACACACACACACACACACACACACACACAAGCACACACACACACAAATAAAAACGCCCAAGCTCATCTCTTCACCACACAGCCACAAAGGGAAGGGAATTCTTGTTGGGCAGTGTATTAGTGCTCAGACGAATACACTTATGCCGCGTACACACGGTCGGAAAGCTCTGATGGTTTTCCCGTCGGAATTCCGACGGAATTTCGCTCAAACTGTCTTGCCTACACACGGTCACACCAAATTCCGACAGTCTAACACAGCGACATAAAACACGTTCGACAGCACTATAGAAGGGAAGTTTAATGCTTCCGAGCATGCGTCGAATTGTTTCCGAGCATGCATACACACGATCGGAAAATCCGATAGAAAGGTTTTCCGTCGGAAAAATTGAGAACAGGTTCTCAATCCAAAGTCCGTCGGAATTTCCGACAGAAAAATACCGCTGGGAACACACACGGTCGGAAAATCTGTTGAAAAGCTCCCATCGGACTGTTTCCATTGGAAATTCCGACCGTGTGTACGCCGCATTAGACCGAATTTTAATGCTTCAAAGAAAGTTAGGCAAAATGGTCATCCCTCACACATGTTCACTTCATCAAATCTGGCCCTCTTTGAAAAAAGTTTGGACACCCCTGCTCTACATGCAATGTATTGGACAAAAATAAGATTCAACAAAAAGACAGATACTACAGTTGTTTAAATTCGTGTTTTCCTCACTAATCTACACTTAGTACCCCTATAATGACAAAGTGAAAAACAGAATTTTAGAAACGTCTGTGAATTTATTAAGAAGAAAACACTGAATTATCACTTGTACTTGAAGTATAAGTTCACCCAAAACCTAACTAACTCTAAACCTACTCTCAGCCACACATTCTAAAACAAATTTATCTAGCCCTGTAAAGAAACAATTGCTATAAATATATTTTCTGCAGCCGCTGTGGTCCAGTCCCACGCTGAGCTGTCAGCGGTGGCTTCTGTGTGTAGGTGTGTGCAGGAGAGGTAGCCGACAATAGAAGCCCCATAGTAACTCTATGGGTGAAGTCACTTCCCAGCCGTTGTCGGTTCTCTCCTGCACAAAGCATCCACTGCTGGAGACCGGACCGGATGGGCTTCCCAAAAAGCAAGTTTGGGCGATTTCTTCTTTAACCACTTGCCTACCAGGCACGAACACCCCCTTCCTGACCAAGCCATTTTTCAGCGCTGTCGCATTTTGAATGACAATTGCGCAGTCATGCAACAATGTACCCAAATAAAATTTTTATCATTTTTTCCCCACAAATAGAGCTTTCTTTTGGTGGTATTTTATAACCTCTGCGGTTTTTATTTCTTGCGCTATAAACAAAAGAAGAGGGACAAGTTTGAAAAAACAATATATTTTTTACTTTTTACTATAATAAATATCCAATTTTTAAAAGTTATAGTGCCTACAAAATAGAGGATAGATTTATAGCATTTTTATTATTTTTTTTTTTTTTCTTGTAATGGCGGCGATCTGCGATTTTTAGCGTGACTGCAATATTGCGGCGGACATATCGAACACTTTTGACACATTTTTGGGACCATTCACATTTATACAGCGATCCATGCTATAAAAATGCATTGATTACTGTATAAATGTGACTGGCAGGGAAGGGGTTAACACTAGGGGGTGATCAAGGGGTTAATATGTTCCCTATGGGAGTGATTCTAACTGTGGGCGGAGGGGACTCACTGGGAGAGGAGACCGATCGGTATCCCTATGCACAAGGGACACACCATCAGTCTCCTCTCCTCTGACAGGACGTGGATCTGTGCGTTTACACACACACAGATCCACGTCCTGCTCAGTTACTGGGCAATCGCGGGTGGCCGGCGGACATCGTGGCCGCCAGGAACGCGCATCGGGTCCCCAGCGATGCGGCGACACATGCGCACCCCACCCAAAGCGCACACGCCCCCTAGTGGCCGCAAAGTTAGTACCGTCATATGACGGCGGCCCGGAACAACAGATGTTTCTTGCTGCAGTCATATTACAGTGGGCAGTCATAAACAGGTTAAAAGATTTGTTTTGGAATGGGTCATAGATAGTCGTAGATTTAGAGTTAGTTAGGTTTTGGGTGAACTACTTTAAGTATTCAGACCCTTTACTCAGTACTTTGTTGAAGCACCATTGGCAGCAATTACAGCCCCGATTTTTAGGTATGACCTGGATTGGGGGATTTTCTGTCATTCTTCTCTGCAAATCCTCTCACGCTTATTCAGGTTGGATGGGAAACATTGCTGGACAGCCATTTTCAGTTCTCTCCAGAGATGTTCAATGGGGGTCAAGTCAGGGCTCTGGCTGGGCCACTCTAGGACATTCACAGAGTTGTCGTTAAGCCACGCCTGTACTGTCTTGGCTGTGTGCTTAGGATCATTGTTATGTTGGAAGGTGAATCATTGAGGATATCTCTGTGAAATATGGTGGTGGCAGCATCATGTTGTGGGGATGCTTTTCTTCAGAGAGTTCACAGGAGTTCAAGGAAGGAAAACGCTGCTTCAGGTGAGCAATCACTACAGTCCGCATGTGCTGGGTGCAAGCCACGGCTCGCCACCGATGATCAATGAGAAGAAAAGAACGGCTGCACACCAAAGGAAATCCAACGTGTTTGTTCCAAAATAGCAAATAACAGCCAACAAGACAAAGTGCCCGAACCCAGGAGGTGACGTATTTCACACCAACCACAGTGCTTTTCTTCAGCAGGGACAGGGAAGCTGCTAAGAGTTGATGGGAAGATGGATGCAGCCAAATACAGGGCAATGTTGGAATCTGAAAAAGACCCGAGACTGGGGCCGAGGTTCACCTTCCAGCAAGACAACGACCCTAAACATACAGCCAGAGCTACAATGAAATGGTTTAGATCAAAGCAGATTCAGATCCAAATCCAATTGAAAATCTGTGGCAAGACTTGAAAATTGCTGTTCACAGACGCGCTCCAGCCAGCCAGCCAGCCAGCCAGCCAGCCAGCCAATCTGACAGAGCTAAAGCTATTTTGCAAAGGAGAATGGGCAAAAATGTCACTCTCTAGATGTGAGAGAGACTTACAGCTGTAATTGCAGCGAAAGGTGATTCTACAAAGTATCGATTCGGGGGACAAATGCACACCGCACTTTTTACATATTTTATGTGTAAAACATTTATCATTTTCCTTCCACGTCACAATTATGTGCCACTTTGTGTTGGTCTACCACATAAAATACATTTATGTTTTTGGTTGCAACATGCCAAAATGTGGAAAATGTCAAGGCACTGTATGTATGCACATGCACAGTGTTTAATCTTTTTAATTCATAATCACAACAGAAACTACTACTACTTGTGTTTTGGATCATGGTCATGTTGGAATGTCCAAGTACGTCCCATGCGCAGCCTCCTGGCTGATGAATGCAAAACGTTCCTCCAGTATTTTTTGATAACACACTGCATTCATCTTGCCATAAATTTTGACCAATTTTCCTGTGTCTTTGTAGCTCACACATCCCCAAAACATCAGCTATTCCCACAGATCCTTTGACATTTCTTTTTGCTTTCCCCATGACTCATAATCCAGAAATGTCAGTGCAGCACTGGATGAAAGATGCAAGGGTCTGTCAGGAGTCCAGAAACACACAGACACACACACACACACACACACACACACACACACACACTAATTACAAGCAAACAGATCACAGGTGAGGATGGTTACCTTTAATAGCCATTCAAACCCCTTTGTGTCAACTTGTGTGCATGTTATCAGGCCAAAAATCACCAGGGTATGTAAACTTTTGATCGGGGTCATTTGGGTAGTTTCTGTTGCCATTACGATTTAAAAAGAGTAAACACAGTTCAGTGATAATAAATGGTTTTAGCCAAACACTAACCATGAGTGAAAGACAAAGTTTTTGTGTTATCATTCATATTCTCTGAAAAATGGCCAAGAAATCATAAATTCTGCCAGGGTATGTAAACTTATGAGCACAACTGTAAGTGTGAATAAGTGCAGTGAACTTTTACAAGATTCAGGCAGCATTCATACCAGAGTGGCTATAAAGCCCTTCCAGGGTTGGTCACCTTGTCATTGTGGAAGGGCTATTGTGCTTCTGTAACTTTGAAATTATGTCATTGGGTTGCATTCAACACATGTCTGGGGTAAAAGGTCAAATAAAGAATGATCTAAAAAAGTTTCCTGCCACTTATAAACCACTTGATATTACAGTGGATATAAAAAGGTCTACACACCCCTGTTAAAATGTCAGGTTTCTGTGATGTAAAAAAATGAGACAAAGATGAATAATTTTTTGAACTTTTTCCACCTTTATTGTGAGCTATAAACTGTACAACTCAGTTGAACAACAAACTGAAATCTTTTAGGTGGAGAGAAGTAAAAATAAAAAATAAAACAATATGGTTGCATAAGTGTGCACACCCTTAACTAATACTTTGGTGAAGCACTTTTTGATTTTATTACAGCACTCAGTCTTTTTGGGCATGGCACCTATTGACTTGGCAATATTTGCCCACTCTTCTTTGCAATAACACTCCAAATCTGTCAGATTGCTAGGGCAGCTCCTGTGCACAGCCCTCGTCAGATCACCCAACAGATTTTCAATCAGATTCAGGTCTGGGCTCTGGCTGGGCCATTCCAAATCTTTATTCTTCTGGTGAAGCTATTCCTTGTTGATTTGGATGTATGCTTTGGGTCGTTGTCATGCTGAAAGATGAAGTTCCTCTTTCTAGCAGAAGCCTGAAGGTTTTGTGACAATATTAACTGGTATTTGGAACTGTTCATAATTCCCTCTACCTTGACTAAGGCCCCTGTTCCAGCAGAAAAAAACAGCCCCTAAGCATGATGCTGCCACCATCACCACCACGCTTCACTGTGGGTATGGTGTTCTTTTGTTGATGTGCAGTGTTGTTTTTGCACCAAACATATCTTTAGGAACTATGGCCAAAAAGTTCAACCTTGGTCTCATTAGACCCCAACACATTTTCCCACATGCTTTTGGGAGACGTCAGATGTGTTTTTGCTAAATTTAGCCAGGCTTGGATGTTTATCTTCGTAAGAAAAGGCTTCCGACTTGCCACTATACCCTCATAGCCCAGACATATGAAGAACACGGGAGATTGTTGTCACATGTACCACACAGCCAGTACTTGCCAGATATTCCTGTAGCTTCTTTAATGTTGCTGTAGGCCTCTTGGCAGCCTCCTTGACCAGTTTTCTTCTTCATAAATTTCAGAGGGACGTCCAGTTCTTGGTAATGTCACTGTTGTGCCATATTTTCTCCACTTGATGATGACTGTCTTTACTGTGTTCCATGGTATATCTAATGCCTTGGAAATGCTTTTGTACCCTTCTCCTGACTGATACCTTTTAACAATGAGATCCCTCTGATGCTTTGGAAGCTCTCTGCGGACCATGGCATTTGTCGTAGGATGCCACTAGGAAAATGTCAGTTAAGACCTACTAGAACAGCTGAACTTTGAGGTTAATCAAATGCACATTATGGCAGGTGTGTACCGACTCCTATTTAACATGAGTTTGAATGGGATTGCTTAATTCTGAACACAGCTATATGCCCAGTTATAAGAGGGTGTGCACAATTATGCAACCACATTATTTTAGTTTTGTATTGTTACCCCCCCCCCCCCCCCCTTAAAGATTTTGGTTTGCTTTTCAATTGAGTTGTACAGTTTAAAGTTATGAAATCATCTTTTTACATCACAAAAACCTATAATTTTAACAGGAGCATGTAGACTTTATATATCCACTGTAGATTTGTGGAACCCTGGGTCCAGATATGATGAATGTGACCGTCAAGAACGGGGTGACGTACAACACTAAGACGAGCCGAGAAAAAATTAAGTTAAATGATTCTGAGCATGCGTAGGAATTTTGCGCGTCGGAATTGCTACAGACGATCGGAAATTCCGATAGAAACCTCTTCCGACTGAAAAATTAAGAACATGCTCTCAAATTTTTGCTGGTGGGAATTCGGCCAGCAAAATTCCGATGGAGCCTAAACACGGTCGCATTTTCCGATGAAAAGCTCTCATCGGTCTTTTGCTGGCCGAAATTCTGATCGTGTGTACGCGGCATTAGATACTCTGAACTATAATTTCTCCTTTTGTGGCGTAAACAATGGAAAAATGCCTGAGCTTTTGGTCAATGAATGGCACAGGGTGGCAAAAATTTTTTCACCAGAAACGTAATTCTGCCCTTTTATAAGGTTCAGTTCCCACTGCCGCGACTTGACTTGTGAGACCCCAAGTTGCATGACATGTGAAATCCCATGTTAGTCAATGAGAGCTGTCTTAATTAGCACTACTGAAGAGCGACTTTTATCTGATTGAAGTCAGATCCTCATCTGTATGGATGCGATTAGGATCCAACATTACAGGAAGATAACCCAGGCATTCCCGAAAGTCACTTCTAAAGCTCCATCAAAGTAGTCCTCAAGTTGCCTCGCAAAGTCGCACAGTAGGTCGAGGCAGTGTGAACCGAGCATTAGGCCCCTTTCACACTTGTGTACTACTTTGGTCCGACTTTTATGCGAGTTGAGGTCCATACACCCCAAGTTTACACAGGGATTCCCTAAAAACGTGTCAAAAATCGCATGACTTTCAAATTGTGAGAAAGGGGCCTGAGTGTTACGAGTCCAAACAGTGTGTTTGTTTTCAGCCCTTGGGCAGATGACAAGTCAGCCTCCATGGTAAAATTACTGCTATTTCGGCTCCAACAGAAAGAGACTACAAAAAAGTAACAGCATACACACCTTGGCCTGAAAGGTAAGGCTACACTATTATACCAAATCAAGAGTAGAGATTTATATATTATTTTGTTAATTCTCTTTTAAATAATCCAGAAAATTCTAAATCCATCCATGCTTCAGGCTATAGAAAAAAAACAACAATGTATATTCGATACATGCGTAGGGTATGAAACATAAAAGGCACTTACTTTTTTATCCTTTTATAAGTAACATCATTTGCCAGCTTCAGAAGCCTGTATGTATTATCACTACTCAGATTTAAAGCTTCGCTATGACTTTCATCAAAGGCAACATTGATAACTTTTTGTGTGACACCAGACACAATACCAGTAGCAAGAGGCTCACTTGGGCTGCTGGATTCATAAACACCCACAATGTCCCCTGCAACAGAGAAGTACAAGAATGGGATAGAGCAACGTAAAGCATCTGTAAAAAGGTATTCTTTTTTTTTTTTTTTTTTTAATAAAAATAGTATACTTACCTGCTCTGTGCAATAGTTTTGCACAGAGCTGCCCTGAACCTCCTCTTCTGGGAGTGTCCCGCTGGCACTGTCTGCTCATCCTCTTCTCCGTCTGCCCTTATAGCAAATTGCTTGCTACAGAGGCAGACATGCATGCTCGATAATGAGCTAGGCTGTGTGTGTCTATTGACAAACACAGTGCGGCTCAGCCCTGCCTCCTGCTCACAGGATTTGGTTGCTTTTGCTGCCTCTGTAAGAGAGAGAAAAGAAAGAGCCGCTGCAGATGGGCACAGTGCTGGACTGAGAAAGGACTAAGGTTTAAGAGTGAGGGGGGATGCAAACACCAAAACATTTTTTACCTTAATGCAATTAAAAGGTAAAAAATGTCCAGTCTTCAAAATAACTTTCAAATAAATAACTTACCTTACACCCAGCAAACATTAAGAATTTGTTTAAACAGTGTGTGCTGATTTGCAATGATCAATGCAGGCTCAATGCAAGGATACTGAAAATACATAGTTATCTATGTGCCTTGACTCCGGCCAGTCACAGAGCCGGAGTTCGCAGCCCTGGAAAGGAAGAGGGGCGAAGATGGACTCTCCCTACTAGTGGGGAGAACGTGACATTGCGGGCTTCGGTTTCAGGTAAGTGACACATATTGGGCTACTATGAGATGCATAGTAGGCCATTATGCTTTACTTTTGCAGGGAAATAAAGAGCAAGTAAAACCCATCAGGGTTTATTGAAAACTGAAATGGCAGAATCCACTAACAAAGTATACATTTTTTTTTAAATCCTTTTCCATAAAGATCAGAAAAGCTTAGGCATATAAACCATTTCAGACCTAAGCCAGTCCTCATAAGCTGCACAATCAACCTGTGCATGTATAGGAAAAGTATTTTTAGGACTTATTGGGGGGTCCGTTATGCCTGTAGAGAATCAGGGGCTGTGAGGCACAGGCTAGTGTGCACCACATCAATTAGTGTGTAAACAGTGGAAAGCCTTTTGAGCAAGGCTGTAGCTTGTACCTCAAAAGCTTCAGAGGAAGGAAAACCCTCCCCTACAAAATTAACATCCCCAATACGTTCCTCCATATCTTCAAGTTGAGGAGATTCCACTTCTGATTGCTGAACAGGGTCAGGGGGAAAAGGCATGGAGCATTTTTGGCCTTTGGAAACCATAGGTACTAGAAGTGGCAAGAGATTTCTAAAGAATTCAGACATAGTAGTAGAGACATATGCTTTGACAGACAGGCTACATGGGGTGTGCCCGAGAGGGAGTGAGAGACAAATAATGGAGCTGTGTCAATAAGACACTGGTTCAGGATAAGGTACCAGCTTTCATCCCGAGTGGTGATTCTGCATCTCCTGAAGTCAGTCTGCATAGATAGGGTTTTGCTTGTCCGCAGAAGACACAGCTACAACCCAGGAGCTGCCCGAGCTCCTGTGGCTATATTGAGCTGGGAATTTCCTTTGGTTTTGTTTTACATGCGTTTCCCTTCTATGTGCTCCTTGCTGTGAAGGCCAGTTATAGGCGGGGGGGAAGTGGCCATTTGTTTTTACTGTTGGAATACTGGTGAAGGGACGCACTGGACACCTTTGCTGCTGTGCTATATGCTGGGTGTCCAGTGTGTCCCTGTGCCTTTAAGATGGGTTTTACTTCCTCTTTTGCTCCCTGTATAGCCTGCAAATGAAAAGCATAATGGGCTAGTATGCATCGCATACTAGCCCATTATGTACCACTTACCTGCAAAAGAATCCAGCGACGTCCCCTGTGTGGGCAGCGTCCATCTTCTTGCCCTCTTCCTATGGGGCCGCGGACTCCGGCTCTGTGATTTGCCGGAGCCGCGTGACGTCACTCCTGCGGCATATGCTAGGGAAGAAATGGCCTTTAGTTTTGTTTCTTCCCTGCGCATGCGCCGTAGCAGTTTCCGGCGGACTACAAGTGAAATATCTCCTAAACGGTGCACGTTTAGGAGATATTTCCACTACCTATAGGTAAGCCTTATTCTAGGCTTACCTATAGGTAAAAGTACAAAAAGTGGGTTTACAACCACTTTAAACAAAAAGTATTGTACACTGCCTTCTCCAGGGGTCATCAATATACAACAATGTAGATTAATCAAGTTGAATTTCCTCATGACATAAGAAAGGATAGCCAGTTATGGTGAGGAGCAAACAGAACCAAAAAGCTTTCCACTGGTTCAGTGGAGGTTTTTTTTTTTTTTTAACCGCTTCCCGACCGCCTCATGTATATATACGTGAGCAGAATGGCACGGGCAGGCAAAATCCCGTACCTGTACGGGATTTTTTAAATGCCTGCCCGTGGGTCGCTCGCGGCGCGCTCGCGACCCGGTCGGGAGCTCCGTGACCCCGCCGCGGGACCAGCGGACCCGATCGCCGCTGGTGTCCCTTGATCGGGTCACGGAGCTGAAGAACGGGGAGAGGTATGTGTAAACAAACCTCTCCCCGCGCTTCCTACTCTGCCTGTCATTGATTGGCTGTTCCCGGTCATCGGGAAAGCCAATCAATGACGTCAGACGTCGGCCCCGCCCCCTAATGTAAAAAAAAAAAAAAAACACACACGTCACAGCCCATAACCCCTCCCCTCCCCCTAGTGGTTAACCCCTTCACTACAACTGTCATTTATACAGGAATCAATGCATTTAAATAGCATTGATTGCTGTATAAATGACAATGGTCCAAAAAATGTGTCAAAAATGTCCGATGTGTCCGCCATAATGTCGCAGTCACAATAAAAATCGCTGATCGCCGCCATTACTAGTAAAAAAAAAAAATATAATAAAAATGCTATAAAACTATCCCCTATTTTGTAAACGCTATAACTTTTGCGCAAACCAATCAATAATCGCTAATTGCGATTTTTTTTACCAAAAATATGTAGAAGAATACATATCGGCCGAAACTGAGGGAAAAAATTTTTTTTTATATATTTTTTGGGGATATTTATTATAGCAAAAAGCAAAAAATATTGCATTTTTTTCAAAATTATCGCTCTATTTTTGTTTATAGCGCAAAAAATAAAAACCGCAGGGGCGATCAAATACCACCAAAAGAAAGCTCTATTTGTGGGAAAAAAAGGACGCCAATTTTGTTTTGGAGCCACGTCGCACGACCGCGCAATTGTCAGTTAAAAAACGCAGTGCCGAATCGCAAAAAGGGGCCTGGTCCTTTGGCTGCCAATTGGTCCAGAACTGAAGTGGTTAATATAACCTGTCTTGGGGTACTTTCAATGACGGTGGCCTACAAGCCTGAAAGAGCTATTTAGAGTTTCGTATAAATTACTTTATAATATCAGGCGGTATGTGTGTTGTAAATTAGTTGTTCTGCATGCATTATAAATAGAAGTTATATTATAAATACTCCTCAGTAGGTGGTCGTACTTTGTTGGTTGGTACAATGGCTTTGCTGCTGCAAAACAAAATTGGTGAGTCTTAAGTACCTGATCCAAAGCAGTTACTCGGCAGCACTGCATCAGCGTCATACTTCCTGGGTGTGAAGGTGACCAGAAGGCGTCCGTACAGCCCTGTTTTTTGGTTTGCTACCTGCAGTTTCAGCAGGCAGACTCCCTTTCTCTGTAATTCCTTTAAAGAGACATTTTCCTTCCAGGTCCTGCAAATACAAAAAAAAAAAAAAAAAAATAGAAAATAACACAAGATAAGTTACTGTACATTAACTGTATACGGCTCCTTCACATATATGCGAATTGGATGTGTTTTTAACTGCATCCAATTTGCATGACATCTGACTCAAATCGGCTTTCTATGGAGCCGGCTCACATTAATCCGGTGCAGCAGCAGTGTGAATTCGCTGCAAATTTGAAAAGAATTCACTGGCCCGGGTTGTGGGGGACTGCGGGTAAGGGCCTGGAATCCCGCTTTAACAAGGAGGCCCCCTGGATCTTGACCCCTCCCCTATGTGAACGAGTATGGGGTACCCCTACCCATTATCAAAAAGTGTCACAAAGAAATAAAAACAGACACAGTTTTTCACAAAAACAATCTCCCCCGGTGAAGATTCATCATCAATCACGGTGGCCCCGACCACCCCCCCCCCCCCCAAAAAAAAAGAAAAAAACCTCTGTTTGCGCCAAAGACTCCTGCAGTCTGACTGCTTGCCATGTGACAGTTCCTAAATAGCTAATGTCACCTGGTGGCACTGCGCCCTGTGACATCACTGACCAACCACGGTCGGTGATGTCACAAGGCGGCGGTGCCACCAGTTGACAATATATTTAGTTCACTTTCGAACATTTAACGCAGAGGAATTCAAAAACATGGAGCATCTCCTTCATTTGACAGGATCCTGAAGAGAACACAGGTTCACTTTACCGCATCTTACCTCACTTTGTACTTTTGTAATTTAAGCCCAATGCATGCCGAGTACAAAAATAAATATCTTGTTGTAACATATAAATTCTGTATAATAATATGCAAGTGACTAAACTTGCATTCCTGATAATGAAAAGATACTACACCTGTCTGAGTGTTGGCAGAGCCCTCCCCCTTTTATTTACAACACAGGGAAAGAGGCAGAGCTCAGCAAAAAATGAGGGACACAGGTTAACTGTCTCTCTTCTGGCTGGGGCAGCATTAACCTCTACCTGCCTACATGCTGCAACTTAAAATACTCTTATAAAGCCATAAATCATGACTCATTGTACCTAATTTGGCTGCTGTTTAACTACAACTACAGCTAACAAACCCAAGAAGACCAAACATGAGCTACACTAAATTTGGTATGAAAATTGAGACTCATTCTGCTACCTGAATCAGTATTTACAACATCAGAATACCAATGAAATTTTCAGAGTTCCTCACAACTGAAAGTGTGGACTGTTCTTGTCGACCAAACTAACCAGACTCTGACCTTTTTATTACCTGTGCATCTTGGGAGAATGCCAAAGTCAGAGTCTGGTTAGTTGTCGACAGGAAGAGTTCTGCCCTTAGGACACGTTTAGTTATGGGAACACGGAGAATAACACTTGGGGGGGGGGGGGGGGGGGGTTGATTTACTAAAAATGGAGAGTGTAAAATCTGCTGCAGCTCTGCACAGAAACCAATCAGCTTCCAGTTTTTTTTTTTTTGTCAAAGCTTAAAGTGGTGGTAAACTTGAACACTCAAAATTAAAATAAGCAGTTTACCTCATACACTAAAGCATCAGAAGTCATCTGTTCCCAGCTTTGCCAAGAAAGGAGCATCCAGTTCTCTCATGCACCAGAGAAGGATGCGCATGTCCAGCATTTCAGATCATCACAGATCGCTTCCTCTATCGTCTCTGGCTTGCCCAGGATTGGCTGCTCCACGCTTGATCATTATTAGAATAGATCAGTTGTCTACAAACTGCGGCCCTTTGCTTGCCTCTATCCGGCCCTTGGGACACTATTCTTCCAACTGACACCAATGATGAGGCACCATTGCTCCCACTGACACCATCGATCGGGCACTATTCCTCCCATCGATACCAACCATGAGGCACTATTCCTCCTATAAAACCAACAATGGGGAACTATTCCTCCTATAAAACCAACAATGGGGAACTATTCCTCCTGTTAAACCCAATGATGGGGCAGTGTTTACTCCCACTGATGGACATTTTCTACTCACACTGGCCACAGTCTGCCCCCCCCCCCCCCCCCCAAAGCCTGACGAACAGTAAGGTGGCCCTTTGTTTAAAAAGCTTTGGAGCTCCCTAGACTAGATGAAGGTGGAGCTTTGCGTGTGATGTGCGAGCACTGTCCAATGTCTGTGCGTGCTGCTGAGCATGCTAGTGTGATTGCTGGGGGGAGTGTACAGATGGGAGGGGTGTCCTGTGATGTCACGACTCCGCCTCTCAAGCTCTGCCATGGAGACACGCCCATGGATCAAAGATTTTCGGAGAGCTGCGACAGGCACAACTACTGCGATTTGGTTTAGTACTGTAAAAGCATAAATATGATGCATGTCTTTGATCATTTTTACAACCACTTTAATTGAACAAGCTGAAGTTAGAAGCTGATTGGCCACAATGTGACATCGTGGGTCGTGTTACGTGGCTCCCAAACAAAATTGATGTCCTTTTTTTTTCCCACAAATAGAGCTTTCTTTTGGTGGTATTTGATCGCCTCTGCGGTTTTTATTTTTTGCGCTATAAACAAAAAAAAGAGCGACAATTTTGAAAAAAAATTTTTTTTTACTTTTTTCTATAATAAATATCCCCCAAAATATATAAAAAAAAACTTTTTTTTTTCCCTCAGTTTAGGCCGATACGTATTCTTCTACATATTTTTGGTAAAAAAAAAAAAAAAATCGCAATAAGTGATTATTGATTGGTTTGCGCAGAAGTTATAGCGTTTACAAAATAGGGGATAGTTTTATAGCATTTTTATTAATCATTTTTTTACTAGTAATGGCGGCGATCAGCGATTTTTATTGTGACTGCGACATTATGGCGGACACATCGGACATGTTTGACACATTTTTGGGACCATTGTCATTTATACAGCAATCAGTGCTATTTAAATGCACCGATTCCTGTGTAAATGACACTGGCAGTGAAGGGGTTAGCCACTAGGTGGCAGTGTAGGGGTTAAGTGTTCCTAGAGGCGTGTTTCTAACCGTGGGGGGGGGGCGTGGCTGTGAGCTAGTGAACACTGATCCCTGCTCCAATCACAGGGAGCAGAGATCGGTGTTACTAGTTGCTAGGCAGAACGGGGAGATGCTGTTTACTTCCACATCTCCTCGTTCAGCCATCCCGTGAGACGATCACGGGGATCGAGTCCGCGGGGCCCGCGACCGGACTCACGGGGTCCCGACCGGCGCGCGCTCGATGGCACAGCGGCATCTTAAAGGGGACGTACCTGTACGCCCTTATGCCTGTCCGGCCATTCCGTCGAAGTACATCGTCGTGCGTCGGTCGGGAAGCGGTTAAATCTGTTTGTTTTTTTTAATCACATTAATTTTAATAAAATGCATTTGGAGTAAAAATATATCTAAAATATAGTTTTCTATTTAAAATGCAGTACATTCATAATTTGGTTTATTCAGAATGAAATTGAGCTTAGTTATATTGCATGAGGCTGTATATTCTGCAATATTTAAATTTTTGGTAAACTCCTTCAATGGAATCCAAGCTCTGCAAGCTGGAATAATGCATTCACACAATTTCACAGTAACCATGAGATAAACAAAAGTTCAGGAATATTCCTTTATCCCATTGTTTTGCAAATCTATGTACACTACAAACCGTATGATTGAATCGGTTCTGATATTGCTATTTTACTAACCTGACAGCTTATTATTCTAAATAGATTCTTTAATATTTGCAAACAAAATGAAGGTTTCCTAACTACCAGCAAGGATAAGTCCTTACATTTAAAGAGTACCTGTCATTTCAGATCCATCATGGCAGCGCCTGTTAGCGGGCATCCACTCACCTGCTGCCGCCACGTCCCTCACCTTGTTGCGTCACTGTGGTATCATCACAGTCCCATTAAAATGAATGGGACTTTCGGTGAGTCAACAACGGGTCAGAGAAGGAGCCGCTGCGGGACAGAGATGAAAGTTGCTCTATAAAAATTAAGATTTAAAATTGAGTTGATTTAGATATGCGACTACGAAGATGAGTCGTATCATGTCAGGAGGACACCTCCTTCCCCTAGAGCAGGGGTCTCAAACTGGTGGCCCTCCAGCTGTTGCAAAACTACAAGTCCCATCATGCTTCTGTCTGAGAGAGACATGCTTGTACCTGTCAGCCTTGCAATGCCTCATGGGATTTGTAGTTTCACAACAGCTGGAGGGCCGCTAGTTTGAGACCCCTGCTCTAGGGGAACTCAGGCGCCAATTTAAGTACACAGTGGACAGTATCCGATGGGGGACACTATCCGACAGGACACCGGCATCTTGTTCTGAGTGCCAGGCTTCAGGCCTCCTAACTGGCTGGTGGGAGATAATGTCACTCCTCTGCATGCACAGGAGGTCATCATCCCGGCACTATCAGCTGAACTGTGCATGTGCAGCTCAGTTTACAGTGTTGGAGGAGACTGCTAGCAGGCAGGAATGGGCATTTTATTACAGGAGGGACCGTGTGAGGTTGATACACTAAAGGAGTTTGCTGTTCACTTCACAATTGTTTTCATTTTGTAAAAAAATTTTCACTTAGCTTAGTAAATTCTTATATATGTGGGCAGATGGTACAGTTATAATACAATTCAATACAGGAGGAATAAGAGGGCCCTGCTCATTGGAGCTTTACAATGAGGTGAACATGTGCTGATTCAAACCATTCCTTGTGATTGGGAATACTTTGCAAAGTGAACTTTCAACACATTCCCTAATATAAATGAGAACTCCCTTGTGAAGTAACGAGTCACTTTTGCCAGTGAACATTCTCCCTTAGTAATTCAACCCCCTGGATGTCTCTTCTGAAATAAAAAGCCAGCCAGCTCGCAGTTTTATTTTTTTTTTACAGCAGGACTTGTGTTCCACTTTTTAACTCCCCACAACGGTGTGAATCAAAGCTTAGACCATTGTCCCCAGAAGTGTCCCCAGTGGAATATTACTTCTCTAGTCCTATTCTGGTGACAACTCAAAATTTTAGATTTCCCATAAATTTTTGTCTTAGTGACAGTTGTCACCAGGACACAGGGAGATAGTAAACCCCAGCCTGTGCAGGGGAAGAGAGGGAAGAGAGAGGAGAGCCGCCGCCTGGTTGATTAGAGCGCCGGGAACATAACAGCTTTAATTTCAATAGCTGTGTGTTCCCCGCCGCGCGCCATCACATACAGCCCCTCCTCTTTGTCCGGGCACTTTGATAGACAGATCACCGTCCAATCCTGAAACGAGTGATCTGTCTATCAAAGTTCCCTGGACAAGGGGGAGGGGCTATATATGACGGCGCGCTGCGGGGAACACACAGCTATTGAAATTAAAGCTGTTATGTTCCCGGCGCTCTAATCAACCAGGCGGCGGCGGCTCTCCTCTCTCTTCTGCACTATAGGACACCTCCGTAATCCAACGGGCGGCCCATTTTCGGATCCATTATCGGACATTTTTCTCTTTCGGTCGATATGTTTCGGCAGCTGAAATTTCGGTGCATCCCTAGTATAAACATTGTAACAATTTGTCAATGGAATAGACTGTGTGAAAATGAGGAACGTTTAACCACTTAAACACTAAACCTTTTTCTGAAATTTGTTGGTTTCAAGTTAAAATCATTTTTTTTTTGCTAGAAAATTAAATTAGAAGCCCAAAACATTATATATATTTTTTTAGTAGAGACCCTAGAGAGTAAAATGGTGGTTGTTGCAATATTTTATGTCACACTGTATTTGCGCAGCAGTCTTTAAAATGCAATTTTTCTGTGAATAAATAAAAAAAAAAAAAAAAAAAAAGCACTTACCAGTAAAGTTCGCCCAATTTTTTTTGTGGCGGGGATACCCGCGATCGCCTCACGGGGAGGAAGAATGGGGAGATGCTAATGTAAACAAGCATCTCCCCATTCTGCCTAGTGACAGTGTCACTGATCTCTGCTCCGTGTGATCGGAGCAGAGATCAGTGGCATGTAACACACAGCCACGCCCCCCACAGTTAGAAACACGCCCCTAGGACACACTTGACCCCTACACTGCCAGTGTCATTTACACAGGAATCAGTGCATTTGTATAGCACTGATTGTTGTATAAATGACAATGGTCCCAAAAATGTCCGATGTGTCCTCCATAATGTCGCAGTCACCATAAAAAAAAAAAAAAACGCTCATCACCACCATTTAAAAAAAATATATAAATTATTAATAAAAATGCCATAAAACTATTTTGTAAACACTATAACTTTTGCGCAAACCAATAGTCGCTTATTGCGTTTTTTTTTAAAAAAAATATGTAGAAGAATACGTATCGGCCTAAACTGAGGAAAACATTTTTTTTTTTATATATATTTTATATATATATTTTTTTTTTTTGGGGGGATGTTTATTATAGTAAAAAGTAGAAAATATTGTGTTTTTTCAAAATTGTCGCTCTTATTTTGTTTATAGCGCAAAAAATAAAAAAAACACAGAGGTGATCAAATACCACCAAAAGAAAGCTCTATTTGTGGGGAAAAAAGGACATGAATTTTGTTTGGGAGCCACGTTGCACGACCGCGCAATTGTCAGTTAAAGCGACGCAGTGAGCGTGTCGTTTATTATATTGCAGATAATTCGTGTCTCTTCTGCAATAGGGATCTGCCCGCTGGGTTTTCTTTTTAGACTTTAGTTTTGCTTTAAAAATGAATGGCACCACAGTGCAACAACACACATCTTTGTGTAATCCTGGAGAGGGCTTCCCTTATTGGAAGAGATTTCATGTCACTTCCTGCTGCTTTTACAGGACAGGAAATGTCAGGAAATCTCCCCAATGTGACAATAACACCTGGCAGGCCATTTCACCCTTCACTTCTCTACCTAAAATGAAAACAATGCTTTGGGAATTAGTTCTATGTTAATATTGGGCTCAGTACATAGCTGCCCACCCCCCACTGACGAGCAGTTCCATACTGGAGTCTGAGGGACTGTGGTGTGCACAGGAAAAGACATTCCTCTCATACCTGGCCTCTTCAATTTCAGCTTCTCTTTCCTCCTTCAGGAGCTCTAGATGGGTTTTAATAAACTCCTCCATGCCGGTGTAGCATGAAATCCTACAACGGTGGCCTCAGAACACTATTATCTCAGGGAGTTGTCAGCAGCTTCTCCAGTAAGACATGTTCGCTGACATTTCCTGTGTAAGCGGAACTTCCGGTGTGTGCAGTGTTTCCGGGGGTCGGTGTTTGCTGGTGCACGCTGTACGGAAGTGGTACGGTGCAGTGTACGGAAGGCGGTGTAGCATGGCTCTGACAGGGTGCAGGCTGCTGGTGCGGAGTGTGCTGGGTGCACGGGGTGTCGGGGCTGCAGCAGCAGGTAATGAGAAGGAGGAGGAGGGGTGGGTGGTCACAGGACTCTTAGCTGGGTGACATTCACACAGTACATGGGGGTCATTCCAATATATCAGGGGTTGTAGTAGAGGGTCACCTTCCATGGTCACAGGATGCAGGCTCTTATTTCCCTCAATGAAGTGTGCATACTGATAGGCCACCTAATAGGTGACCTATTAGGCCACCTTAGAGAACCTGTCACCAGCCAAACAGTACATTATTAGTGTATTCCTTTATATTATAATGTGACTTTTTCAGGAAGAGTAATTTCCCAGCACAGCCCACTTCCTCCTTGCACATCATAGCCCCTCCTCTTCTGGGAGTGTCTAAATATTGTCTGTGCTGGCCCAGCTCCCCCATCTCTTACTACATTACACTGTATGTAGCTGTAAGGGGAAGGATTGAGGGTAACATTATAGAGTGTCACTTAGGTGACAGCTCTGAGCGGGGATGGGGCCGCTGACATCACATCCAAGATGGCGGCACCCAGCAGCAGTCTCTAGGCACTTGGTTATCTACACAAGGGAGGATTTTACTCTTGGAACTCAGATCCCATTCACACTTATGTGTTGTGCTGATGTTCATCAGCATAGGGCAGCCCTTTCACTTGAATAGGCTCCACTACATGCCCCAAAGTGTCTCCTGTACCTTTTATTGGGCGGTGAGCTTTCTGTGTTGTTTGTACCGCGTGTCTTAGCGCAACCAAACGCATGCCCACTATCCAACTTTGGGGTGCCAGTAATATTGGCACCACAATTCCGATGTGTGTTTTGGCATTTTCCTGAAATGCACAGGTGTGAATGTGGCCTAAGAAGTGTCTTGTCCAATCATTTTCTACTTGACAACTCCCTAAACTCCTCCTACTGATAACACACACAGAGGGGATTTATCAAAACTGGAGCAGCGGTACATGGCAGCCAATCGGCTTCTAGCTTTCATTTTCAAAGCTTCACTGAACCAAGGTGACGTTAGAATCTGGTTGCTTTGCACAGCTGCTCCGACCTTCATAAATTCCCTTAACCACTTCAGCCCCGGACCAATTTGCAGCCAAAGGACCAGGCCCCTTTTTGCGATTCTGCACTGCGTCGCTTTAACTGACAATTGCGCAGTCGTGCGACGTGGCTCCTAAACAAACGTGGCGTCCTTTTTTTTCCCCACAAATAGAGCTTTCTTTTGGTGGTATTTGATCACCTCTACGGTTTTAATTTGCGCTATAAACAAAAATAGAGCGACAATTTTGAAAAAAATGCAATACTTTTTGCTATGATAGATATCCCCAAAAAATCTATAAAAAATTTTTTTTTTCCTCAGTTTAGGCCGATACGTATTCTTCTACATATTTTTGGTAAACAAAATCGCAATTAGCGATTATTGATTGGTTTGTGTAAAAGTTATAGCGTTTACAGAATAGGGGATAGTTTTATAGCATTTTTATTAATATATTTTTTTTTTTTACTAGTAATGGCGGCGATTTTTATTGTGACTGTGACATTATGGCGGACACATCGGACAATTTTTACACATTTTTGGGACCATTGTCGTTTATACAGCAATTAGTGCTATAAATGCACTGGTTCCTGTGTAAATTACACTGGCAGTGAATGGATTAACCACTAGGGGCGGGGAGGGGGTAAGTGAGCCCTGTGTGTTTTTTTAATGTAGGGGGGCGTGGCTTGGCGTGTGACATCACTGATCGTCGATCAGTGACAGTCTCACTAGGAAGCACAGGGAGAGGTTTGTTTACATACCTCTCCCCGTTCTTCAACTCTGGGACCCAATCGCGGGACACCAGCGGCAATCGGGTCCCGCGGCCACGGAGCTCATGACCGGGTCACGAGCGCGACCCAAGGCTGGGCTCTTAAAGAGCAACGTACCGGTACATTGATGTGCCCAGCTGTGCCATTCTGTCGACGTAAATGTGCAGGAGGCGGTCCTTAAGCGGTTAAAAAAAATTTCATCTTTTGGCCTCTTGCACATTGCAGCTTGAAAAAGCCCAGTACAGCTTTTTTATTTTTTTTCTGAGCTAAAATACAGCCCGTTAATTGTAATGTGCCTATACACACAGGTGCGTAAACAAACGCTGTGCATTCTTGAGTAAAAAAAAAATTGATAAATTACTTTTTTAGTCAGTAAATGACATGGAAATTTATAGATAGGCAACTCCTATCATACTGATTAGTGGTTCCAAATTTAATAATTGGGGAACAAACTCAAAAGACACACTCCGCATCTTTCCAAATAACTGTTCTGCTTTATTATGATGCAATTGAAGGTTTTTATACACATGATTAGGTAGGTATCACAGTAATATTACAATTGTACGTTTATGGTAACCAGGGGCGTAACATAGGCAGTCTAATTCTAATCAGGACTTGAAAGAATGCAAACATGTAATGAAAACATTATTAGTGCCGTGTGCACAGTGAGGGCCGTGTGCAATACATACAAAATAGAATTATATACAAAACTTACAAGTTTCCTTTACAGTAAATTACGCCTCATGCGTGCAAATGCCCATTCACATATTGTGCAGAACGAGAACGCGAGAATATGTTTACGTGAATGTATATAAGTCAAAATTACGCACAAATACATAACAATAAAAAGGCTGAAAAAGTAAATGCTCAAACAGGAGGTAAAAGGCTTTTGAAACTTGTTACAACCATATTCGGAGCGTAACATGTTATAAACGCACCGCCCCGTTGTTTACAGTGAGCTGGGATCTTCACCTCCACCCTCTGCTCGCTTTCACAATTAAAAAAAAATTGTGTGGGAGTAGATTTAGCATTGCCAAATTTGTACAGCCGTGGCAAAAAATTTCGAGAATCACAAAAATATAAATTTTCAGTCTGCTGCTTCAGTGTTTTTAGATCTTTTTGTCAGGTGTTACTATGGTATACTGAAGTAGAATTACAAGCATTTCAAAGGCTTTTATTGACACTGACATGAAGTTTATGGAACAAGTCAATATTTGCAGTGTTGATCCTTTTTTTTTTTTTAAGACCTCTGCAATTCCCCCTGGCATGCTGTCAATCACCTTCTGGGCCACATCCTGACTGATGGCAGCCCATTCTTGCATAATCAATGCTTGGAGTTTGTCAGAATTTGTGGGGGGGGGGGGGGGGTTGTTTATTTTCCTCTTGGGGATTGACCACAAGTTCTCAATGGGATTAAGGTCTGGGGCCATGGACCAAAATTGTCCATGTTATGTTCCCCAAGACACTTAGTTATCACTTTTGCCTCATGGCAACTGGCAAGGTGCTCCACCATGCTGGAAAAGGCATTGTTCAACAGCAAACTGTTCTTGGATGGTTGGGAGAAGTTGCTCTTGGAGGATGTTTTTTTTGTACCATTCTTTATTCCTGGTTGTGTTCTTTGGCAAAATTGTGAGTAAGCCCACTCCCTTGGCTGAGAAGCAACCCCACCCATGAATGGTCTCAGGATGCTTTACTGTTGGCATGACACAGGACTGATGGCAGCGCTCACCTTTTCCTCTCCGGACAAGGTCTTTTTCCGGATGCTCCAAACAATCTAAAAGGGGATTCATCAGAGAAAATGACTATACTCCAGTCCTCAGCAGTCCAATCCGTGTACCTTTTGCCAGAATATCAGACTGTCCCTGATGTCTGGAGAGAAGTGGCTTCTTTGCTGCCATTCTTGACACCAGGCCATCCTCCAAAAGTCTTCTTCTCACTGTGCGTGCAGATGCACCCACACCTGCCTGCTGCCATTCCTGAACAAGCTCTGCACTGGCGGTGCCCCGATCCCGCAGCTGAATCAACTGGAGGAGACGGTCCTGGCACTTGCTGGACTTTCTTGGGCGCCCTTAAGCCTTCTTCACAAAGGCAATGGAAATGTTTTTTATGGGATTACGTTAATTTTCATAGCACAGAGGGACTTTGCAATTCATCTGATCACTCTTCATAACATTCTGGAGTATATGTAAATTGCCATCATAAAAACTCAGGCAGCAGACTTTGAGAAAATGTATATTTCTTTCATTCTCAAAACTTCTGACTACGGCTGTACAGTGAGCTGCGCTCAATGAATTATCTGTGCTTTGTTGAGCACTCTAGGTAGTTCATTAAGCTTCCTGTCATTGTGTAACTGCATGCCCATATCAGAGGTATGGACAGACAGCTACAGACAGTCTGCAGGACTGTGACATTACACCCACAATCTTTGCAAAGAAAAAATGTGCATTTATTTTTTTGTAAAAGTGAATTTATCCTTTAGAACAGAATAAAAGTTCAGCTGTCAAAAAAACTGTGAGCAGGCAGGCTCTTTATTGCAAAGGAGACATACAAAAAAGTTGGGACGCTGTGTAAAATCATACATAAAAACAGAATGCAATTACCGGTATTTGCAAATCTCATCAACCCAGATGTTATTCACAATAGAAAACATATCAACTGTTTAAACTGAGAAAATGTACAATTTTTGAGAAGAAAATATTGAAATTTTTAAATTGATGGTAGTCACGCATCTCAAAAAAGTTGGAACCACAATTTTCCAAATTTTGTCATGTTGCAACCAAAAACGTAAATGTATTATTGGACTTTTATGTGATAGACCAACATAAAGTGACACGTAATTGTGAAGTGGAAGGAAAATTATAAATGGTTTTCAAAATAAATATGCGAAAAGTGTGGCGTGCATTTGTATTCAGCCCCCCTGAGTCAATACTTTGTAGAACTTCTTCCATTCCCGGCCTCTACAACAAGACATCTTGTTGGCTTGGAACAGGAGAGGACAAGCCCTGTATTATCCAATGTTCTTATCTCCTCGGGGACGATTTAAGCCTGAACTGGTGGTTGCAGGATCAGAACCTGTGAAAGGAAAGATCTTTCCTCCCGGTAACTTGGAGAGTACTGACTACAGATGCCAATCTCTAACTCTTATTATAGTGATTCCCTAGCTATTTTAAGCCAAAAAGCATTACAATTATTATTGGTGTGTTTATACCACCCTTTTATAATCTAAAGTGCTATATAGAAAAGTGCTCTGTGCTATTTTGCAATCTCAAATTCCAGATTACAACAACCATATGTGCCAAAGAAAATATTTTATAACAGTGTTTAAGAAATAAAAAATATACACATAGGTGTGTTCATTTATATACTACAAACTATGTATACTCTGCAGGGCCGGATTAACATAGGGGCTGATGGAGCTGCAGCTCCAGGCCTTTGCCTTAAAATAGGCCCACTCAGCCAGCAGTATAAGCCCGATTTTCTCATGTCCATAAACTTCTATGGGACAGGAGAAGCTGTATGTAAATGTAGGGGTGTTTGGCTGCACCTGTGTTGGCTCACTGTGGTTATTACAATGTCACAGTGCACAGTCCCCCCCTACACAAATGGGAGAGGCTGAGTCGGCTCTGCCTTTCCCCTCCCCTCTCCCTCTGTGAAGTTTGTTCAGTGAAGGAGCCGTGTGGGAGGGAAATTATGAACAGAACACCAGCAGATAGAAGGTGAACAGGAAATCTCTGAGTGATGCAGAGACCATCCACATGTGAGCTCAGTGACTGGACTCTTATCTCCCTTCCCTCGTTTTTAACTTTTTTTTTCCAGCAGTAGTTCTTATAACTGCAGCCAAAGTGTTTAGAATTGTGTCATCAGCCTGGGGTAGTACTTGGTCCCTTGTGCTTTTAGGTGGGTTCACACTGGTTTGCTATGTTTTGGCCCATTGCTGGTGTATCCACAGTTTTCCTGCGTTTTACCCACAGTCCTATTAATTTCTATTAGGTTGTGTGTTTTTTCTGCATTTTATGAAAGCACACCAAAATTCCTACATGCTGCATCTTACCAGCAAAAACCTGCAACCTGATGTATACCAATAGGACTGCAGCTAATACTGCAGATACATAAGCAGTGCGGCCGACTGCAGCACACCAGTGTGAGCCCAAAGTTTTACACACACAACCCCCCTGTACAACTTGGTCTGATCAATACTCCTGGCATACATACACACGGCCATACCATCCCAGCTCAGGATGGGTGGGGGTTCCAGGGATTTGATTGACTATGCAGGCCCTGTCCCTTCTATCCGTCTGGGCAGAGTGCTGCAGGGAGTGGCAAGTGGCACACTGTATCTGGTTACATGCTGCTGGTGGCAAGTGGCACACTGTATCTGGTGGCTTGCTGCTGATGGCAAGTGGCACACTGTATCTGGTTGCATGCTGCTGGTGACAAGTGGCACACTGTATCTGGTGGCATGCTGCTGGTGGCAAGTGTCACACTGTATCTGGTGGCTTGCTGCTGATGGCAAGTGGCACACTGTATCTGGTGACAAGTGGCACACTGTATCTGGTTGCATGCTGCTGGTGGCAAGTGGCACACTGTGTCTGGTGACATGCTGCTGGTGGCAAGTGGCACACTGTATCTGGTTGCATGCTGCTGGTGGCAAGTGGCACACTGTGTCTGGTGGCAAGTGGCACACCGTATCTGGTGGCATGCTGCTGATGGCAAGTGGCACACTGTATCTGGTGGCATGCTGCTGATGGCAAGTGGCACACTGTATCTGGTGGCATGCTGCTGATGGCAAGTGACACACTGTATCTGGTGGCATGCTGCTGATGGCAAGTGGCACACTGTATCTGGTGGCTTGCTGCTGATGGCAAGTGGCACACTGTATCTGGTGGCTTGCTGCTGATGGCAAGTGGAACACTGTATCTGGTGGCAGGCTGCTGATGGCAAGTGGCACACTGTATCTGGTGGAAGGCTGCTTGTGGCAAGTGGCACACTGTGTCTGGGGACAGGCTGTTGGTGGCAAGTGGAACACTGTATCTGGTGGCATGCTGCTGATGGCAAGTGGCACACTGTATCTGGTGGAAGGCTGCTTGTGGCAAGTGGCACACTGTGTCTGGGGACAGGCTGTTGGTGGCAAGTGGAACACTGTATCTGGTGGCATGCTGCTGGTGGCAAGTGGCACACTGTATCTGGTGGAATGCTGCTTGTGGCAAGTGGCACACTGTGTCTGGCAACAGGCTGTTGCTGGCAAGTGGAACACTGTATCTGGTGGCATGCAGCTGGTGGCAAGTGGCACACTGTATCTGGTGACAGGCTGGGGAACGACCCTAGAAGGGCTCACAGCTCAGGGGAAATGGTCAAGGACAGAACATATCCTGCCCATCAATGTCCTGGAATTACGGGCAGTACATCTAGCCCTACGGTCCTGGACGGCAGAGCTTCAGGACTGCCCTATCAGGATTTAGTCCGAAAATGCCACTGCAGTGGCCTATATAAACCAGCAAGGTGGTACCAGGAGTCATTCAGCTCTGAAGAAGGTGAACCACATACTAGCCTGGGCAGAGGGACATGTGCCGATTCTATCGGCAGTCCATATCCCCGGAGGTGGGGAACTGGAAGACAGATTATCTCAGCCGCCAGCAGATCTGCCCAGGGGAATGGTCCCTACACCCAGGGGTGTTCCAGGAAATTTGCCAATGTTAGGGATGGGAGACTTTCTAACCTACTGGCATCCAGGTTCAACAACAAGCTACAGCAGTTGGTGTCCCGAACAAGAGATCCTCTGGCAATCGGAGCAGATGCTCTGGTAGTTCCATGGAGCCAGTACTCTCTGGTTTGTTGGATTTGGAGAGAGGGAGTTCCAGTCATTCCAGTGGCACCAGCCTGGCCCAGAAGGCCCTGGTTCCCAGAGATTGTGAGACTGACAATAGACGGGCCATGGATGCTTCCACGTCACCCCGAAAATAAAGTAAAAAAATAAAGATTGAAACAGAAAAAATCAGCACCCCGAACTACTGTCTTAAAGTCTTATATTCCACCCCAGTCTCTAAGATGCTCTGGTAGTTCCATGGAGCCAGTACTCCCTGGTTTGTTGGATTTGGAGAGAGGAGGTTCCAGTCATTCTGGTGGCACCAGCCTGCTGTTGCTAGGAAGATCTATCATAAGGTCTGGAAGACTTATATTGCTGGGTGAGAAACCAAAAAGTGGCATCCTCGGAAAAAAAGTGATTGGAAGAATTCTCTCTTTTCTACAGTCAGCTGTGGAAATCAAATTGGCTATGAGTACAATCGGAGGTCAAGTTTCGGCCCTATCAGTATTCTTCCAAATGGCTCTAGCCTCCCATTTACTGATCCAAACCTTTATGCATAGGTCACCTATGTGTCCTTGGGACTTGAACTTTGTGCTGTATGTGTTACAGAAACAACCATTTGAACCTATCAAGGAAATACCATTAGACTTGCTGTCACGCAAGCTAGCCTTCCTGATGGCCATCACCTAGAAGGGTGTCAGAGTTGCCGACCTCTTCGTGCAGGGAGCCATACTTGATCCTTCACCACGACAGGGTCGTGTTATGACCTGTTCCATCCTTTTTGCCAAAAGTGGTGTTGGTGTTTTCTGTATGGGAGGGGTTATATAGCGGATCACTTCCTGTCTAAAGACCTTTTGGTCTACCAGTGTCCATTCAACCGGAGATGAAGTATAACCCAGCAGGTAATGAATATTAGCCTAACTCTCCCAAGATGTAGTCGAAGAAAAGGATTTTACAGGTAAGTATGACGATATTTTTTGCCCATTCTTCTTTTCAAAATAGCTCAAGCTCTGTCAGATTGAATGGAAGAGTGTCTGTGAACAGCAATTTTCAGGTCTTGCAACAGAGGTCTGGACTTGGACTGGGCCATTTTAACACTTGAATATGCTTTGATCAAAACCTTTCTATTGTGTCAGAAACCACGAATCAGACCAAGACAGAAGTACAGTTAAACCACACTTGTTTAATAATAAAAGTAAATAGTAAAAACATAGTCAAAACATAGCCAGAACGAATAGTCAGACAAGCCAGAAAGTCAGGAAGCCAGAGATAATGTAGTGGAGCAGCAAGCAGGATCTGGAGCCAGAAGGAATGCCAGCCAAGAAAGTCTTTAGCATGAATGCAGGAGATCACCAACATAACAGAGACTAAGGCAGAGATCATCTGGGCTGGATGGCTAAAGTAGGCAGGACTGACGAGCAGGATATCAACAGGTGAGTCACTGTGGGGAGCTAGGAGCTGGCAATTAGCTGACAGCTGAGCAGCCAGCTCAGAGGAAGGAAGGCCTGAGCCCTGATACATTGTAGCTCTGGCTGTATGTTTAGGGTCGTTGTCCTGCTGGAAGGTTAACCTCCGCCCCAGTCTCAAGTCTTTTGCTGACTCAAACAGGTTTTCTTCTAAAATTGCCCTGTATTTGCCTCCATCCATCTACCTATTAACTCTGACCAGCTTCTCTGTCCCTGCTGAAGAAAAGCATCCCCACATTATGCTGCCACCACCATGTTTCACAGTGGGGATGGTGTGTTCAGGGTGTTGGTTTTCCACCCCATTTAGTGTTTTGGTTTCAGGCAAAAAAGTTCAATTTTGGTCTCGTCTAAACCAAGCACCTTCTTTCACACGTTTGCTGTGTCCCCCACATGGCTTTTTTCAAACTGCATATGGTACTTCTTTATTGCTTTCTTCTTGCCACTCTTCCATAAAGGTCAGATTTGTGGAGTGCACTAATAGTTGTCCTGTGGACAGATTCTCCTACCTGAGCTGTGGATCTCTGCAGCTCCTCCAGAGTTACCATGGGCCACTTGGCTGCTTCTCTGATTAATGTTCTCCTTGCCCGGCCTGTCATTTTAGGTGGACGGCCATGTCTTGGTAGGGTTGCAGTTGTGCCATACTCCTTTCCATTTTCAGATGATGGATTGAACAGTGCCCCATGAGATGTTCAAAGCTTGGGATATTTTTTTAAAACCTAACCCTGCTTTAAACTTCTCCACAACTTTAACCCTGACCTGTCTGGTGTGTTCCTTGGCCTGGATGCGGTTTGTTCACTAAGGTTCTCTTCTCTAACAAACCTCTGCAGGCTTCACAGAACAGCTGTATTTATACTGAGATTTAATTACACACAGGTGGACTATGTAACTATTAGGTGACTTCTGAAGGCAATTGGTTCCACTAGATTTTAGTTAAGGGTATCAGAGTAAAGAGGGCTGAATACAAATGCACGCCACCATTTATAATTTTCCTTCCATTCACAATTATGTGCCACTTTGTGTTGGTCTATCACATAAAATCCCAATAAAATACATTTACATTTTTGGTTGTAACATGACAAAATGTGGACAATTTCAAGTGGTATGAATACCCTTTTCAAGGCACTGTAAATATCCTCTTTAGAAGGCAATACTGTATTTTGCAGACATGTGATTTTTTTTTTTTTTTTTAACCCCACATTGCTGAAGATTATTGTTATGGCAAATAAAGATTGTTTTAGTTCAGTGAATTTTATGTTTAGCCACAACATTGTTTTAGGAATGGTGATGTAATTAGAGCAGTACAGTATATCTTATGGGTAGCATATGGTTCCATTTGCTTGAATGAATAATGAATTGGATTTTAATCGTTATATAAGCCAACTTCACATTATCACTTTCTTGCTCATTACAGATGTCTCCTTTTTTCATTTCAGTCACATTGCTCCGGCCATCTCTTAGATATATGTGCTCACAAAGCTCTTCTCTGCAGCCTAGGTAAATGTCACATCTTATTCCCGCAGGATTAAATTATTACATTTCATATAAGCATTGTTTGCTGCTGGGAAATGCTGTAATAGACCGGACGTGTACGGTAAGCTCTGTTCAGAATTAAAGCTGTAGCCTTGAAATGCACACAGATCATACAGCCTGTCTCTTCCTTCTGTTTTTTATTCAGGTGTAGGGCTGTGGCTATAAAATTATTTTGTAGCAGTGTTCTGGGAAATCTATTACTTAAAGTGGTTGTAAACCCACTTTTAGGACTTTTACCTATAGGTAAGCCTAGAATAAGGCTTACTATAGGTAGTGGAAATATCTCCTAAACGTGCACCATTTAGGAGATGTTTCACTTGTAGTCCGCCAGAAGTCGCTACTGCGCATGCGCAGGGAAGAAACGAACCTAAAGGCCGTTTCTTCCCTAGCATATGCCGTAGGTCGTGGCTCCCGTGCGCATGCGTGGGAGTGACGTCACGCGGCTCCGGCAAATCACAGAGCCGGAGTCCTCGGCCCCGAAGAAAGAGGACAAGAACATGGACTCTGCCCACACAGGGGACGCCGCTGGATTCATCTGCAGGCTATACAGGGAGAAGAAGAGGAAGTAAAACCCATCAGGGTTTACTTCCTCTTTAAAAGAGAAGTCTAGCCTGGGCTCGTTTGGCTGGTCTTCTCCTCTGGGTCACTGAAGTTCACTCTCTGCTGACGTCACAGGAATCAGTCCTGGTACTGCATAATCCGACAAAGTCTGGATCCGCAGGGGTCCGGGCGCAGGGGTAATCAAGCAAGGCCCCTGGATGCTCTGTAGTCAGTGGGGTCAATAGTTAGTTAGTCCAGAGCTCAGTTTGACTCACCTTTGTTCTGTGTAATGGGACAGCATGTCCCTGTCCCACTGACAGAACGCAGCAATGCATACGCACTTCAAGACCCCCTAACATACATTTACGTTACGTGTTTAAAGTAGTTTACCGGGGGCTGAAGCTATGAGCCATAACACCAGTATTTTATTTTTCATCCAGCGAGTCTCTTTCAGATAAAAGCCATCTGAGCCACTGGTTTGCTTTTAGAAGCAGCAGGAGTCATCGTTCTCTCCTCCCCTTCTGGCAGTCACCGGTGTTTCTCGGGCTTAGCGTTCTCATTGGCGAGTCTGGGAAATTATTTAATGGTTCGCACGGCTAGATGCAAAGGTGAGGGGAGACCAGATCGTCTCTGATATGATCTAGGAGGTCTAGGGCAGATGTAAACAATTTTTTATTCTTTTTGAAAGCATCAAAACGGACAGTGTTTAAAAAAAAAAAGAAATTTTTTTTTTTTTTAAAGCGCCCCCATCCCTTTGTGCTTGTGCGCAGAAGCAAACTCATACGTAGGATGCGCATGCATATGTAAATGACGCAGCAAACTTAGAGCAATAATTCTAGCGCTAAACCTCCTCTAACTCTAAACTAGTAACCAAGCATCGCCTATGAAGATTTTTAGGTATCGTAGTTTATCATTCTACGAGTGTGCTCAATTGTAAAAGACTGACAAGTTGGGTATCTCTTTACTCGGCGTAGCAACATCTTTTATATTTTATCAAAAATTGGGTTATATACTGCGTTTTTTTTTTTTTTTTGCATTAAAGTTCGTAATGGTGCATTTTTTCCCCAAAATTTGTGTTTGAAAAACCGCTGCGCAAAAAAACACGTGACATAAAAAAATTGCACTGACCGCCGCTTAAATTTAGGGCAGTGATGGCAAACCTTGGCACCCCAGATGTTTTGGAACTACATTTCCCATGATGCTCAACAACACTGCAGTGTAGTGGAGCATCATGGGAAATGTAGTTCCAAATCATCTGGGTTGCCAATATTCGCCATCACTGCTCTAGGGTCGCTGCTAAAAAAATATATATATTATGTTGAGGGGTTCCAAGTAATTTTCTAGCTAAATATACTGATTTTAACAAACAAAAAGTGTCAAAAGAAGGAAGTCTACGAGTCTCATGGCCAAACCGCTTCCTCAGGACCCATAAAGATCAATACAATCAATAGTTTTTCCACTATGCCAAATTGGATATCTGTGACATGGTCTTTGATGCGTTGCCAACATTTTTGGCTGGTCTGTTCCTCCCATGGGATGGCAGACATACTGACCCAACAGCAAGTTACCTCCACTTGCCTCATCTGAGTACTTCCCAGATTTAGCTTTGGTTGGTTGCTTACTGTGCACTTATACCCCCTTCCTGACCCGGCCATTTTTCAGCTTTCAGCGCTCTCACACTTTGACATTTGCAAGGTCATGCAACGCTGTACCCATATGACATTTTTGTCGTTTTTTTTTTTTTTTTACACAAATGGACCTTTCTTTTGGTGGTATTTAATCACCACTGGGTTTTTATTTTTTTGTAAACAAATGTAAAAACCTGAAAAAATAAGTTTTACATATTTTGCAAACACTTTATTTTTCTCCTTCACTGATGAGCACTGATAGGCTGCACTGATAAGTGACACTGATGATGGGCAGCACTGGTGGGCACTAAGGGATCGATGTCCCTCTAACAGAAGCTGGTTAACAGCTTTCATTGGCTGGCAGCTGATCACGTGGTAAAGGGCCCGCTGTGATTAGCCCTTTACCCCGATCTGTGATCAGCCGAGTCACGCGAAAGTGGGAGGAAGTTTGAATTTCATGTAGCCATCCTCTGGTTGTGCGGGGGCGCCAAGTGATTTAACTAATTGGCTATTGATATTTGGTGGTCGCTAACGGTATAATTAAAGTCCCGCTACATTTTGCTCTTTCACTATGAATCCATGGGACATGGTCGTCAAGGGAGTCCAGACTTCCCATAGACATTCTCCAACTGTATGTATTCTCCTATTGTGTGTCTCTTAAATTTAGGAGCTTTTCCTGGGAAAGATAAAGTTCTGCTAAAGAGATGTTTGTGGTCTATTTTTGATTGAACTTTCTAGTAAACATTTTTATTGAATTATACTTTTCTGTTCCAAAACTGCAGTTCTTGATCTCAGGACGACCAGTTTCCCACTGGAAAATGTCTACTAACTATTTGAAGATGTTCTGGGGGACGTCAAATTACAGAAACAAATTTAGTATTAACTATCACTAGCATACCTTTTCTGCAAGGACAATGTTTCATTCAAGTATGTTGGTTTATAGGTGTCGGAAGCCCAACGCTGGAATCTTGCTATATGTGTAGGGCTGCAACTAATGATTATTTGCATAATCGATTAGTTGGCCGATTTATTGTTTCAATTAATCGGTTAATAACCTTAAAAAAAAAAGTGTGGTGGATAATTTAGTTAATATGTAAAGTTTAAAAAAAAAAGGCATTTTATTCTTAAATATCTCTATGCTGTGGTAAATATAAACAACCAACTATATGGTTAGGGAGCAAAATAGCGAATCCACTCTGAGAATAACAGACAGAAGAGATATATACTGTATATATGCTATTAGAGGAGATGTACTGTATATACACTATTAGAGGAGATGTACTGTATATACTATTAGAAGAGACATACTGTTTTTTGGGCAGATTAAAAAACACAAATTTCTGCAAAAACGCATTACATGCTTTTCTGCAGCTTCTCCATTGAAGTATAGTGAAACAAAAAAGCACCATTTTGCATTAAAAAAAAAAAGTCCCTGACTCTTTCCAAATACGCAGCGGCTGAAAAAAGTGTAGATGTGAGCGTGTCCCATAGGAAACCATGTTAAATGAACTGTAGTGTGTTTCTGCAAAAAGCACATAGATGTGAACCAGGCCTGAGACGTTTAGTAACATAATGGGGTTATAAAAAAACTAAAATGAGCACGTTATAGTACAAAAAAAAGCATATAATCACTACTGTAAGAGGTTAATTTTTTTTACGATAGAACTGTGAAAGTATAATTTACAGTAGCGATTATTTGCTCTTTTTGTACTATAAAGGGCTCATTTTTAGTTTTTTAACCCCATTATGTTACTGGCCGATTAATCGATTAATTTCATAATCGATTAGTTGTTTCAGCCCTATATATGTGCTGTAATCAAAGTGAGCAAGCTACATTGAAAGCCCATTCAAAAGAAACAGACTGCTTAATGCAATGCACCTCAATGAATGAAATTGCATGTATTGTAGTACATTTTGTTATAGAGTGAATGGGCCTCCAAGTATTTTGCTATCTCATGTGATTGTTATTTCTGATTTTGAAATAATTCCATATAATCCTGCCTTTCAGCTTTGTACCGAAAACTTCCTTATCTGAACCACCTTGGCCAAAGATCAAACTACCAGATCTCATTGAAGAGACAGAACATCATAGAGGTTAGCACACAATGTTTTTTTATTCTTCATTTTTATTAGGCCCCTTTCACATGTGTGGACCGTTCAGATGCGCCTGTCAGTTTTTTAGGTGGATCTGAACCGTCACGCCATACAGCTCTATGGAGCGACGGGTGTCAGTGGTGACATGTCTGCTGACATCCGATCCTCTATGCAAAATCCAGACAGATGGAAACCGTATTTTCCATCCGTCTGGTGGATCAGATGAAAATGGACAAGCGGTCCCTAATCATCCGATTCCCCCCCATAGGGGAGAGCGGACTCTCTGACAGGTCCATCCCTGCACAGAGCGCAGAGACAGACTTGTCATCCGCCAGCTCAGCGGGGATCAACGGAGCGAGCGGATGGCTAAATACGGACAGCCCCATGTGAAAGGGGCCTTAATGTTATTTTAGTGTGTGTGATAACAAAATGGTGATTTCCATAACAAACTGGGGAGAGGAGACACCTCCACCCCCTTCCTCTTTTCAAGGAGGCTGCCTTATTATGACAAAGCAGCGAGCTGCCAGAGAAAGTCATCTAGGTCAACTGATTGCCTATTAGAGTTTTTGTACCTGGGATTGTCTGCAGACTTTCTTAAAGGCTGGTAAACATGGGCCGAAAATCAGCCAGTATTGTCCAGTTCAATAGAAACCAGCCGACATTGGGTCACAGCAGGATGCCCAACAGGAAATCTAATGACCGTCTTTTATCAAACAGGCATGCTGGAAACCAGCATCCGATCAGTGCTTGCAGCCAATGGCTGAGAACGCTGATCAAAGTCCCCCTGTCAGAACACAATAGCACAGTGGGGAGATCGCTGTGCTAACATCACTTGTGGTGGTCATTTTTTTCATTCAGCCTGCTGGGTTGAATGGAAAAAAAAAAAAGCTCCACGTGTGTACCAGGCATCCGTCTCTTAGGATGGGCTCTATTTGCTTCAGTTTCTAGATCTGCACACCTACTGTACTGTGACCATTATGAGGGATCTGTGACCCTTCCTGTTGGTGTTTTATTTATTTCATGTTATTAACAATGCAATAGAAGTTGATGAGATATCCCCAGATAGACAGTTACAGAGTCAGGAATTTTGGCAGGGAGATCTTGCTGTTGAAATACCTAGGACATAAGAATGTAAAGACAGATTCAATCCACCAGACCTAACCTATAGCTGAAATATCACTTTTGGATCGATTTGACCTTTCAATGTTTGTTGTTTTTATGAAAAAAGGGCACTTAAAGTGGTTGTAAACCCTTACAAACCACTTTGACCTACAGGTAAGCCTAGATTAAGGCTTACATGTAGGTCCAAGAAATATCTCCTAAACCTACACGGTTTAGGAGATATTTGGCACAACACAGGCGCATAGACAGCAGCGCGCAGGCGCATTGAGCGCGCCGCTGTTAACAGCGATATGCCGCGAGTGGCAGCTCCCGTGCGCATGCGCGGGAGTGACGTCATCGCGGCTCCTTCGAATGACAGCGCCGGAGCAGCGAGACCCACCAAGAAGATGGAGGCTCTGTACACAAGGGGACAGCGGTGACTTCGCTGGCTCCTGTGTCAGGTAAGTGACACATAATGGACTACTATGCACTGCATAGTAGTCCATTATGCTTTACCTTTGCAGGGAAATAAAGAGGAAGTAAACCCATCAGGGTTTACTTCCTCTTTAAAATTTCTGTTTCTATACAAAGTTAGCCTACAAAAAATATACCTGTAAAAGAAGACTGTAACTACTTACCTTTCCTTTTGTCTGCACCACCAAATACTTCCAGGAGTGTCAATCTCGTTTGGTCCCCCACAGGTCCCACTGGTTCCTCCTGCTGACCTTCAAGTGATTACAGGAAATATTAGTGACATGGAGATCAGCTAAAAGACAGGGGGACCAATGGGAGAGCAACCTTCAGGGTTCTATCATGAGAGGATTCCTTTATTGTGCTTGGTAC